>VZSZ01006946.1:294460-309745 GCA_013398815.1 Ibidorhyncha struthersii | reverse complement strand
GGCCGCCTGGGGACGGCCGGGGCGGTGACGGCCGGCCTCGGTGGGCCCGGCGGCCCGCCCGGAGCAGGCCCGGCCCCTCACAGACGCGGCCCCTCACAGACGCGGCCCCTCACAGACCCTGGGCCGCCCCTCACCGCGCTCCTGCCAGGCGGGCGTGGGGCGAGGCGCGACGCTGCACTCCCCCCCCCACCTCCCCTCCCCGGGGGGTCGTGGGCCCCTCCCCGGGCTCTCCCTCAGCTCACCCCGCAGGGACGCAGCTCCCCGGCGGGTGTCCCGCCTCAACCCCCCCCAGAGGGGGTGCTGCCCTGCTGCACGCGGGCAGGGAGGCAGAAAAATTAAGCTGTTTTCTTTTTTTAGCCCCTTCCCGCAGGCCTGCAGCCCTCCCACCGACTCTCCGATAGCCCTCTGGGGTGACCATTAACGCCTTGTCCCCCACACACCCCGGGACAACTGCTCCAGCAGCTGTACCTCCTCCCCTTCGACGCCCCGATCTCCAGCCTTTCCTCTCCTGCCTCTTCTCCTGGACCAGTGCTTTACAAACTGCACCCCCCCCGGACAAAGAAATCCGCTGTACCACATCAGGGAAGAGAGCAAGTTTTAAAAACGCAGCTGGTCTGAGCAGTGGGGTGCTATACAACTTGGTTTCCCCCACAGGTCTTGCATTTGTCCTATCCCTGGGCAAATCTTCTCGCCAAAAATAGAGCAGGAGCGCTGCTGGGGCTGCAGGGAGCAGCGGCTTCCACCAGCAACGTGCTGTCTCTGCACCCGTCTGTCAAAAGGGCTGAATACCAGCTCTTCATGTCAGCTGCAAGAAGGAAAAGACAGAACAACCCTGCAGAGGTCGACTAGCCCACTCCTCACCTCATTTTTCTAGATAGTTAAAAAAATGCTATTACCTAAGAACACCTATCCTGTTGGAGTGGATTTTTTCCCCCCATGCTACTGAATGTATCCATTTTTCACGAGTCTTCTGTATCTTAAGCTGTTGCGTCCTGAAGCAAAGACATGTTGATAAAACACAAATATGCCCAGTAACATATGACAATTGAAGCTACGTTTGTTCCTAAAGCCAGCTTTGCATCCCCCACTCATACAAATTTCTTTGGAACCAAATATTTGCTGTGCTTGGTATCAGTGCAAGAAATATTTATTCGTCTAGTTTTCTAATCAACAAACTGAAATATTTTCAGAGACATTGTGGCATCTAATTTCCACTTGATCACCTTATTTCCTTTCTTAAAGAGGCGAAACAGGAAAAGTTAGAGCTTAGTATCAGCAGAAACCTCAGAAGAAAAAAAAACAAATTGAATTTGGGAAGGAGAGTAGGCTTGGTATTTTATTACATTAGTGAAAGAAGAAATACATCTACAATCAGAATTACTGGCATGCAGGACCAGTGAGTGGGCTGGTTCCCTGTGCAGTCGGAATGGGAAGAAGGGGGAGCTCATCCCAAAGCCACACCAGCTCTTCCCCAGGAGCAAGGCAGACCAAAAGACATACCAGGCCATGAAGGCCACACAAGCAAGTTAACATGCACCTCAGGACATGTCTGTGTGCAAACACACTCTTCTGCAGGCATTTGAGAAGTTCAGTTGATGTTTGGGCAAGCACACTGTTTCTCCTCATCCAGTCAAGCCATCCACTGGTCATGGATTGCAGGAGATCACGCTACCAAATAACTACGGGAGGCCTCCAGCCAGATATTTGCCTCCTTGTTTTAAAGCTGTATATCAATGTTTACACTGAAACTGCTCATGGTAGGCATGTGCTTTTGCCCTTGCACTTCGAAAGTCTAAATAAGAAGGGATAAAAAAAGATGAGGGAGGGAGTCAGAGGCATGGAAAGGTGAAGTAGTTTGCGCAAAGGCCACACAGCAAGTTGCTGGAAGAGAGCAGAGAACTGACCCAAGCCTCCGCACTCTTGATTCATTGCCCCTTCTGAGGTTTTCCCCAACTCCCTCTGCTTATGTGGATTACTGGTGTACTTCTGCATTGTGTATTCATCTCAGACATGCATCTCATCCTCAAAGTTGGGCAGATACGTTCGTTCTATCAATGACATTAAGTCCGCTGAAACAGGAAAAATTGATCAATGCACATGCTCAAAAAAAACCCTAACCCACACAAAACCCAAAACCAAAACAACCCCCTATTGAACTCCAGCAACTCAAACTCCAAGCTTGATTCTGAGTTGTAGAGGTAGCTTAACATTATGGGCATGCAAGGAGGAGCCAAAACCTCCATCAGCTCATTTCAGGACCATAAGACTTGAAGCACAAAACACTGCCATGCTCTATGGACCTGAGGAGAGGCACCCCTTTGAGGAGGATCAGGCCTGTGCTTCCCCCTCTTCACTAGCTACCACCCCTGCTTTCTTTTCAGACTGAAAAGAACATCCTGAATCTCCTACATGAGAAGGAAGTTGAAAATTGTCCCCTGTTGGAATTTGAGTAAAACCAGGGAGATCAAAGTTAAGGTCAAGACACAAAACACATACCCACCTCCTGTAGATGTACATTCAAATATTGAGCAGAAGATGAATGTGGCAACTGATTCAGAAAGTGAACCAGGCTTTGAAGAGGACATTTTGTCCTCCTATTCCTCAAAAGAAGGAAATTAAACACATTGGAAACAAAGTGGCTTCCATTGTAACTTTGCATTTTACTGAAAAAGGAGAGTTGCATAATGCATAAGGAGCTTTAAAATTAGACTAAACTTTGGCAGTTCAGATGCTTATCTATATTACAAACAAACCTCTGAATTTCACATGCCTACCTATTATACACTCCCCAACCTCCCACAGACAAGCAAAGGAGCAAGTTTTGCTGTCCCGCAGGCCTGCCGGCAACTTCTGGTACCTTTTCAGCCATAAGCTAAGGCATACTCATGCCTCAGGACAGGTCTACAGACAGCATAAGGTGAAGATGATTTGGGCAGCCAGTGACCAAAATGCGCGTCTGTTTTGCAGAATTTTGGCAGCCAGACAGTAGTCCTGCAAAAGCAGGAAATGGCAGCAGGAATAATTTGTCTTGGGGAGGGTGGAAAAGGCAAGATGAAGCAACTGTATCTTTCCCTACAAAATATTTCTGAGGGACTCAGACCTACACTCTTGAGTTGGCACAGGATGTATTCCATTGCATTTCCAAAATCTGTCATTCCGGTGGCTCATTCACGCCTGATCTGTATCAGAGGAACTTCTACTTAGTATAGCATAGTATTTTGAACAGTTTGTAGTTATTTTTAAATGCTTTGATCAAATAATTAAAAAAATGGGAAATTTTAGTTATTCTTAATAAATGAATGTGTTTCCACCTTCATCTGGAAACACAGACAAATATGGTGGTTGTCCTGTTACAGCCAATAAACAAACAACACTGATGTCTTCCTCTGTAAGAGTCTTGACTTGAGTTGATCTGGGTGGCGATGAAAGGACTGAGTAAGGCTCTCACAGGGTTTACACCACCTTGACAGAACTTGCAGAAGACACTGCATTGAGGGCCATTTAACAGTTTAGATGTACATCTGGGCATATCCTAAGTTTTTATGTTGGATTCCTCTCCATCCGAGCTAGGTGTCATGTAAGTACTTCTCTCTCCTGCAACATAGTATTCACTAAATTTTACCAATAAACACAATTTTTGCCCGATAAAGAGGCTGCCACTCAGATGATACAGAACACCATTTCTAGATGTTAGACTCATTTATGCCCAAGCGATATTCTCATACCTGGCTCACACAGCTTCTCATTTTGGATTATTCGCTCTGTTGGGACTCAGAACTCCGCTACCGACTTTGACACACACAGGCTATCTTTAAAAAGGCAGTTGGATGATGCTGTCTAATGTCTTTTACTATATTTTGACTTATGCAGATGGGATTGCTCACATCTCAGCTGAATGCTATGCTTTTGCATAGCAGTAGGGACTTGCCTAATGTAGGACTTCAGGCTCCATCACAGTGCTTTAAGCAGCTCTTGGGCACAAGCTGCCTTTTTCTTAGACACTGTATCCTCTCTTCCTGACAACCCAGATCTGAACATTTGGGGAGGTCATGACAGACACTGTCCTAGAAGAGATGACCAAGGATTATACTTGCTGAGGAATGACATGGGATGGGTCCAAGAGTGATTTCCCCCTACCGAGACTGCAACCCCTATAGCTACCAACCCTCTTCCTTGCAGGAGCGAGCAGCATGCTATGCAACAATCTGAGCTTCATCCCCGTTTCATCTGGGGTGTACAGAGCAGTTTCTTTACACAGGAACTGAATTACTGGAACATTTACACAACTTGATCAAAAGAACTCTAGTCCTTCAGCTGCAATCATTTGCGTGGCCTGATTTTTGTCATTTCACCTAATTGTTTTACATTTAGATATACACTGGTTTAACATTTGTCCCTGTTAAGTTCATTTTCCTCTACATTTATTCTCTTTCTGGAGCAAATGCTAACCAGCTTCAAAATAGGAGGTTAAATATTAGCATCCCTGACAGAAGAGATACACAGTGATTATGAAACGTTATTCTACATGGGCAAACCTACTGCATTTTTTTCCTCCATAAAGCCTATGATAATCCTACCAACAGACCAACTATTTCTACAACTAAGGCTCCACTTAAAGAAAACAACAAAACAATTCAGAAAGCCTGTTCAATAACACAAAGATTGAGCCCATATCCCAACAAGTTGTTCTGTCAGCAATGAAGTTTAGGTAAGTGTCCCTATAGCTCCTTTGATATGTCCAGTGAATGGTGAATTTGCATCACAGCCTTTTCTCCCACACCAGGAAAGCAGGGGTGGGAATACCCATTATCAGGGTCTCTCCTCTGTGTGGCTGTCAGAAAACTCATAAGAGCTTGGTATATTTGAGACTTCCCCATCTAAAGTGCATAAGAGGTCTCAGCAGGTTTAAAGATTACATCAGACACTCAAAGTAATTATGCAAGTCTTACTTTCTTAGGAATCCATGCTAAAAGAGGGGGGATAATTGTCTCATTGTCTATGAAAAAGTCAGGGCACTACAGCATAACTGCAACAATGAAGCCAGGAGAGAACAGGATACCCCTGGAGAGTCACAGCACTAGAGTGATTTGGCTTAATTAACATATATTTAGTTTTAGTCTCAACTGGAGACCTCCTCTGAAGAGGCAGAGTGAGAAAATCTCTAGTTACAGAAATAGGTTTTGAAGGTACTCGCCCCACCAGGAGTAATTCTGATAAGGACTAACCAAGTTCACCTTTCACACAGGCAGCACTGCTCTATTACTGACCAGACAACTGCTCTTGTGCTTAGGCACACGCTTTGACGTTGTGCTAGAACAGAGCTAGAGAGTCTTTTCTCTTTTGGTAACGGTGGGTATTCAAAAGGGATGAACGAACCCTGAGTGAAAGGGGATGCTTCTGGTTTTGCTCTGCACCCAGTTGCTGATCTGATGGTCCCAGCCCCATCCTGACAACGCTTTCACCTCATCCTTTGGTACCTGCTGGTTTGCTGGGTTAATTTTCTATTAGCTGAACTGGAGTCAGACCAACACTTCCCACTGGTACGTTGAAGAGAGGTGAAATCACGTGGAAAGCAAGAGCAGGGGGTGGGGGCGGAGGAAGGAAGAAAGATATTTCCCCTTTATGGGGCAATTAAGCCCATTGGATCAGCTCAGGCTTCTCATGAGATCTCTCCCAGACTGAACTGGAAGAGGATCAAGCCCAAGACAAGCAGGGGTGTTCCTCTTACCCTGTGAAAGCACACAAAGCCAAAGTCACAGCGTACTCAGTAGGGTGGTGAAGATGAGATTGTTGCTGCATGCATCCAGGCCTTGGAATTTTTTTTTTTTTCTTTGAAGGAGCCAAACGCTCAGTTGTTCTGGCCTCCCTCTCAAAGTTTTCCAGACAAATCATTAGTAATTTACGTTTTTCTCAACACTGGCCCACCACTGAGTAGCAGGGCTGTTTTAACTAGGTTGGAGGGAATACAGGAGCTCATCGCCCATGCTCATTTGGCTGATGAACAATTCAATAGTAACAGAGGGCTGAATTAACAGATGAAGGCAGATGGGTTTATGGAATAGGGAGGCACTGAGAGAGAGGTTATGTTGAGAGAGCAGAAGGATTGGAAAAAGATCAACCAAAAATGGGCCAGCATGTTAAGCCATATGTCTCTTCTAAACATTTTTTCTGCTCTTGTTGTTTGATTGTCACAGTGCTTCATAACTATCTGTTGTTTTGTTCTGAGATTTTCAGGGCGGGGGGGGGTTGCAGTCAATGCTTGCAAGAGTCCAAACGAGCAACACCACGCACACGCCATTTTGTGTGGGATGAATACCTTTGCTATTTTTACACATATGTATAATCACAATAATATGAATACAGTTATAGTAAGCACAGATCCACAGCCACCCTCAGTAGGTTCTGCAATGTCATATCCACCTCCCTATGCAAATACTGTGGAGATAAGTCTGGCATGGGTTCAGTTGCCACTGTCTTCCCTCATCTGTCAATCTATCCTACTAATAAAAGGAAAAAGAAGTGGATATGCACTTAAATAGCATATCCTTTCCAATTGCAGCCCAATGAACCTATTATGAAATATCTTAATCCCTCAGGACAGATGTCCTGAGTTTATACGCAGCCCTCTGCAACATTTCTGACAGCCTTTGATTGATATCAACCATGCCAGGTTTAAACTTCAGCAGCCAATAACAAAACACCAGCTTGAATCCCCAACCCCAAAGCTGGCAAAATTAAAGTAAACCATCTGGTGCTCAAAGGCCTAGGCTTTCCACACCTAAAACCATATAAATTTTCTTAATAAATTGTTACTTTATTGAATGGGAGAAAAGGACAAGAAGATGACAAAAGCAGTAAGATGCAATACCTCTCCTAAAGTTGCATTGTAATTCTTTACAGCCTTCCTCCCTAGCACTCTGACGTAGCCACCTGGCTGTTCCCCTGTCTTCTGCACTATCACTGCCTTTTCAGTTTGCAGTCTGCAGGTCCCAGGGCTTTTTCACCTGAACAGCAGGATAACAAAGTTTTATCCAAGCTGTTGCTGGCCCTACAGCATTAGCTGCTCCTCCTGGCCCCAAGTGCTACCTGCTCTCCTGACTGAGCCCTGCCCGCTCCTCCAGCCCTGTTCTTGCACATCTTGCTCTGCCAGCTCTTCTAGCTAATCACAAAAGCTTTGCTTGTAGCTGCTGCTCTTTTCTATCAGCATTTCAGCTCCTCTGCTTCCAAGGTCTGTGCAGGTGGCAATTCCTTTTAGTTCTCAGCCCCCAGACTGACACGTGAAATCACGTGGACAAACTTTAAATTATGCCACCACATCACTGTACAGAAACTACTACTCCATATACACTATTTGCCTACCTCTGGCCTTTGAACTACAAGTGACACGACTATCACAGCTCCTAGCTAGGAAGACTGAGGGCTGGATTTACAAAAGTTAGATATACCAGCTTGCGGGAGCTCTTTGTCATCTACTAGATTTACAGGGCACCTTTTCCTGCCTTTAAATGCTCGCATAACTTCTGCTCTCCAGTTACAACCAAGACATGTACAAGGAATTCTTGCTGCAGAGAAGTCCCTGAAGTTCTCAAGCATAGCTTCCTTTTCTTGTAAGCTGCATGAATTACACACCAGGGATGTTCATTGCCCCAGCAAACATTTCAGCAGTTTTAAACTTAAAGGTCATCCTGGAAAAAAAAAAAAAAAGTCATAAGCAATGCTGTCATGCTTAGTGAGAAGTACAACTAATTCTTTTGCTTTCAGCAGTTTGTCTTAAAAGACATTACCATTAGACATTAGCGGTCTTAGAAAGAGCTAATGACTACAAACACAGCAAAATTATAGCCATACATAAAAGAAACGTGTATGTGATGTGCCACTGAAAAATACGTTGATATGAGAGAAAGATCAGGTCACAGCATGTACACAAATGCAGTACAAAGCCTATCTTCTCATGACTACATGTGAAGTAGCAGCAAAACTTAGGCCTAGGCAGTTCTCTGCAACTTGAGTTGCACTTGAGATTTCATTCTGTATTTGTGCCGGGCATCTCTAATCCTATCTGTTCTCTGAAACACAGCACTGAGAAAGTTCACATTCATGACTCCAGTTCACATCTAAGGTAAGGTTTAAGAGAAGCCGCTCCTTGCCCAGAAGCTCTAGATGTAGCCCAGCAGCAGGGAGTCAGCAAGCGCGCACATCTGGCTTGCATAGTACTAGCAGAGACTGTTCTCTATGGGGAACTCAGCAAATGAGCTGTTAATAATGCACCAGCCTTGCAATTCAGCTGTATTGTCTCTGCAAAGCTAACAGGAGTAAAAAGCAATAAAGTCTGTTTTGACACTGTTAGCGGATGTGACTGACTACGCGCTGTTCTGTTGAGTAAGTAGGAGTTGCACGCGTTACATCCTAGAGCTGAACCAGAGACAGTTTGAAACAGAAGAAACAGGGACAGAATTATGGACATACATATACAACAGGAGCTGAAGTCCCCTGTGAGCCACGTGTACAGGGCAAGCATCTTGATTGATTTCTGAGCTCTGTAAGTCAGTACAAGTGGTGCACCTGTGTCTCTACAAACTACCAAGACACCTGTGAAGAGTCACTGGACATAATAAATAGTAGCTTTCCATGCTATGCAGTTGTAAAGGGTCTGTTCCCAGGTTCTCCTGTCCCTGGATTTCCTCTTCCTTTTGTTGCATAAAGGGAAGGAATTGTCTATATGCAGTCCCCTCTCCCCCACCACAGTTCACTATTGTGCAAGTGAGAAGGAAATTGCATTGCAGTGATTCTTTCTGTAAGATTAACGATAAAGAGTTCTTGTGTCTTCCTGCCAACCTAAGATTTTTTATAGAAGGGACAAGAGTAAGTGCCAGGAGCAGGGTCTGAATCCAAGGTAAAAGTTGCAGCTGGTCGGAAAAGGAGACTTGATCCAGAAATGATATTAGATGGCAATTGACACATAAACAAGAAGAATATTAAGAGGCACTGGACACCCAGAGCTGAGCGCATTCATTAAAGTGTTCTTCTGCCTTTGATATCTTCCAGTCTTAAAAGCGCTTTAACCTGCAGATAAAATAAGCGTTATCCCTGTAGGGCCAAATTCAGATATATCACACCGCTTTATATCCAGAGTAATTTATTACTGAGGCCATAATCTGTCCCTAATTATTATGAAAACAAAACAGTATCTAAGTTCAGCATTACCTTGTTTGAGATACAAAGATGAACAGACTCTTTAATTCCTACATGAGCACCCACCATTCTAGTGTTCTTGCGCTTCCCAGCCAAATAGTCGACTATTGCTGGTTTCAGTTTTAATATTTGAGATAGTCTGTAATGCAACTGTAACACTTAAATGTTTTTTAATGCTTTTTAAGAAGTCTAAAAAAAAGAATCACTTCCTTGTGATTAATATCTCCTAGGCTTCATACTTCAGAGCAGGGGTAAGGAAGTAGCTGAAAGGAGGATGTCTGGCTTTGCTACAATCCAATGATTTTCAATAGAGCTTGTACTTGTAATGTTGTGTATATAATCAAAGTATTTAAAGGAGAGAGAGAGCAAATACAGTTTCCACCTCAGTTCGCCAGAGCTGTCTGGACAGCATCTATGTAGACCACAGTTCCTTGTGGACTTCAGGACTCACTCGCCTTTGGCCCGTATCAAAACTCTCCACAGTGTAGGGTGACACACATGTTCTCAGCTGTGGTTTATTATGGCAGGAATTTATCCTACAACAATTTTTCAGCTGCAATCCATTGGCATAGAGCACTACTCTTCCACACAAGTTTTCCTCAGTTTACAAACTCTCACATTCCTTGCTGCCAGTGCAAGTTGCCACTGCAAGGAAGGCTGGGGCAGCTAACAGGAACACAACTTTTCTTGGTAAGTTGTATCCCACTGGCAGGTTTTTTTTTGGTTTTTGCCAAGCTGATCAAATCCTAAGTCTGACCGACCTACAGAAAGCTGCAACGTTTATCTTGGGAAGTGACTCCTACTAAAAATAACATACTACCAAAAACAAAACTCATAACGCAACATCCCTTTTACTCCTAAAGCTAGCCGAGACGCCCTGCCTGATGATCAGGTACTTCTGGGTAACAGTGCAAGAGCCTTAGGACAAGAGTTATTTTTTCATATAGCTGCTTTAAATAGTGTGGTGATATTTTTAGTCTTACTGTACTCTTACACTGTTTAAAATCGTATTCTTTTAAAATAGCCTCTGCAGTACTAGGTTCCGTGCTGTGGAGGAAAATTGAGTTAAACTGCACACTCAATATTTGCGTGATGCTTTATACAAAATATACTGTGCATCCAATTATTCTTCTCACATTTCTTACTTGATCTGAGTGTTTCTCATGATTTTTCAGCTTTTATTTTTTATTTTTTTCAAAATAATGGCTTATGGCACCTAATCTAGGTCAAAGCAAGCAGACTAAATACAATCAGAAATACATAAAGGGAAAGAAGGATTCTTGCAAAAGAATCCCATTCTGATTTTGGCCAGTACCCAGCATCATTAATCAATTTTTTCTCTTTCTACAGCGCTATATTTTTGTCCCATGGGAAAAGTGATCATTTCACCCACTGTTGGAATACACTAGGAGATACTGCAAGAAGATGACGACAGATGTCTGATGGCCAGGCTGCAAGTCCAGATACCACGAGTCAGGTCCTGGCTCTGTCAGACTTCCCATATAGCCTTTGGTAAATACTTCAATCTACCTGACATGTTTGTTCCTTATACGTAAAAATGAAAGTATTGCTTTACCCAGGGAAATATCACTAGGCAACAAAGCAGAAAGGATTGCGAGAACGTCAAGTCAGATGCATGTTATGAACAGTGAGGATCATGGAAGCGTTTGGACAGACAGGACACAGACTGAAGTGCACAACAGTACAGGAAGTTAGCATTTTTTTCAAGGGTATTAATAAGGTAAAGAGTGTAATTAGTTTTGTGGGGCAGACCTTGCTTTTCAAGGTCTGAAAATGAACAAGTTATTGCAGACTGAAGCCAAACTTCAGGTCTACTTTTTCATGATTAAATCAGTGTTGACGTAATACAGAAACAGATTATATACAGAAGATTTTTATTTTCCAGTATTCTTAAAATAGAAGTTTATGAAATACCACAGGAAACACTGCTTCATGACTTCTCATAATATTTCCAAGTGTCCTTAAGAAGAAAACAAATGACAGGCACAAGCTGCAGAATTGTAATTGGAAAATAAGCATTATGGAATTTCTCAGTTCTCCAGTGGCAGATCTCGTCAGTTAACTGGGTAATTCTGATTTCACGAGCTTAAACCCTCTTGATTTATTAGAGTTATCCTAGATATGCCCAGCTGCATCAGAGGACAAGAACAGGGAGCACATAGAAATTATTCTGGGAGAAGTGAAGGACAGAGATTTAGCTACCCAATCCCTGTTTTCTATTGTAGTATTTGAGCTCTTTCCATTGATAAAGATCTACAAATCTCAAAAAAACCTCAAACCTGGATACAAGCAGGAGAGTCAGTGATGCAGAGATCTTGATTCTGAAAAGTTTCCAGAGTGGTTTTAGATTGGACAGAGTAGACAACTAGTGCAACCTCACTAAACTAAGCAAATTAATATTGGAATTTTATTTTCATCTGTTGGATGTGTTGTTAGCAGATAGGAGTCCTTCAGAAGCACAACTGCATATAGTAAAGCAACATAGCAGTGGCAGAGCATTTTGCACTTTGAGGCTGGGTTTTCTTTTTGCTAGTCATGATGTTCATACTTCTGCTCAGTGGTGATTTGTGATTAGCATCCATATGGAAAATATACTCAGAGGATCAGACCACAAAGCCAGCTAGCCAGCTTTTGCTTTCTGACTATTGTCAGGAGCAGATAGGCAAAAAGAGCAGAGCAAACAGGGTAACTACCACACACAGCGCAGATCATTGCGCTTCATGACCCAGCGATACAATTTCATAGATCATTTATGTTTGTATAAAAATGCTGAAGTCTGGACATAGATGTGCTTACTCCCCCCCTTCAATCCCCTCTGCAAGTACATGCATCCCTCCTGGGTAGGCATGGATGTTGCCATAATTCCCTTTTTCTTTTAGAGGTCGTCCCAATGTTTCATCAAGAACATACAGAAGATATCCAAGGACCCACCCGCAGATGCTTCCCTGATATTCCTCTGAAGGAGTACAGAAAGTGTTTCTAAAGAGAATAGCTAAAAAAATGCATCAAATTCTTGTCTTCCTTTCCACCGCTGAATTCCCATCTCCAAGACAGGATCCTATAGAATTTGTTAACAGGGAAAGCTTTACAGCAAGGATTTAATAGACCCAAACGGCCAGTAATCATTTGGATTTAGGGGATGTCGAGGAAACATCACAAAGCATCAGCAGAACAGGGCACAGCAGCTGAGCTATTTCTAGGAGACAAGGGGTCAGAGGAAGAAAACCCTTCAGTACGATGCACCAAATTCTGAATAGAAAATTATCTTATCCATGTAGTGACTGACTTTTCAGTTTGCCTGTGCGTGTATAGATTAAAATCTTTTCTTAGCTCAGGATATTACAGAATACATGTATAGATATCTAAAATACTTGAAGTGCTGTTTATTGTACAGGAATTATTTCATGCACATGTCCTTCCTAAACAGTCATTCTGTGTAATCCATTGTTGTCATTACTACCCAATCTGCTATGTCTCATAATACTTTCCTAATCAGGAAGTGTCCTATTTTATGATTAATCCACAGGAGATATTTGGAAGTGTTTTCTCTGAAGTACATTTTTTTCTAATCCTTTCTCAAAATGTTTTTTTAGGTATATCACCAAAAAAAAAAAAAAAAAAAAGAGATATGGAGGTGAGCAAACTTCACATTCAAGAGCAGCTTTTGCAAGGCTAACTTTTTCATGGTTTGACAACGCTCCAGCCCTTTGCTGTACCCTCTCCAGCAGTTCCCTGTCCTTGAACCTAGAGTACTGTGTCCAGTTCTGGGCTCCCCAGTTCAAGGAGGACAGGGAACTGCTGGAGAGGGTCCAGCAAAGGGCTACTAAGATGATTTGGGGATTGGAGCATCTTTCTTATGAGGAAAGGTTGAGGGACTTGGGTCTTTTGAGTCTAAAGAAGACACTCTTCTTGATGCACCCCAGGATGCCATTGGCCTTCTTGGCCACCAGGGCACACTGCTGGCTCATGGTCATCCCGTTGTCCACCAGGACTCCCAGGTCCCTCTCCACAGAGCTGCTCTCCAGCAGGTCAGCCCCCAACCTATACTGATGCATGGGGTTATTCCTCCCTAGATGCAGGGCCCTACACTTGCCTTTGTTGAACTTCATAAGGTTTCTTTCCACCCAACTCTCCAGCCTGTCCAGGTCACGCTGTATGGTGACACAGCCTTCTGGCGTGTCACCCACCCCCCTCCCAGTTTTGTGCCATCAGCAAACTTGCTGATGGTACACTCTATCCCTTCATCCAGGTCATTGGTGAATATATTGAACAGGACTGGACCCAGTACTGACCCCTGAGGAACACTACTCGTTACTGACCTCCAACTAGACTCTGCACCACTAACCACAACCCTCTGAGCTCTGTCAGCCACTATTCAATCCACCCCACTGTCCATTCATCTAACCCACACTTCCTAAGGTTGCCTGTGAGGGTGTTGTGGGAGAGTGTCAAAAGCCTTGCTGAAGTCAAGGTAGACAACATCCACTGCCCTCCCCTCATCCACCCATCCAGTGACGCTATTGTAGGAGGCCATCAGATTAGTCAGGCATGACTTCTCCTTGGTGAATCCATGCTGACTGCTTCTGATAATCTTAAGTTTCACAAGTCGTAATCTGTTAAGAAAAGATGTGCTAATAAACTAAGGAAGTTGGAAGTATTTCTTTGTATTTAAACTATTTGAAACATTTTTCAGTGCTAAAGAAGATATCTATGTTTGGGATAAGCTTATTGTTCAATGGCTTAATTTTTATTTAAAAAAAGCTTTTAAGTGTCAGCAAATAGCCAGGCCAGAAGTACTACATCTAAACATTTGCTGCTAAAGTACAGTATAAAACACTGACATTTTATTATGTATCCTCTTTTCTTTATATTTTTCCTTGATTATCTCACATCATGGCTACAGCTCAAATTTCAGTCTGTTTCAATAGGCTTGAATTTTCTGACTGTCTTGGTATTTCATTTACTAATAAATCCCAGATCACAGTAAAGGATGCCACTGCCATTTCTTACTTTCGTATACATACAATTCTTGTTGATTGCCCCAAGTAGACATTGCATAGTTGTAGTGCAGAAAAAAACTACTATATGAAAGTGAAAGATTAGAAGAGTTCTGGAACACCAGAAGTGTTTGGAAACTCAGGTGGAAAATGGACATGTTCTATTAGCACTGAAACATATCAGCCTTTAAATACTGCATACAAGTGAAACAGAGATGGAGAGCCAAAAGTGGAAGCTAAGACCTTGATCAAAACTAGTCTAGGAGCCCAATACAGAAGATGCATGATAGTCCATACTCAGACACAAGCACATTTTAAATTGCGTCTAGTTCTGTAAGGAGCAACTTGCAAACAAATTGTACTCAGCTGCACATATGCAATAGAAATCAGAACCCATATAACTACAGATCACAGTGAATCCCAGGTGCGGTACACTACTTGTGTTTTCTGATCGTGTAGTACTTAAAGGCATGACCTGACACAGAACAGGCAGCTATTTGGTCGATCTGATGTCTGGTGGGACAGGAACAGTATATCCCACAAATAGCTAGTTATGCTTTAAAATCCACTAGAGTATTTCAGCAGCACAGGTAAGACAAAAGTGTATGGCAAAGCTGTGGATCTGTGAGCGTCACCATTAACAACATGCTCCCTGTTAAGGCAGTTTAAATTACGTGTGTATCCCAATTTCCTTTATACTTACATTTGTGTCACAGAGTACAAATATGCCAGAAGTAAACCCTTGAATCTAAGAAATTCCAAAGTGTAAGGATTTCTACAAGCAACCAGCAATTCAGTGGGCTTGCCTGAATATACTTAATTACTGGTTTTCTTTAAAAAGTGCAAACTTTGCAAGAATCCCCTCTCTTTAGAATGTCTCAAGGTGAACAGCCTCACATGGAAAAGCCCTGTAGTCCCTTTCCCATTAGCTTTGCATTTGCACCATCTCAGTCCACTTCCGCAACAGCATTTTCTTTCCTCGGCTACTTCAAAGCATCTTTGCTACAGAGGTCTGATCTACAATTGCATCTTTATGAAGATTGAAGCTCTTTCATTATTCTAACTTCCCCTCCTC
>VZSZ01006946.1:276469-294451 GCA_013398815.1 Ibidorhyncha struthersii | reverse complement strand
GGGGGGGGAAGAGGAGTATTACAAGGAAAAAAACAAAGGGAAGATTCATCTCCTTACACAATTTTCTTGAATCTATCCATTAATCTGAGATACCCCTCTTAGAGGGATTCAGGGAGAAATCTTTGTCACAATTTTTCAGTTTCCAATGAATATGGATAAGTAGGTCTCAATAGGAACCAACAGATGGGGAAATAAATTCTACAGTTGCGTTAGTAGGCTAATAGTCCTCTCTCTTGGTCATTAGACTGACATTTCAGGATGAAATTTGGGGGTAAGGAAGAACAAAGATGCTTGGGAATACCTCTTATCCTGTCAGGTAATCAGCTGGGGCTTAGGTTGGAGTTTAGGAAGGAGGACAATCAGTCACACCAGGAACCTGTGTTTTCCTGTCAGAATAGCATTAGAACATGTAGACAGGCGACTTGAGCTCTGCATACCACACAAGTCTGACTACAGGAAACAATCTCTCCCCAGCATCGTGTTCTGCCATTCCTCAAACCAAGTAAAACTTTGTTACAATGCTGCATACCCTGTGCTGATGCAGAAGTAAGATTTTTCTAACCACTTAGACCTTCCTGACACTCTCCTCCTAAGACTTTAGCCCTTTTCCTTTCAGAAAACTCATGGCCCAGATAACCTCTATGTCCAAAGCTTTCCTATTGCCGCTTTGATGCACATTATCCTGAGCCAAATGCCTCAAAATGTAATCCTAGGATTTTAATATTTCAGTAGCTGTTTAGGGCAGAGTAAGTGAGCATTTTATACAAAGATACCAGTTTGTACAAGTTCCTTACAGCTGGATAAGCTGGAACAGAAATTGCGAATAGCGTGCTAGCCAGCCCGCAGGGCCTTAAGATAATGGATAGCTGTGAAGTGAGGGCAAACAACAGTAAGGTGAAGTTTGGTTAGCACCTCAGACAGTTTAAGTATCCTTCCTGTAAGTGGCTGTGCTGAGGCACATGCTATAGCCAAGGTCTTGCAGAAAGTTGTCAGAGAAGTTGGAACAAGGGCCCAGAAGTTCTAATTCTCTAATTCCCCTGAGAGAGAGATTTCATTTTCCTCAGATAGCATTTTAAGTCAGACAGCTGTAAAGTTTTGAAGATAATCCCTATTCCTTTCAAGACACACAAAAGTCAGACATATGTTTCTTCCTGTCTTCTCTTCCTTCAGCATGTTCTTTCTGTGGCTCAAAATTTGGAGATTTGTTGTTTAATTCTAGCTTGCAATGTAGTATTGCCAGAGGTCATAAAATTGTTGAAATCAAAACAGATGCTATACCAGTTTAGTGGGGCAAGTCCTTCATGGACATCAGTGGTACTGCTGATGTGATAAAGGTGAGTGGTATTTAGCCCAGTAGAGATCCACTGAAGAACAGCACTGCTACAGCAGCCGGGACTTGAAAATACCATAGGAACAGGTAACATATTGGGAAAAACACTATTTCAGGTTTGCATTTATTTTTCAAGTTATAATTAATAGGAAAGCCTCTTCAGGAGTTTAAGATGTCCCAACTAATGCTCATGGGAATCAATTTATAGTTACAATTCTAACTCTGCTAGTGAAAGATGTGTATCACAGACTTCCATCAATATCTGTTAGTTTGCTGTCTCACGAGATTATCCAAGGCATAAGATTTTTGTCTCTTCTGTTGCTTCATTTGATGGAAATGCAATTTCCTTCTGCCAGTCGTAGTACTGACGTGTAACAATAATGGCTCATGCAACTACTTTGTAATATATTTGTCATAACCTATACATAACTGCTCAGCTCATTTGTTAGAAAATTATACAGCCAGCCAGTTTTAAAGCCTCCAGTAGCTCCTGTGATTATCAGCTAGAAAAAAAATCCCAAGCTGTATTTTTAAGCTATTTTCCCCACAGTCTCCCTCCCTGATATCCCCAAAAAACTTAATCTCAGCTTCTTCAGCCTTTATTTTAACTCTTCAGGAAACAAACCCAGAATTTGCTTTTCTCTTTTCCTTCCCCCTTTAAAAGCAGACTAGCATACTTGAAAGTACAGTCCACCACATGTTTGGCTTTAGAGAGTTTGGGGACATTGATAGAGAGCCCCCACATCCAGTACTTCACATGCAAGCTGAACAACTGAGGATGTCAGCAGCTGCTTTGAAAACCCACAGCATCTGGAGCGTGTGTGGAAAGGGAGCACAGGCGGGGATTCCCCTGCTCAGATTTGCCCTTCCTCAAGCCCGGCAGGGTGCTGAGCAGAGGAGCAGGGCTGCCCACGCCTGTCCTTGCTCCACCCCAGTTCCCAGCCAGAACAGCACAAGCTCTGCCAGGGGACTGCAAAAGAGCCTTTGGGAACACAGAGCCTTTGGTTGATATGTCCAGGTGGTTCACAGCGCAGGTAGAGCAGCTCCCAGTCTGTTTACAGAGGGCTAACCGGGTGGATTGTCCTATAGTGAAGTCAGTTTAAGCACAGATTTCATTCAGACCTAAGAGTCCAATATTTGGGGCACAAGGTTGTTAAGGGTACTCAGTCACAGCACTGGCTGACATAAATGCAGCAGGTAAGTTTTGCCTATACCTCAAGCTGAGTCCATTCCAGGTCTGGGCAATAGTGTCTAGGATGCTTATGTTACTTTCTTCAAACCCCCTTTGGTAGTCCACAAAACCCACCCGTATATCAGGATGCACCAAAAATATTATAGCGATACTACTTGAGTCTCTCCCCATCCTTCTGGAAATCCTGAAACAGTTTTCAAATGGCCAAAGACATTTTTGATTAAAAATAATTCATGTCAGCCTCACAGGATGCACGAGAAGGTAATGCACAGTTCCAGGACGCAGCACAAGCATAGACACAAGGTAGCTAGGTTGTATGTAGCAGCTACTATAGATACAAGGTTGAAAGAGCGCAATTTGTGAGCCAGACCCTCTCTTCTCAAAGTCTTATACTGGAAGGATTCTTGAGAAGCCAAATATTTCTACAGTCCTGGCATTTCATTTCTGGTCTATTCATTACATCATCAGAAGTATCTTGATAATGTGACAATCTTAAGTCCATTTTCCCTGACTATCTCAAAATGAGCTGGTGCAAACAAAAGCCTGGGGTGTAAAGGGACATAGGTTACTCCCATCAGTGATAGCCGGAAGCACAGAGAGCTTCTACCACCATATTCAGAGCACAGAAAGCCGGAAAGTCTCAGGTCTTTGACAATCACAGAACCTTTTCATGAAATGCCACAGCTCATCCCCAGCGGTGACACATTAGACACCAGGCTTCTGTACAGGCCCTCCTCTGGACTGGGGAGCAAGGGAACAAAACTGTCCTTTCCACCTTGGAAAGGGTCTCTCTGGATCATGATCAGAACAAAACATATGCAGCCTTCTTGGAAATGGGGATGGGATTAGCGGCTCCATACCACTGTGTTACATGAAGAATTGTTAGAGAACTGAATGAGTAAAAGCTTTCAAATCTTTGAGGTGGAGCTCTGCTCTAGTTTATGCCTGAATAAACCTGGATGCAGCCTTAACACTCTAAGGTCCATTGTTCCCTACAGCAGTGCAAGTGAATTTTGCCCATTCACTGCCTGCAGAAGGTGTACTAACAAAGAGCCACAAGTAATCTATTTTGACAAGAGCTGCTGTGACAAGTCAAGTTCTTATCACACCTTTGAGACACACCATTAGTTCCAGGACACCCTGTTTTCAGAGCGGCAAGATGCAGGCTGCACCTCTGCAGTCCTAGCTACCTTTCAGAAATAAAGACATTTCCTGTCCCTCTTAGGAAAGATGATTATTTCAGAAACTCTGTCTGAAGATACTCACATGGTCAACTACATGAATAAGATGTGCAGTCACTAAAACAGGTGTTAGCCTTTCCTTGGCTAAATCTATACTTACACAGTGGGCAAATATTCTGTTGAACTGGCACTAAAAAGCCATGTGTGGTACTCTAACCTTTTGGACTATTCCTGTAGAAACCCTGCTCCAGCTTCTTGATGGATGTAGCATCACATCTAGATTTTATTTATAATATTCCTTTTTTTTTTTTTTTTTGAATGGCACTAGCTAGCTGAATAGCAATATCTTGTCATTGTAACATAATTTACAAAGTTTTGGGTTTTTTTTTTTTTTAAAAAACAATCCTGTCAGATCATTGTACATTAAGCCAGGACTCAGCTTTTCAACTATCCCTAGTGATTTTCAATGCCCTCTGTGAAGCCCTTTGAAGAATCCCTTTTAGTCAAACAGGAAAAACATTCAACACTGAATACAAAGTACAGAAGCACTAAACCAGACACTTCTGGAAACAGAAGTCATCTGAAAGAACCACCCACCATCTTAATCACTTGCTGATGATACATCATGTGATCTCCTTTAGACAACTTTTATTTGTATAATTCAGCTTTATTTCTATATATTACTGATAGATTTGCGTTACTACTTTGTTGCCTGTAATAAGTTTGCAGATCTCCCTGCAAGCATATTTCTGGTAATAAAAAAAAAAATCATTCAACTTTTTTAGCCACAGGGAAAGGTGGGATTAGACAGTTCCTTCCTTGGCACCACACCTATAGCTTGGGTGGAAAAGTGTGGTTTAATTAGGTTAGATACCCACCTCCATTACCCTAGCACTATCCTATATTACCTGTGGCAGGTTTGTAGCGGCTAAGGACCAGCCCAGTGAATTTTAACAAAACAACTAACCTGGGGCAGATTTATACACCTAGATCTCACCACTGATTAAAAATGTGTTGCAGCAATTAAGTGTTGTGTTTAATAAGCATACAAATGCAAGGTTAAAGCAGCACATTAGTTTGACTATCATTTTGTCACTCATTACTGCAATCTTGTTTTCTTCTATAGCGCAAGGTTTTGTTTCTGGTCATGTCTAAAAATATGCAGCCCCAAAAGCATTGCTTCCTGGAAGAGCAGTATGGCTATGCAAGCCAGTGACCTTTTTGGGGCTTTCACAGCCATGACAGTAGTGTGAGCTTCCAAGTGTTTTGTTTTTTTTGTTTGTTTTGTTAGCTCAAGAACTCTAATTCAGCTTTTAGGTACAAGAGGTTAATAAAAAGCGACGGTTTACATGGACAGTTATGCAATTCGTTTCTGGAACTTTTGTGCCAGAAGTTGTTTCATGTGAAAGAAAGATTTAGTCTGACATTTGCTGTCACAAGGGGGAACCAAGTGATGGGGTAGGCTGGTTTTCAGAATTCAGTTGTGCAGGAAATCTTGTCCTTTCTGAGGATGTAGTGGGATTTAGTCACCAGGCCAAGCAGAATTGTCACTAGAAGAAGAAGTCCCTGTTTTGGGTGGGAACAGAGACAGCTACTTTTTCCACAGCGTAAGAGTATAATCAGAAATTAAACTGCTCCTTAAAAAAAAAAAAAAAAAAAGTCTTCAGATTTCTCTACCCTCCCATGTGGATTTTCCGTTCCTGAGAACAACTTCCTTTGCTCTAAACATCTGAAGAATAATGCCAGTACACAGTCAAATTGCTCTTGGGAATAGCAAAGATAGGGAACAACTAGGCTGACCCAGCTATGTGGGCAAAAGACAGGGAGCTTCCAATACCAAAGGAGAATAAAACATTTCAAGAGCAGGGGAAGTTTAATAAGGCAAGAGATCTCAGCAAGAAATCCAGAAAATTCAGTTAGAAAACTACCATGATGTTCTGTACACGTTGGGCCAGTTCTGCAACTAGTTTATTAATGGAATTAATGATCAATATTAGCTAAGGATCTGTCCTTTTACTTTTTGATTTAAATAGAAGAATCTCAAGGAAGGTGATTTTGGTTTGCAGGCATACTGTGGATGACTGATCTGCATACACAGCAAAGAATGCAGATCAAAATCCATTTTCAATAACAATTAATTGCATTGAAAAGTCACATGAAAAGTCAGTTATTTTGGAAATGTTTTTTATTGGCAGAAGAAATATTTAAGAGAAATCTATATCCCGCTTAAACACAAGGGTTTCTGGATCTTACCCTTTTCCTGAAATAGTTCGTACTGCATCTCTAGAAGAGTGGTCTATTGCAGCTTCTCCCGCTGGCAGAAGCTATCCTACATGACTGACGTCAACCAGTCATACAGGGAGCACATTTCTGCTGTTAGTCTTGAGGGAAATTCACACTGCATCAAACAAGATCCACCCGTGTCCTGTTTTTCCAGCAGTGGCAGATGCTCAGGCAGGGCTACAGATACCTCCTTTAACACTCGGAGCAAGGTATTATCTTCAGCTGCTTCCTCTGTGCCCCGATAGTCATGTTACCCCCCTGACCTCCCAGCTCCCTTCCCTTCACTACATTGTGCTACCTTCCCCCACTTTTTACTTCTCCCAACAGCGGATTTCTTTTCACCAGGTCTTAGCAAGAGCAGTACAGAGAGCTGCTCCCCCTCATCACTTGCCTCTTAAGACTCTCACTTAAGGAAAAATTAGAAGAAACACGTCAAATACACAGTAACCCTTTTTCCAAATGTGCTCCCCCCAAGGCAGCAAGGGGTCCAAGGACTTCTTGAGCTGAAAAACAAAATATCTGTGTTGACACCATTATGTTCAACATCTGCAGCTGGTCTTGTTCTCCTATCGCTTTTCCTTAGCCCTTCTGTACTTCTGGCCTCTAATGCATCCTCTACCAATGAGTTCTGCCACTTCATTATGCCCTCCCTGGAAACGTACTTTTCCTTTTCAAAGCCACTCTCCATCAGAACAGCCTGATGAGTAGGTATGAGCAGACATTCACTGCTGACTCCTTCCAGTCCATCCATGACTAGAAGTCTGTACCGCATCCTTTCTTCAGCTTGTGAGACAAAACTGAAGAATCTCAATTTGTACCTCTCCAATGGAAGCGATTCTGTAGCAATCCTCAAGTGCCTTCCCATGCCTTTTCCAACAACTGTCTCTTCAGAAGAGAGGAATGGTGAGATCTGCATATCTGCACACAGCCTGCAGGCACACCAGTTTATCTAATGGCATGATGTTCACTGCGTTTGCTCACAGCTCCTTTCCTTCCAATTCCTAACATGTCATTTGTTTTTTTAACCACTTCTGACTTCCAGAGAAGTCTCCAGGGTAATACCTGAGCAGTAGTTACTGGAAGCTTGTTATTCTTGCAATACATACGCTATAGGGATTTCTTCCTCCTATCTTATTGTCTTCCCTACCTCAATAAGTCAAATACTGTCATGCATCAGTATTTTTATGCCTGACCATAAGCGCCAGCCTGTTTACCTTCAAACCACTGACTCTCCCTTGGCATCCCTTAAGAGCATAGGGGGAGCCCTAAGAGAAAGGGGGGCGGCAGCAGGTCCAGCCTCCGCTGCAGCTGCTGCCACTGTACAGCACGGATAAGCCAGGAAAACACCAGAAGCAGAAAGATGAATAGCCCCAGGTTGCTTTCAGCTGCTCCAAGTAGTACCAGTTCCTTGTCCATCTTCCTTGCAGTACTGCTGAAGATAGCCTCAAATAACTCAATCTACCTGCCAGTGACATAGGTGAGGAATATTCACAACAAAGTACGCACATGTGGAGCTGTGCCTCTACATATATTGTAGCATCAGTTTTCTTAATTATCTTATCTGACCTCCTGCATAATACAGGCCACGGGACTTCATTGAATTACTTCATGTTCAAATTAGAATTTAATCTTTCTGACAAGCCTTCGTTCTTTACTTAAAAACCCCCAGAGAATTCACAACAGGTTGGCACCAGCAGTATTCAGAAAATTGATGCAGCTTTTCCTGTTGCTGCTGATAGTTCATAGGGATGTTTGCTAGACTTATGAGTCATCCAATTCTAGTTTTGGTTCCTGTTAACTTTTGCTAAGCTAAAGGGACTAAACTCCAGGACTGTCACTATAAATCTTACTTTCTAGCCCTTCTGTCACTCTCATGGCTCATCTCCTCTCCCAATTTCTCAGCATCTTTTGGAAGGACATCCTGTATTTTGACATGCTTGAATGGCAGAACCTCCTTTGCCAGCATAACAGCTACTCTATCCTCACAGAAGAGTTCTTGCTTTTACTCTTGTTTTTTCTAGCAGAGCAGTAGAGGGTCTTGTGGTAACAGCAGCTGGAGCTTGGATTCAGCTGACTGAACTTTTCTCATACCCTGCACACCACCAGCTCCTAAGTCTTTATTATTTCCTAGGCTGCTGCATCAGTTTGTTCAGCCAGGTCCCCTGGTCAGTGCCTGCTCTCCCCAGGTAGGATCAGGGTCATCTAATCCAATGACCACCCTGATGATCGATAACAGATTCCTAGCAAGGAATAAAATACCCTGGCAGGCACATAGCTGTACCTTCCCAGGATACTCTTTTCACTTCCACCAACTTCCAGCTTAGGGACTGCCAAAGGCAGTGCCTGCTTCTGCCAACTTTGCTGAACTACATGGCCAAGAGGTCAAGCTTCACCTTTTTTACTGTACAAAGCAAGAGAAAAAGATCTTTATTTTCCTCATTTTAAAACTAACTTACACATCTTTTTAATGGACATTTTAAGCAATAAGTAGAAGTTTACACATGCGCAGTGGAGTGATATAGTGAAAGAACTAAATTGCATGTTGAGGACAACTCTGCAGCCTTTAAAAAAACAGCTAGATTAACCATAGGAGGAGAACAACCTTCATAAGAGTGCTACTAAAGAATGATTTAGTAGACTTTTTTTTTTTAATCCCAGTTTAGCCAGACTCCCTCAAATCATAACAAAACTTGAACTACATATTCTTAACGTTTTACTAGATTTGCTTTGTAAGTTATACCAAAGGACCTGAATAAGCTTAGGATGTTTCAGCATGAAATTCCATTTAGCCTTGGACATACGTGGAGTTCTAAGGTGGTTCAGTGTTAGGGGGAAAAGAGTATACCAGCTTATAGTAGCTCTAAGATTGCTATTTGACCTAAACTTGAAAGTAGGATTATTGTGAGGATTGTATTTTTGGAAATCAATACATTTATCAATGTTCAAAAATACCATCTGTTTAAGAGAATGGATAACTGAAATACATGAAAAGAAAATAGAGTTCAGATTACAGTAAATTTATGAGGTCATCATAAGCACTAGGAGTCCAGCCATGGTACTTTAGATCATACAAGTGCTGCTGGTTCTGAGCACCATGAATTTCTTTTGCAGAGTGCTTCAGCTATTGCAAGAGCCCTCTATGGAGTTTTACTAAGTGTAGCTCTTAACATAAATGATTTACAGTCTTGTGATTGTCTACAGTTAAAAAGGACATGCTGGATTTTATCAGAAAGTCTTACCTACTTTTCTAGTTTTGAACCAGCAATTAGAAAATTAAACCCAAACCAAAACAGCAACTGAAAAATAAGTAGTGTTGGCCAATTCTGAGGAAGTTTGACAATAGTACTATGATGTCCTTGAGGACATTACATTTGTCACAATGTTCATGAGAGCAGGCAGCATTGCGGGAGAAGGGCGTATATTAATGACCTTCTAGAGCTAAAGACCACAGCAAGAGCTCATGCCTGCAAGGCATCAAACCCCAGCAGGAGGAGAGGCTTTATTTCCAAGTCCCAGAGATTTTAATACAGGTTTCAGGGTGAGGTTCTTCACTGCCGTTTTTACATAGTTACTATCCCGTTCCCAGTGCTTACATTTTGCACAAGACAAGAGTTTCAGCCCTTCCATAAGTTTGGTTCCTGGAGTAATGAGGTAGTAGGGAACATCTTTTTCACTCAAAAGGAATGGGAACTCTTGCTATTGGACAGGAACCTATAGATGCAAAACACTACAAAGTACATAAAACCCAGCCTTTCCCTTAATGGAGGAAATACCTTTGAGGGCCTGAGAAACAGATATTGGCAGTATTGTCTTCCATAAAGTACAAGAAATATGCCAAAACATGTCTTCTGAAATAATGGAAATGAATATTTGCACATTTAAAGTGATTTTAGCTTACTTATTGGAGTCCTCCTCCCTTTATCCAAATTGGAGTAACCTAGGAAGTCATCTAACTACTTCCCTATAACAAAATATTTTTATTTAAGGCAGCAAATACAACCCAGTAGCCCCAGAGATTTGTCCTCCAGGAGGTGTAAGACCCTTGCCCCACCACAACATTTATAACATTTCACTTGCATTTAATCTTACCCAAATAACATTAGATTTAAAACACTCAAGTATGAGCAATTTGTGGCATGCAACCTTTTTACGAACACTGGTGAGAAACATTATGAGTAACCACTCCAGAGAGGACGTTACCAAGTATTACCAATCAGTTTGGCAAGTGGTACTAGCTTCTCTACAGGTCTATTTCTTGCCAGATGTTGGTAGTGCCTACCCACAAGCATTTCAGTATGGTACATCACAAGTATTATTTCTATTCTGCCTGTAATTTTTTCTAATTAAATATTTAAATGGTGACAGATTTTTAGATTGGGGTATTTTCTTTTTAGCTCATACATTAATAATTGAAATAATTCAAGTCAGGGTAGCTGGAGCCAGCAGGTCATCAAGAGGTCTTGGCCACTCGGGCAAACCATGGGGCTGTAAACCAAAACACAGCTCAGCAGGAAGGGGAAAGGGTGGCCCAGCACTGCTACAATTTCTTTCTCTATGAGCAAATTCCTGCTGGTGCCTCCTAGGACTACCTCAGACTTGCATCTTTTATTACTGCCTTATTTACATGTTTCTGTTAAAGCTGATCCTAGAAGTCTAGCACAAGACAAAA
This sequence comes from Ibidorhyncha struthersii, assembly GCA_013398815.1. Lineage (NCBI taxonomy): Eukaryota > Metazoa > Chordata > Aves > Charadriiformes > Charadriidae > Ibidorhyncha > Ibidorhyncha struthersii. The sequence continues at coordinate 283,796 of VZSZ01006946.1, read as the reverse complement.
AGGGATTTTTTTTTTGTTTTTTTTCAAATGCACACCCACAATAGGTATCTATTTTAAAGCCAGATCTCAGTACAACTTGCTTGGCTATGACTCACATTAGTCACTTCAGTCCAGTTCAGAGTTATATTTATATGCCTCGGCTTTGATGCCGCCTTACCTGCAGTAATAGGAAACAATGAAAACTCTGCAGTGATAGCATTGGATTTTAGGTAGCGTGAACTGTGAGGCTTCCTAGCAATAGAAAACATTTAGGACCCGATGGATACAAGGCACACCACAAGTTTAGCAACCAAACCTCAAAATGGCCAATCCTGAAAGATTTACCCCAAAAGTGCCTAACACCTATCAAAAGGATCTGGAGCCTCATAAGGAAAGCCTCAGATGCATTTCAGCAGCAGAGAGGCTGCTGCCTTTTGTAAAATACCCAGGTGGCTACAGCATCCACCCTGGAAACAGGAAATCCAGGTCTTTTGGGCTTTTTTTTTTTTCTCCTGACAGCACTTCCAGCCACCTTGCCCCAAGCTTCAACTTAGCAGTATCGGGCAGGAGGGGACAGGGACATGCTTCCTCCGTGTCTTAAGGAAGCTGCATTGCTGTGCAGTGAAGAGTGCAGAATCACTGGACCAGCAGAGAGCCCGTGACAATGCCGTGAGAGCACAGAGCTTGAGGGGACGACCTGCACTGTAGCCTCAGCCAGGCTTGTGCTTTAGTTGATTAGTATTTTAGTGCAAAATAAGTAGCTCTGGGAGCAGGGATGGGAACCCAAGCTTCTTGCTTGGTGGGTGTCATATCCAAGAGATTGGTCATGATTTCTCATTTGTATTTCCCTCCTACAAGCACTTCTCCCTACCTTTGGGGGAGATAGGGGGAAGGGAAAAACAAAGCAGCAGCTTTTTGAGAAAGGAGAGTTGGGGCTGTGACTACCCACAGGATGCCAGCCAATTAGGATGAGAAGTAAGGCATCCAAGCTGCAGGATTCAGAGCTCAGCCCTACACTTAACACTTCCTATTGGGTACCTCCAGACCGGTGTATATTGATTTTCAGTAGCTCCCAGCCTCACCATGGCGGCAGTCGTGAGCTCCTCCTTAGAGCACAACCTTCCCTGTGCCAGACATATGCCAGGTCCCATTGCAGGGACATTTAAAATACATTCCAGTATTTTGGGACTCCCCTCCTACATTGCATGCCACTTGCCCAAGGTAGACAAAAAGAATGTGACAAGACCTTGTTGGATGTCCTAGGTAACTGTTCCTCCTTACTCCTACTGCTTGTTATGAAGTATTCTCAAGCCTTTCGTCCTTGAGTTTTGTGCACTGTACATATGCTGCCAACACATGGAATATATACTTGGTTTTGCCATGAGAATTGCAAGGCTGATAAACTTCAGAAAAATTGCTTCTTTGCCTGTGTTCCTTTCCGGCCAGGAGCATTCCTGAGACTAGTCCTTAATCCCTGGCCAGAGGAAAACAATATTGCGCATAATTATCAGGCTGTAAATCAAAGATGGACAACTTCCTACTGTTCTTCTTTCTGCCCAACATGCAAACAGGAGGTGGCATTCTGCCTGCCTTGCACAGGCAGTAAACCTCAGTCTACCGCTTTAACTCACCATCCAGTCTACCAGCTAGCAAAGGCTTTTGTGTTCAAGAGGAGGAAAGCTGTTCCTTTTCCCTTTTAAAGGGGTATGAATTAAAGATCAAGGTTATATCCTCTGGGTTTTATTTCTTCTGTGAAAGACCATATTAGGCTTCATCAAATAGACTGAAAAAGACGTTATAAAATAATGACCAAAGCGTTCTGGTTGTCATAACAGTGGATGTAGAACAAATGTGCAGACTGCACCCATATTTACCTAGCAACATGAGGCCAGGTTGACAACAGGAAAGTTAAGTGAGAGAAAGAAATACATTTGTGTAGCTTTCTGCATTTTAGAAGTGCACACTTTGATTCAAAAAGAAGTTCAGAAAGCTTAGCCAGATATCAAAGGGATCACAGGCAATAACCCCCACTATTTTTCTATTTAAATAAAATAGAAGACCAAAGCATTTCAGAATTAAACATTCACAAATACTGTCAAGATTTAAGAATTATTAATTCAATTCTGAAAATTTAGGTAGTTATAAGTTATCCATGCACATGAATTTTAAGACTAGTTTTTAACTGCAAGTATAGCTGGCATTAGTGATGTCCAGAAGTCTTTAAGAATAAAAGCCAGGCTCTTGGAACACAGTATAAACTTTGGAAGTATCTGAAAGAACAACTTAAACAAGGGGAACAGAGGTATTTAGGTACACGAAGCCCAGAGGCATTTGGGATCTCCCTTCTTAAAGCTTAACTTTCCATCCAGAATACATTGTATTTCCCATGGCCCAGCATGGGTAGGTGAATGGAGAGAGCCGGCAGCCTCAGTGCCCCAGGAGCATATGTGACTAGATGGCAAACAGCTCATAAGATGCTAAGAAAAAAGCTTGTTTTAAAAATAGCTTCTAAACCTCCTTGCAGCTTGCCTTTAAGTAGATTTAAGATCTATTTAAAAAGCCTACCAAGCGCAACTCCTACATATCATGTATTTCAAAGGTAGCTGAAAAAAATATACTGCCTTCTTTCAGCCCAACAGTTTCTGTGTCAGATCCAAGATTTTTACATTTCTGTGGAATTTCACAGGCACAGAAGTCTAGGAAAGACCAGTCCTGCCCTGAACCGTGCAGTTTGCACCCATGCTGACTCACCTGAACGGCTTTCCCATTCTTACCTTGAAGCAGTAGATATGAACTTAGGTGGACAGTTGATATCTGTGTTCCCAGCTTGTACATTTTTCAAAGTCTTTAATATTTGCAGTTTTTCTTAAAGCTGCAGCTCTTGCTGTGAAAATATCAGCTTTCTGGTTTTATTTAAGGATTTTTTTCCCCCCTTATGTGCAAGAGAAAGAAGGCAGGGAAAGCCAAATGAACATGATTTATGGTCTGAAAACCAAAGTCAAACAAAAAAAGGGGGAAGTATGTATATTTTTAAACTCACTCATGATTTCTGGCGCCAACTCAGCTTTCACAAATGTTTGATTTAATGCTTTGACAATCATATTTCGATTTCATTGCTATCTGAAAGACAGAGGAACTACTGCTGGTGAGCCTTTTGGTGTTTAATAAGATTTCCTGGAAGTGTTCCCCTTCCATCTCAACTCTAGATTTTACACTGTTTCATGAGAGAAAGAACAGAGCCTTCCTTCCCCCAAAGATTAGCAAATTCCTCACAAACACGAGGCTCTTTCCTACCCAGCTGCAATCTCCCTTTCCTACCTAGCCCCAGGACTACTCCTGGGATTTCCTAATCTCTGCATCCTTGCTGGAAAGAACAGCAGGGGCATTTTGCAGCCTACTCAAAACACACTCAGTCCACTTCCAGATGCTTCCCAGCAAGCAGCAATTGATATTTTCTACCCTGAACCAGCCCTTGTGTTGTCCACAGTGGATTTTAAGGGGGACACTGTGGGGTCCGCTCTATACCAACACTGGATGCTCTATCCCATCCCCATGCCTTGAGGTGTTGATGCAACAGCTTCAGTGGCAGAATTAGTCTTCACTGCAGCTGTGGAGGCTGCTCAGGTGAGCAAGGATAACCCACACAAGTGAGCTTAGCCTGAAGCAGCTCCACTGAAACCAGTCTGCAACACTGCTTAATACAACTGAGGAAATAAGGCCCCAACTTAAAGTTTTGTACATGAGTTACCCCAGTAAATCCAGCGCTGATAAATTACCATTCCACAAACTACTGTACGGGATTTAGCACATCTGATCTGAAATGGTACCTCTGGCTGCTTATACAATTGCTTCATTAAAGAAAACAAATTAAAAATTTAAAAAGCCCTGAATCTGAAATAAGATAGGGGAATCTGAGTCAAAGCTGGTTTTTACTATTGAACTCTGCCTGGGCAGAGACTCTCTGCTCTCATTTGTGTAAGTAGAGAAAAAAAAATAACGCAGAATGCAATGTTGTACCATCTGCATGCCTTTAACTTACATAAAATAAGTATTCATGCACCTCACTTCCTGGGGAGCAGTATTTTCTTCTTCCAAGTAGATTAATTTTCTTAAATCAGAAAAGTGACAATTATTTCAAACTGGAATTATCCAATTACTTTCATGGAAGTTACCAGACTACATATACACAGGTATGGCAATATCAGTTTATTTTTTGAGTGTCCTGCAATAAGGAGCTGTCAAAACAAAAGAGAAGGGATCCGACAAGACTCAGTGATGTCCATAGAGAATTGACCTCTTCAGGTGGTCCTTTGGGGTCACAGGGTCTGTGCCAGCACTTCCAAATAACATTACATTCAAATTCCGTAGCAAATTACTTTGCATCCATAAGCATCTGCACATTCCTGATCACACCACTCAAGAGGGAAGCCTTTTCCCTTCTCGAAGCTTGAAGCACATTGGATTATTCTTTGAAATATTTTTATTTATTCATTTTGAAGTCCCTCTTCCACAAACACACTTCTGCCAATTCTCTTTCATCTTGGCCAAGTACATCTTAACTGATAAGTAGAGCAGAAGACCAGATCTGCTTCAGAATATTCAGTTATTAGAAATAAAGAAAGCCAGACCTATGTGGGGTGACAGCCAAGAGCTAGCAAGTTTTTCTCACCAAGTCAAAACAGAAATTGCTGCAAGTTACAGGACACTTTTAGGTTTTGGAAACCTTTGTATGTTTAGCCTTTATCTACCCAGTTCACTGAAGAGAGACTGATGCTAGGCATCTCCCTGACCCCATTTTTCATCCTGTTGTGCCTGTTTTCCTAATGCCTATATAAAGCTAACCGTGTTTATATGTCTCTGAACCTGGCATCTTAGCAATTGTAGGAGTTGTGGCAAAGTGTGAATTTTGAAACATGCACATTTTTTAAATAATCAAGTTCTCTGCCCTTGTTCACCATTGCTTTCCTAAATTTCACAATAAGGTATAGGTTGCCTGCTTAGTGTTATTCTGTTAAAGCCAAGAAATCATGTAATCCCCCTCAGTAATTACACTCTAAATATATCTTAAGAGCCAACAAGTTATAATATCATTTTCCAATGGTACTATCACTCTGAAATTGTGATTGTTGTGGCTAAAACTTCTCCAACTTCAAATAAAATGCATCTATTCTCTGCCTTGCAGGTAGAAGTGCAACACTCCTTTTTAAGGGACAACTCAAATTAACATTGCCTGAGAGTTACAAGTTCAGGGAGATCCTGAGTCAGGCTCTCTCCCCACCCCTGCTGCATGGTACAGATGTGCTGATTAATGTTCTTGATTAGAAGACAACTCCCATGCTAACACTCTGAATTCATCAGTTCCCCCCTTGGTCCATCTAACTTTGAAGAGTAAGTTTTATTAGCTACCAGTACTATGCAGCAGTTTTATGCCAGAAAAATCTTTCACTTAGCTGCCAGAGTGCTTACATAGTGGTATTTGCCAGAGTGCTTGCCAACTGGTATTTGATCCAAGACCTAGCCTCAGGCTACCCTTATTGGAAATCAAGCCTGAGCAAGCACAGCAGCAGTGGCTTGTCCCCATGGTCCTCCCCCAGATCCCACTTTAGCACAAAGCCTTCCCTCCTGCTCATCCCTACAGGGCTTCCTATAGCTCATTTAGATGGTACTTTTAATGCTTGTGCGAGGGTGTGTTGACTTAAAGCTAAAACAAAGACATCCATTGGGATAGGTATCACCTGGCCAGACAGTAGACAAACCATTTATTGAAGGTGAATGAAACTCCTAACTTGATACTTGGCTGTAGAGAAAAAGCCATAGGAAGTTATATTCCAGCTCCAGACTAGTGGGAGTACAAATCTTTGTTTGGAATGCCAGTTTTAATATGATTCAGAAAGTAATAAGCTGCTTTTGTTGTATTAAGACATAAAGCCTATTGTAGGATGGAGAACTAACATCATAGCCGTCACAACAGTTCAGGGATGAAATCATGCCTTATGTGAGCACCCTTTGAACATGGGCTGCAGGACACTGACTTTTCAAGATACACTTCTGGTTTTCACTTCCTACATAACCTGTGTCAGGTATTGCTTATATGTAACGTTGAGAAACACTTTATTTTGATACATTCAGAGGATTCATTGTCTCTTGGTCAATGAGATTTAGTGTTATCAGAATACTTGGGCCTACAACCATTCATGTTGGCTAGATACAACTCAGGAAAAAACATAGTACTCCATATGTACAAATCTCTATCAAGATTAGCTGTTTTTTTAAACAAGCATTAAGTGTTTTATTAGACATATCCAAACAGGTTCTTTGTTTCCTTAATTAACACTACTGAGGTAGTTCTCTGGCAATACTATAATGCCTAAACCTACATTGTAGCACCATTTGGTTGTAAAGCCTCAAGTGATTCGAGGGGGAAGGGATAGATGCCGAGGGCCCAAGAGAACAGAAAACTGATCCTCTACTCTCTCTGCAGTAGGTAAGACAGAAAACAGAAAGAGTGCCCTGTTCAGTAGGATACCTCTCCACTGTAGGTTGATGGGTCCAACTGCATTGGCAGATTTAGCATGCACATTAAGATGCCAGACTTAACTGGAAGAATTAAACAGACTCATCCATTTAGCTCCCCCTGCTCTCAGCAGAAGGCAGTGCAGGCAAAGCAACAGGACATTTAATGGACGATTTGAAGTATAAGAATCAAAGGAAACATCAGCAAAGAAATTGAATATTACAGTACAGCCACTGCCACCACCCAGACTCCCATCACCACTAATACTGTGGCAGACACACCCACCCTGCCAACGACTTAACAAAGAGCCAACAAGAGCCCATGAAGACTTCCCACCACAGCTGCTTGTGCCCACACAGTGGTGGTCAACACATACACTGAGCTAGAAGGTGAGGAAGTTGTGGCTCTCAGCCAATATGAGCTGGCACAACCACAGGTCAGAGTCAATTAGGGTACAAACAAGCCCACCAGAGGGCAAAAGATTTGAGTAGTTGCCCTCAGAAGCAGCGGGCCTACAGTTGAGGGACTCTCCCCATGGGCTGGGGTGCTACCTATAGTTCATCTCCTGTACAGGTAGACAGCCTTTATCTTGTAGATGAGCAATGTGCACATGTTGAATCATTTCTTAAGCTTAAAAATTGAGAGTTGGTGGTGCAGTATTATATTTCTCATCCATTCTGAACCTGTGGTTTACTAATGTTGTCAGTTTTAAATGACTTCAATAGAACTCATTTCTGGTTGGTTCTCCACTAAACAAGTTCTGGTTAGAATAAAGTTTATTTTGAGTTTGTCACCTGTCTAAATTTGATTGAGACCCTCCATGACAGAAAACCC
>VZSZ01006946.1:217707-270275 GCA_013398815.1 Ibidorhyncha struthersii | reverse complement strand
GAGGAAAAAAAAAAAAAAAAAAAAAAGCCACTTTTGCCATCTGTCCGGAACAGCTAAGCAAAAAAGTGCCGGAAGCAGATCTTACACACGGAGAGCAGAAAGCTGTTCTGCAACATTGCCCATAATCATGCTTCTCAGCTGATCCTTCCCAAGCGCTGGAAATTGATGTTCATAACATGAAGAGACATAGAATGAAAACAGTCAAGAAGTCATAGGCTGAAAAAAGAGAAGGTTAATATGCTCCTGCTCTCCTAGCTCTCAGGCAGTGTACTCCTGCCATGAAGATGATCTGACAGTTCATTTCCTTACCAAATAATCACAGAAATCTCTTTATTGTTCATCTCTTTCCCAATCCTGGCAGTGCTGATTTTTTTATTAGTGAATATGCTCAGACACCAGGCTTTCTTTACTGTCTTTCAAAAGCTACTTCAGGATTAGGAAATCTTACAGAATCCAAATCTCCATTATCCTTTATTAATTTATTTTAATTTTTTCCAAGCTCTACATCACGTACCAATTAAATAGATTATATCCCATCTAAACTGATACAATCTGCACATTACTTCTTTACCTCTCCTGCCAGAGCACTATGCTGTACATATTGAATGCTTCCAATAGAAAAGATTTTAAAGGAATTTATTCTCAAAAATGTCTTAGGTATTTAAAATTATGCTTTTCTCTTTCATAAACTGCCTGAAGGTTAAGCAACGTTTCCCAGTTGAAAAAAAAGTAGCTACTATTACTGCTTACAGGTTTGGTTTTGCTTTTCTATTCAGGAATTGCAGTACTAGAAGGAGTGGGAACAGAACTTAAACATGACGTCCACTGTTATCCTTACATCTGTTATCAGGAACAATGTCTTTGATGAATTAAATAAATCTTTTCTTTTAAACACAAAACCACACAAAATTATCATCCATCTGCTTGAGAGACTGCACTGCAATTTTCCTCTCTGAGATGGCAGCTTTTGGTCAGGCATTGTAACTTTCATTTTTGCAGTCCCATAAGCAGTGTTATTCTTTGCTGACAGCATTCCTGAATAGCTGAGAAATGGCTTTATGCGCATCTTGTAGGCAGCCAACACCAGCAGGAGCCACTACAAGAATGGAGAGGGCAGTGTTCAAAGACCTGACTGTACACAGGGCTTATGAACACAATTTCTATCCACGCATCATGATGTTTATGACAAAAAGGCTTAAAGAAGACACAAAAAAGACTTATCTTTCCTTCCATAAGCACGAAGTTATATTTCACATAAAGTTAATTCAGCTGGACTGCGAAATAGTTCCTGGGACTAGAGAAAAAATAAACTGCAAAGTGACACTCTCCAGACCCTCACTTTGTTCTCTGCTCTTCGCTGCAGCCACGTTCCCTTTGGTGTGGAAGCTGAGTTGCAGGATGCATGCAGAGGAGAAGAGAATGAGAAGTACAGGAGCATCCTCTTTATTTACTGCAAAACAGAAGGGCGGTACCATCCCTGTCGAGCTTAATGTCCTCCGTGACAGATGCCCAAGGAGCAGACATTGACGCTCAACACATTACCTCTGAACAACCAACCAGGTGGCTATTTCACTGACAGCTTATGTTCATCTGTTGTTCATTTGCTGAGTAAGCCATCAGAAATAAAACCCTCTGATGCTGTGAGCCATGCCAAGTCAAAACAGTCTTCTGCTCTAATATGAAAGGAGGAGGGCGTATTTTCTTAGTCTTTTCTTTTTTGATAACTACTTTTATTTCATTGATATTTCTTAAAAATTAGTGATGGCCAGGCAAATTTGCACACTTACAACCTAAGCAGCTGCAGGACCCATCAAATCACATTCTAAGTTCACACAGAATAGTCAGGGTTGGAAGGGACCTCTGGAGATCATCTAGTCCAACCCCCCCACCAGAGCAGGGTCACCTACAACAGGTTGCACAGGACGGCGTCCAGGCGGGTTTTGAATGTCTCCAGAGTGGGAGACTCCACAACCTCTCTGGGCAGCCTGTTCCAGTGCTCCACCACCCTCAAAGTAAAGAAGTTCCTCCTCATGTTAAGATGGAACTTCCTATATTCAAGCTTGTGCCCATTACCCCTCGTCCTATCAATGGGCACCACTGAAAAAAGACTGCTCCCATCCCCCTGGCATCCTCCCTTCAAGTATTTGAAAGCATTAACAAGATCCCCCCTCAATCTTCTTTTCTCCAGACTAAAGAGACCAGGTTATAATCAGTTGGAAAAAGCTGTTTAATAGTTACAGAGGTAGAGATAGGGGTGGTTCTGTAAGCCAGCATCAGGAGAGAAAACTAGTGGAGCAGAGACTGTATAAGCTGCTGAGAGACTTTACTGCTTCTTTAAACCAAGGCTGCTGTTTGTTTGTTATGAATGCAATCCTGCAAGGCAAAAAGTACCTTCCAAAACACATTTAGCGCATTCATTATCACCGGTGTCCTATCTAAACTTCTCCCAGGTAGGTTTTTGGGGAGTGAAGGAGATGTCACCTCAGGAAATGAGAAAAGGGCAAAGTTTACCCCTGTGGGATGGAAAATGTCATGAAAACTGTCTATCAGGGCTGTCAGGATAAGGCTGTGGAGAACCTTGGATCCAAACCCAAGTCTTATATCTCACAGCAAAATAAAATAAAAGTAGTATTCTTAATGCTTTAGAATGAAACATGACTAGATCTAGAGCTGGACTTCAGTGCAGAAATCCCAAATACCTCGCTGAAGATTGTGGTAAAAGTATTTAACTTCTCAAGCTGGCTAAAGACATCTGATGACCAGTAAATACTGATAAGACATTTCTGGGTGCTTTGGGGTCCAGCAGGTTCTTTTGGCCCAACCAGTTCCTCTTGAATTCAGCCAGATTAATTGCAGCACAAACACTTGCATGTTTACCCTTCGCTTTTCAAGATCAAAGAAGTATGTAGCACAAGGCTGTATGAATCAGTCACAGAAGTGAATTTATGCTTATCAAGTGAACCCGCTTCTCTTCAGCCTTCAAGTGAAACAGTGAAGACTCATTTTCCATTTTCTATAGGGCGGTCCACTTCAGCTAAAGACAGAAACATCCTAGCTTGTGCATAAATTAGTAGCATACTCAATTCAGAGAAAAGATGGACTTGCAATTTTCAGTCTGGATGGCAGACATTTGTCTTTTATTTTCACCCCCAAAATAAAATTTGCTATGTAATTCCAAGCAAATCACTTCACCTAGATCCTGCCTTCATCTCCTACCACACTAAACCATAACCACACCTTCCTATCAAAAGGTGCCACTGCAAGCCTCCATGTATTTTTTGTGCTCATTGGGCCCTACCTAAAATGTTTCCTAAAAAGCACAAAGGTTTTTAAGTTCTCTGCCAAAAAGCCAGGGAATGGTAAATTATTGTTTGTAATTAAAAGACCAATGTATAAATGTTTTATTTGCAACTGTGAGCATGTGCAGTTACCTTCCTCAACCTATTAACATACATTATTAATATAGGCATGCAATGCCATGGCAACCGACTGTGAGAACAGCAGTCTTCACCAGTAAAAAAAGAATGCGTGTGCACATATATGAATATATATATTTAATACTGGAGATCGTATCATCAGTAATGGTATGTGGTAATATGATAACTAGGTTCTCATTATTCATTAAAAATCATACAAAATTATACATACACATATAAAATCAATAAATTCCAAAGCGTAGGGTATCAGCCATTCCCTTCAATAAAAGACCCTGTAACAGTCTCACATTCCGTCTTTCACCCTCTTAAGCAGCACAGCAGTTCTCCGGGGCAGGAAAAAAATGCCTAGCACAGCATTTTACTTGGCGACCAATACATTTTGAAGGGGACTTCCATCAATTCACATATACTTGCTATTTATTTGTATTTGCCTTTATGCTGAGGCAGAGAAAACCGCCAGAAAGGCAGGTGTGAAGGAAGGGTCCGTGCTCTATGACCTGATCTCCTGAGTCTGGAAGGTGGTTTCTGGATAAATACCATCAGCGAGCACGTTGCCAATCTTCTGTGCAAAAGCAGAGAGGGATTTCTCCTGTCTTCCTCTCCCATTAAGCTGGAGTGAGCTTGTTTTCAGCCATCAGCAGTACACCGAGGCGCATGTACCTGCAGAGTGTCTGTGTGTTTTTGAGCTGCCACCTACAAGTTCATGGCCTGTGCTCTCAGCCTTCACTCTTCTGAGAAAGACATAACCCCCACAGGGCCTGAGTGATAGGAGTAACGACAAGCTCATTCAGCAGTGTTCTCGCACTCCCTCCATCAGTATGAAGCAGCTCATACATCACAGCAAGCGATGGCAATGAACGGAGAGTGAACATCTCCTCAGCATCTCAGTTGGTGCCATGCACCCAGGAAGGGTGTGAGGCTGCAGCTTGAGCAGGATCACATGAACGAGGATTATTTGTAGTTCACTGCAGCATGAAAGTCTGGCACTATCTCAATAGGTATGCCAAGGATTTTCATATTGCAGATTATTTTTTAATCAAAATGCCAAGTTCTTTTCCATCTCTGTCTCCTGGGAACGATCAGAATACCCATAAAAAGCAATATATTGACATTCCTGGAGACCAGAGGTTTCTCGCTTACTCCCCATATCAAGTGCAGCATGATCAATCCTATCTTGCAAACATGAATCTTACTAGGCTATCCATAAGAATCGTCTTCATTCCTCTCCGATTCCTGTCCTACAAGACTGCCATGTACAAAATTTTGCAGTGCGCAGTTCGGAGAAGGAGCATTTTGCCACAGGAAACGAGAAGGTGGTCCTCAATTCCTCCTGGACTGGTCAGACATTAAAATTTTTTAACTCATGCCATCATGAGCTCCATTCAAAATGGCAGCCTCGAGGACCAAGTTTTATATTCTATTACCGTGTTAAAAGCTCATTAAGTCAAAATTTCAATTTTGTAGATTCAGGTACTTTAAATAGACAAATTTTAAGACCTTTTTCCCCTTCTGCCTCTCCTTTCATGGTTCGTAATTTTGTGAGTATTTTAACACAGTCATAAATGTATGGTATTACAGACTATTAAAAGAAAATACAATTTAGCTTCTATTTTACTTAGCAATAAGCTGATCTTCAAAAGGTTTTAAACTGTGACACAGGAGACTTGTTTTCAGTTCCTGCTACAAAAGCTTTCTGCATTATACTAGGCAAGCCATTTGATTGCTCCATCCTTTCCCTACTTGTCTAAATATGTCCCTTTCTTCTCTATTAAATTGTCTCGGCTATGTTCTATGAAAACGCCACACACTCAGGAACACACAAACTTGTACAATACCTAACAGCAAAACCAATAACCTGGCGGAAATACAAACATGTATCCTTATCCTTTACCATTCCGTTGACTTCTCCCTACAAAACATACCTTGAGATGAACAGACTAAGCCCACCTGCCTTTTTGTAATAAGGAGACTATTGTACCGTTTCTTATAAAAATAAGTTGTCTTGAGCAGATGTAACACAAGCAGATGCAACTCATTACAGGAAATCTTGCCCGCCGACCTGTTGGATATGAAAGTAAGGAAGGTCCCCACCTTGCATGTTAGTCTGCATGTGTTCATGTTTTCACATCCAGCCTTGTTGATTTTAAAGGGACTTCTTGCATGGGCGGGGTCTGCCCACACAGATATCACTGCAGCATCAAGAGCCAAATTCATGGAGAAATCTGAAAAGCAGATTCTTGCAAAATGCAAGAAAAATGCATGGGTGAAGGGAAGAGGTTGCGATGAGGAATGTGGAAGAGTCCCCACATCCATTTCTTGCACAGGGATGAAAAGCAAAGAATTTCTTTCACTTGGGATTACTGTTAAATGTGTACAACTGCTTTGACTATTTAATTTCTGTGCAAGGAACAACTGGAACTGAAAACAAAAAAGGCTTAACAGGAGCTGATGAAAAACGATTTGCCTCTGAGAGAAAAGCTCTGAGAGAAGACCATTTTTCTGTAGGTAGCTACAGAAGCCTTTAAGACCATGAACTGCAGAGTTACCAAGCTGCATCCTTACGACCTGAACATACAGTCTGCCCTGGCACAGGTCACTGGAGCTTTTGAGGGAGGTTGGGATAGTTGGTTTGTTCCCTTGGGGCAGCTCCAGATGCCAGTTTGAGGCCCTGGGGGCTTGCGCGTCTGCTGGTAAACCCTGCTGGTCTTCACCAGACAGTGACTCACAGGTTTTGTCTGACAAAAGGAGGGAAGGAGTCTGGCTTTATGCTTTGGAATTGCATACACTGGCCAAGTGGTTTCCTTAACTGCGCCTGGATGGGGCGGACACTAAGCAGACAGCGTTGTACCATATATGCTCTCGAGTTACAGCCAGCTCAGTCCCACCACCCAAATCCAGCTCATTTTCTGAGTATACATTATATCTCAACATCCATGTGTTTAACCACTGGCGCTACTCTGGTGTATAAACATGAATTCTCACTAGCAGGGAAGCTGCCAATACAGAATTTACGAACAGAAAAGTGATGTGCAGACTATGATGGATAAAAGCAGATTTTACATAAAAAGCACTGCAGGTACAAGGACAGGATCTATTTCCTGACCACTTGCGATCCACGTACAGTAAAACTGGTGAGAAAGAGACGTAAAGGCCATACACACTTCTCCAAACCAGCTGCTGTCACACGCTCTGTATTTATAGTAGGTTATTTTGGCATCATAGTGTTTCATTTTGCACGATGTATAGGGCTTGAAGGAATAGACCAGTCATGAATACATATCCGCTCGCAGGGATGCTCTGACTCTTCCCTTGTGAACATACTATGCAAGTTATCTTTGTTACAAGTGCATTTGCAAAACTATGCTCCATTCCACCAGTTTTACAATATAACAAATGAGAGCTGACGGTAGCTCTCAGCAGCCCACCTTCCGAACAGAAATGAAGCAATAGTGTATTTCAGGTGCTTTAAAAGGAAAACACTGTCTCTTATTAGTGACTGTGCACTTGAAGGTGAGTGGCACTTCGAGTCAACAGAAAAAAAATGGAACTATGAGACTATGAGCAGGTGGTATTTTTTTCCTGAAATGAGACTTGTCAAGGTATTAAGCAGTACACCTGGTAGCAAATGACTGTTGGATTAGGTCCTAAAAAAGATGCTAATTTTAGAGCATCTTTGTCATGGTTTAAACTGAGAATTACCATGAAACCAGGTGTCCAGAAATACCAGCTGGGAGAGGAGGAGAAGGAAAGTGTGCACTAGGTCCAGTTTAAGCCAATAGCGTCAGGATTTAAAATAAGGATGCAGATTAGAGTGAAGGCACCCATAACATTGTAAAATGTCAGTACTGGTGCTGCATTTATCTAAAGGGAAGTCATTGCAGATTCACAGAAAGGTAGGAAGTTCAACTTTGTAAATAAGATACTAGTCTGGGGCTCGGGCTAGTACAATTCTTGGCCCATAGATTTTCTGCATGTACTTGGACAAGCCAGCCATGCACTCTCTCTCTCAAAACCACACCTGTACAACAGGGATGCTACTTCTCTGTCTCGCTGTTTGGGGAAGGGGACAAGGATTTTTGCACAAATTGGAACAAAAGTCCCAGGGAGAAGGATCCAGGAGAGCAGCGCTGGCAGATCTGAGCTTACGTGACTAGGTATGGGGAGGGGGGACTTGCCACCACACTGAACATAAATGACGTGGCTTCCAGGAAAAGGGGGAAGCTTGCCAGAGCTGTATTTAAACAGGTGGTTTAAAAACACCATCTGTAATTTCAACTGCCAGTGCTGAACCAGAATGAACCGCTTTTTGGGAGGAGTACATGAAGATGAAAAGCCATTTATGATTCCCTGAGACTATGGTCAGCCAAGGTGCCTGTAGACCTTGTTCTCCACATCAGTTGTGTTTTGACGCTGTATCACCAAGCTGTGGCTCAGGGGAAGGCAGCAATAGTAACGCAGATGTTGCCATAGCATCCCTCGTGGCAAAAGTGATGGTCTAAAGATCATGTGGGATTTGAAGGAGGAAGTCATACATTTTATTAGCCCAAGGGGTACAGTTGTGGGAGGAGCAAAAATCAGACAAACTTCTGAACGCCGAAGTCCATGGCATAGGCCACCCCATCAGAGTCCTCAGGACTGTGAAAATCATGTGCCAGGGCAGGGCTGCAGTGTTATGGCCACAACAACAAAATCTAGGAGAGCTGGTCAGGAGCGTTGATCTGCATGACCAAGCATCCAGTCATTTCTCTAAAAGAAGTTATAAATAAAGGACACAGCCCAAGTTGGTGGAAGCCCTCTGCTTCAGGTACAGGGGCAACAGCCTCTGTAACAGCAAATGTTGCATTGAGGGGGTGCAGGGGTCGGGGGGAAGGCTCTACTGGAGCAAATAATGACTTTGCAATGAGTTTAGCAGCTGTGCATAAATCTGATCTACTAAAATGCACTGCCTCTAATTAGACTATCGGACTCTCACGTGTGCCTCCATGAAAGCCTCCATCATTTTAATTACTAAGGGTCACATGTCAGAGGATGATTCAAGTGAGAAGAGTATTTCAGGTAGGTGAAAGATGAATTGTCCCAGTTGGGGCTAGGAAGGTGGGCTTAAACACAGCTGCAGTTGGAAAAAATTTCTAATAAATTGCAACGTATGAGATGCCAATTGCCTGCCCCAATTGCAAGGCTCCATAAAAAATTAAGGGAGGTGGGAATGAAATAACACAACCCACTACACAGCCCTAAGGATCATGCTGCGAACACAGGAAGTGTTATTAACCTGCTAACCAAACATGTGGGCTTTCAAACAAGCATCTAAGCAGAGGGAACAAAGTAATTTATCTAATTAAAACTTGAAGCCTGACAACTTTTTCCTTTCTTGGAAGTCATGAGCGCACACGGCACCTCATACTCAGTTTCAGTAGCTAAATTGCCTCAGGAAATAAAAAGCTTTTAAAAAGTCACAGACAGGATAGCTTTGAAATTTCAAACTGCCCGTATAAAATAAAAACAAAGCAGATATAAAGCATCATGGTTTTGCAGCTTTTAATTTATTTTTTTGAGTTCAACTGGCATAGTGTTCATCTCTCCTTCTTTGTGCAATCCCCAAAAATCCTGAACTGTATGACATGGAAATTTATATTTCTTCAGGCCTGTTCTTTTATAAAAAGCTTCTAGCATTGCGCAGTAAGTTTGACTGACACTTTGCATTATAGGACACAGTTGCTCCTGGCTTTGCCAAACATTATCCATTTGGAGTAATACCGCCTCTGCTGAATGTTTGCCTCAGGCTGATTATCTTTAATAAAAAATTAAAAAAAATCATTCCAAATGTTTCAACTGTTTCTAAATGAAATACTGGAAAAAATACTGGTTTGGACATTAGAGGATTTTTGTTTCTTTGAAAAGCTAAGGTGCTACTTTGCTACTTTGAAAGAGAAAATTGAAGTTTGGCAGAGGTGGCTTCTGAGTCAGGCAAAGAAAAGAACCTGGACAGGTTTCAGCATAAAGAAAATAACATTTCAGAAATTCAGATTGCTAAAAATTACACTCCTGACTGAGCACGTAGTGCCCCAGCATACAGCCAAGCTGCCTGAGTGCCATCCTCCCAGAGGATTACCAGGGAAAAACTGGTCTTTTCCCGTAAACCCACATAGGTGGGCAGGCAGGAATGGAGCAGATCCTGGGCACACCGCCTCTCTCGGGGGCGGGTGGCCGGTGTCCCAGGAATGGGGAGGAGGGAACCATCTGGTCCAAATGTGGTTAACACACCAGCTCAGGTGGGAAGTGGAGGAGTGCACTAAAAGAAGGAATGAAGCGAGGGCTAGGAAAGACAAACCACGGTTCAAAGCAGCAGGAAAACCAGACTGTACAGGGCTACACAGGCTTAGGCTGGAAAGTGCAGCAGATCCATGCGGCTGCAGTAGTTTGGCAGAGGGAGGGGAAGGAGGTTGGACCAAAAAACTGCACTGAGACTGGAGCTAACGGTAACAAGAATGAGAGATGAGGACTCAAACAAGTCACTACGTTTCTGATGCTCATAATTTAACTGAGTTTGGATGGATTTTCAGGGACGGTGAAGGATGTGCCACCTCCTGACAAATCTCACTTCCCTGCTCCAGAAGTCAAGTGCGCTGTAGCTGGCCAAAATGCCTGCAGCATCCTCACGGAGTATGGTTTGGGTTTGGCTTTGCTACATTATCAGCAGGTTTATTGTGACCCTAAAAGGTAATGCTTTGAAAGCACATTAAGACTCTGCAGCCATTTTCCTCCATTTTCAAGGTCTACCAACCATCTTCTGGTTCATGTTCATACAGTAAATTATTAGAGGCAAGGGCTGTCTTAGGTGATATGTTGAGAGCTAAATATAAAAAGTCCCACTGCTTGATTTCTAGGTGCTACGGTAATAAAAACTCTGAGGAATGCACCCATTTTTCTTGCCATACTGCTGATTTTAAGGTAAAGGAGTGGCAACAGGGCCACAATGCCAGCCCCTTCTAAGCACTGATCACCATAAAGATTTATTGCATCATGAATTGTAGCTCAATTTTTCCATCTTCCAGCACCACTTTCAGGCGTGATATGCCCAATACGCCCACTTAGAGATTCCATAGGCCTCTTGGATTTTAGTTTGCTTTGCATTTTTAAGAAGTTTTTCCACCCTGCACCTTAACAGCACAACCTACCACCAAACTTGCATTGGAGAGGTCAGTGAATCCCTTTTCCCATCCCATATCGACTGTTACGGTAAGTACACGTCTCACTCCACAAAACGTTTTTCAATGTTACTTCTCAAGCAGACAAATGGTTCACTCATACATGATGGCATAAGGGAAACTGAATGCTCTTGATCTGATGGTGGAGAAATGTGATTATTCTTGAAACTGTTTCTTCGAACTCCTTCATTTGAGCCACGGCACAAAGTTTTGCTGATATCTGATCAACTGATTTATTGCAACGACAAGCCCAGCCCATTAAAACTATTGTTTCCCCATCTCTGAGAATGAGGAGCCCTTAGTGTTACATTTATATACAATAGTTTCACTCCAGCTAATCCACTATATAGCAAGTCTGTAATTTTTGCAGTGCAGAAGAATTCCCCTTCAAGTTATGATGATTACTGAAAAAAAGAGCCAGACAACTCAGTTTTAAAAAACAAAATGTGTGGGCATGCACACAATCTGAAGTCATATGGTTGACATATGATGATTTCTGCCAGGAGTGCAGTGTGTTTTACCATAGCTTGGTTTCAAGTGCCTTTGATTTCTTCATCCCTAAAAACTCTGATATTTTGATGGGAAAAAAAGCAAAAATCTTACGTTAACTTTAGACACCATATCATCACATTAGAAACCGTGAGACCTCCTAACTAGCAGCTTATTTTGTCCCAAGTCCATTCATACTATGAATTTTTGACACTATTTGTACTCACTTTGAACAACTTTACATAATATGACCTTCCTGTCACTGTTTGTTCCCTTCAAAGCATTTGAGGTTTGAATAAAGACATACTTCAACAAAATGCATCAGATGATAGAAGCTTGAGGGTACAAACATTTTAAGGACAGAATAGATTAAACCAAAACCCCCACACTCCATGACTAGCATAGATAGAAAAAGGAATAATATTTCAAATTTTCAGAAAACAGAGCTTGACAGCACAATTCCCAGATATCTTTCGGCAATTTCTCAACCTGAAGAAGACACTGCTCCCCAGCCAAACACTCCCAGGAAGCTAAAATAAAAGATGTTACTGATTTATTTTTCTACAAGGGCTCATGTAGAATAAATACGATTATGCTCCAACCCGCACAAAGAAGCCTGTGCACTCAGAGGTCCATCCCTGTGGTTCTCAGCACCATGTGTTACAAAACTCTGCCAAATTTAACACCTTCCACATCCCCATCAGACAAAGATTATCTTCTAGGTGGCAGTCAACAGCCAGCAGGCACCCAGGTTGTGCTGTCAGTATCCATCCCTCATTAACAGCCTCTGAACCATTGGCCCAGAGGAATAGGTACTTCCAAGGCAATTAAATTCTTTTAAAAAAAAAATATGAAAAAGGGTCAGCATCAGAATAAAGCTGAAAAAACAAAATAGTGACCTGATGAAGAGAAAGTTCAGAGTGTGTGTGTCCTTCAGTCCCATGGAAGTGAACGCAGGGCATGGGGGCAACGCAGAGAGTGCAGGTGTCCCCTGGCTCTTGGTGGGGCACAGGGGACAGGGTGGCATTACTGGAATGGGAGGAGAAGAAAAAAGAGAACTTGAAGAGGAAGGCAAAGGACTGAAATTCACAGGAATTTGGGCTGCATGAACTCCATGGCTGACAGAATTGCTTGTTTTTTCACTACAGGCCAATGAAACTTACCTCCGTGTCTTCCCAAGCAAGTGTAAAATATACCCGGCCTGCAATGGAAGGATGTGCACGGTACGTGAATGTGTGGCTTCCAGAGGCATAGCATGTTAGAAGTCTCTCTGAGGATCAGAAAAGACCTGCTCCGGTTTTGGTACTTGCCTCTCATTGGCAACATTGTGCTAAAAGAACCAGTATTTTACTTAAATCCTTCATAAATATCTCTATCTAATCTGAAGTAAGAAAATTCAATCCTTTCAAATCCTTCTGACGCCATTCATAACAAAGAATTCAAGTCCTGAGGAGGCACGCTGTACAAGATAGCTGAAGATTATCCTGGTGCTTCCTTTATGAACTCTTATCTTTTGATAGTATCATTAATATTGTACCGATTCTTCTCCCTTATAGACAAGCTATTTCTCAGCAATAAAATCAGTGGGTTATTTATTGACTGTCTCCAAATTTATTTTTGCCTTTCACTTATTTTTAAAAGCAGCACTTCAGCATGTTTATGAAAAGGAAAAAAAGTACCTCCCTTCCTCCTGCCCTGCCACATCAAACATGACCACAACTTTGGATCTTCTTAGGTAATTTCTAAAGTCAGATAATGATGAACTCCAGTCACCAGCTAGGAGAGATGACACAGGCTCCCAAGCTGGGCACAAGGCTTTGCTTCAGTCAGTATTACTCTGTAAGAAAAGTCTACCAGTCAGTCACTCTCAACCCTATAAAAATTCCTTAACTGAGCGTTACCTCCTGCTGGCCAAGTGCCTGGGTAATTTGTGCCATCACAATATATAGTCTCTGGTGAAACATACACTTCTCATTACAAAGATTTTGTTAGTATTTTCTGAAAGTGTTTAGAGGTTTTGGTTTTAAATAATGTACAAGCAGATCAAAGTGATGGTTTGCCAGACCCACGAATGAGGCCATTAGCTCTTTTTTTCCTGTACGACAGTCATTTGGTATAAGGTTTTCACGAGGGATATTATTAACAACTGCTACCCAAAACCAAAATACTTTGTGGTACTGCAGTGTTACACAATAGTACATTTACGTTAGGGGCACATATTGTATTTTCATTACACATAACTAAATGGGCTATTTGAAACAACCAACCCTCTGCATTACAGCCTTCCCCACTGCTGAATAACATGGCAGCAAGGGTAACAACATGGGAGATACTTGCTTTTGTCTCTCTTACTCTCAATGCTCTCTGCTTTTCATCATGGTCAAAACATCCTCATTCCTTTACCTATATAGGATTAACCAGAGCATGAGTTATTCCTGCAAAAGTGTGGGGGTTTAATCCCACTGATCACGCTCCTCCACCTAGTAGTTGTCATTTATTTCTACGTAAAAACTGTAAAACAAAATAAGTTTCACTGCACATAATATTGTTCCATTCCATCCATGAGAAAATATTTAGGACTCCCAAGACAAGTGCACCTGGTTTACCCGCTTATATAGTCTGCTCAAAATAAAGATATATATGTCCAGTAATATTTGTTACGTCCTCCTTACCCTTTGGTGCATAGGGGACCAAAGACAGGACATAATCATTAAGAGGAGAATTTTCTCTACTTTAGAAAATATCAGAGAATGCTACTCCTTTTTTTATAATTTTCAGATCCTTCCACAAAATCTCTATGACTTTGCAATTGGCACTAGCCCAGTAAGCTCATCAACCAATTATCTTAAATCATGAATTATTTTTTTAAAATTTTTTTTTTGGTTGACCTTGAATTTCACAGTCTTACTTAAGCCTGATTGCTACTACCATGAGACCAATTCAAGTTAGTGATTTAGAAAAAGGAGCACCTCCTCTGCAAAGACCACCCAGTTCCTGAAATATTTCACATGTAGATTAGTTCCTCTTGCATTATAATTAGTGCACGAGTTGTGGCACAGCAATGAAGGCAGTGAATCAGTTTTCCATGCCTACAATTCTTCTTTAGAAGATCTTACCCAGGTGCAACCTTTTGAGAAATCTCTGCCCCACTCTCTGTCTACTTGCTACGCAGACCTACAACGTTCGCAACTCTAGGACCCATCAATGTAAAACAGTCTCCAGGTTTTGTACCATCCAGTCAGTTATTAAGGCCACTGGTTACCAACCGTTCTGATTTAATGCCTCTTAAAAATTTTCCAGTGGAAAGAATGAACCTCTGCGTTGAACTTCAGCAGACTGAGACAGTAGGCTTAAAAATCAGTGAATTCCCTTCTGCAAAATCTTTTAGGAGTATTCCAGGGGACACGGATTTATTTACATTGATTTATACCTACTCCAGCCATGATCAGGTAACATGATACAGAGTATTAATGACAGTAACGCTTCAACTGCAGAGGGAAATTTATAGAGATGACCAGTGCAAACACATATGAGGAATTACACTTCTGGATTAGAATAAGATTTTGAAACTTCCATAACTTGACTATTTATGGAGATACTGTGTTTAAATGGGAGAACATTTAAATACTGTATTTAAACTGGAAATACATACTTCACAGGTATTGTGATCAAGTCAGCTGCAGGAGGAGATTAAAAAGGTAGCAGTGCTGGAAATAATACCCTAGATTAATCTGCTTAAAAAAGCTGTGGGACCAAGGTCTCCTTCTGCTAGGAGCAGAAGTCCTTCTCATAGCTGGCAAGCTACCGGCACAGTTTCTGTGAACAGACCAAGAATCCTATGGTAGAGAAGGATGTACCCAAGTGTGTGAGCTCAGTCATGGATGCCAGACCTTCGCAGCATTAATGTTTGTAAATAAAGGGAATGTCACCAGTAGAAATACAGCATCAGCAGCCCTGCAGCCACACCTCACCCAACAGATGCAAAAATGTCCCTGCTGGCAGCCATGTGTGTGCAAATTTTATGCTGGCTTGTGTAGATGGCCAGTTTCTGGCGTTCAAGGACATTTCCAAATCCCATCTCCATTCCAAGGGGTCGGTGGGGAAAAGCATTATTTCTGTGTCAGAAAGGGAATGGTTGTATTAGCTTTGCTGCTGCAGAGAGGAGGGGAACTGCATGATGGCTTTGGCTGTGCTGGGCCCAGGCCAGGACCATGACTCTTGGCTAGTGTTAGCGCGATCCTGAAAGCGAACACAACGTTAAGACTGCTTCTTTTGGCTCCTTGCTGTTCAAACAGGTCATGCAATTGAGGAGGTCTGTATCCTGGCAGAGGAAGGGATGGGCTGGACAGCAGTGAAGCAGGGGACCTCCTCCCCACCCCAGGCTAACACACCTCCCTCCTCCAGTGCAAAAGAGAACTCCAGGGCCGCTAGTGCTCATGGCCTAAATTGAGCTAAATCACTTAATTCCTTCCCCTTTCCTTCCTCTCTGCTTTCTTCCCCAAATGCTTTACCAGCAATAATTAGGGCAGTGCCAGTGGGAAGTGGAAGGCTTAACAACTTAACGTCATCTTAACAAAGGCCAAGTGCTCTTACTTTGATGCTACAAACCCATAAAAGAATAGCAGCCCAGGGTTAAAAAGGAGTCACAAGATTAAGTAAACTCTCTAAAACACTACGCTAAAAACCATATAGAATAGCCTAATACTCGGGGAGTTTACACTTCTCTCTTCTCTGGCACAGCCCTGCCGTATAAGCTAACTACATCCCTATATCCTATTAGAGTATGGGCCAGCTGAGTTAAAGACACTTTTTCAGAAGCCCTGATTTATTAGTGTCTCCAGTCTTCCAGCGGCCACCTGTCATGCAGCAAGATTTGTGTCACATCTTTTTAAATTATCAGTTTGATCATTAAGGTTCCTGGATGAAAAGTGCAGACAGACATTCATGAACAGCAGATTCACAGTAACGTAGTTTATGGAAAAAAATAAAAAGTTCTTACACGATACTATTTTCTCCTACAGCTTTTAATAAATGCAACTACTTAAAGTAACTAATAAAGCATATAGTATGAAATATAAGTAAAGAATATAAAGTATGTAATAAAGTACATAATTAGTATGCACTAAATGCATGCCAATTTTAATATTACTTTCTCTAGAATAGAGCCTCTGTACTGACTTCTTGTATCTACATCTTCACCCGACTTTTCCTCCCTTCTGTTCTTTTCTCCTGGACACCCTGTACAATTCCCTGTCCTAGCAGGAATGTAACTCACCTGCACTGATACCCCCTCCCTTTCCCCACCACGCTGGCAGCACCACCCGCTCTCTCAAGCTTGAAGTTTTTTAACCCTCTTTTCCTCGTCTCACACAGAAAGGGTCACAATGATTCAATATAATCTATTTGGCTTTCTTTTCCAGTCTGTACCAGCAAGAGTCCTGGAACCTGAAGCCTGGTCTAGAAAACATGTTTTCTATTGTCCACTCAGCGTTTGGCCACTGAGTGGACTGAAAACACTGCTGTCGTAAGGATCTTCAGAAGCATAGAGTTCACATGCATCTCCAGAGATGTAGATGGATGAGTTGATTCTTCTGTTCTTATTTTACATAAAATTTGCCGATTTGTAAGAGACCAGAGAGCTTCTGTTTTAAACCAGACCCGTTTGCTTAGGGCTAGAAGCATAATTGTGACATCCCTAGATGCCCTGAAGACTGCAGGACACACACGCTGCAGACTGTTTTTGCAATTTGTTCAAGGAGCTCTGTCAGTTACTGAAAAATCCCATTTCTGCTGTTTGCTCTGCCTAGCACGTGATGGTTGGCCAGCTCTGCATGCAACACAGCGTTCCATTAACACAGCCAAAAATGCAGTTTGGATCACAGCTTGTGGAGCAGTAGTTTTAACCTTAGTGCCTCACCCTTTTCTTTAGCCACAACAAAATGAACAGAGGTCTCTCAGAAAGAGGACAGAAAATATATTTGTAGCCGTAATGATCAGCTCATCCCCCTTTCCCCCCCCACTCCTGCAAACACAGCCTGACTGTGAAGTCTGTTGTGAAATCCTCATGTGCTGCATTCTGGGAAGGCAGTGATGGGAGAGCATCCTTTTCATTTCCTAAATTAAAAGCAGCGATTGAATTAGCCCCCCTCGACATCACTGCTGCCCCGCGTAGCGTGTGACCGAGATGGATGCATCTAAACAATAGGCCCATACAGATGATGCACAATAATTCTCTGGCTGAGTTGGGATCTGTCTTCTTGGCACCTGCTGCAGCTGAAGCCCCCATCTGCGCTCCCTGGAGAGCTACAGCATGTCAGTACTTAATGTGCTTGGTGTCACTGCGCTTCCTGAGCTCTTGTTTTATATGAATGAAAGAGAATTTGGGGAGGAGAGGGTTGGAGGGGGGAAAGGCTCACAGAAGCGCGCGCACACAAAGAGCATGAGTTCTAATTAGAAAACAGGTCGGAGGGCACTGACACTGTGGGCAAACACTTAGTGCAGTGCAGAAGTAATTAGGTGCACAAATCTCTGTTGTTAACAGACTCTTCAACACCTATTATCCCCAGTGCTGCACAAAAAAAAAAGGGGAACCCGTGTGTGAAAGGGGCTGGAAAGTTTCATTTTCACTTCTGTTTATTCAGGCGGATCAGTGACAAGGAGGGAAGGAGAACTGGGAGGATGCAACACTGGGTGGCCAGAGTATGGGTCCCCCTTCACCCTCCCTGTGCCGCTCCCTCTCTCCACTTACCACACCATCCTCCATGCCAAATACATTTGTTCGCTTCTCCCAGACGATGAGCTTATTTTGCTATGGGTCTGTCGCATGTTTTGTTCTGGTTTTCTCCCACTGCCTCACTTTATTATTACAAATTTCACCACTCTCATTCATTACTGCAACTGGAACCCCAGGCTTTGCTGACAGGCAGGAGGACACAACCTGTGTCTTTATTTCATTTCTCTATATATTCAGCTTGCTTGCAAATCTGGCCCAAATGTGAGGTGACCGCTCTGCACTGGATATGCAAAACAACAGTAAGAAACCCAGAAGCTTCTCTTTAGCACTGATTATTTCCTGTCACTGTTTAAAAAAACCCAACCTTTCCTAGTATTTCCATCTCAGGGACTCTTAACTGCTTTACTAAAGCAGCTGTGAGGGTCATTCTAGTTACATTAAGACTTGAAATTGAGGGTAGCTGTGAATGTAAGGTATACACGTTTTAAAACTGCCTGTCCTGGTTTGACATCCTCTAGCACTGAGAAATGGTATAGTGCAAATGAAGTTCTCAATTACCAGATGTCATATTCTGCCCCCTTATTCGCAGCGAGTAAGTCAAACCCCCAAATCAGGACCTTTCAAATACTCTCACAATTCTGCTCTTTATATTCTGCCAGAATAAAACAGAAGCAAGTCCCCTGAAGATACAAGACAATACCAGTTTCCATGAGATCAAACATACAAGCAAGTGGTATTCGGGATTCACATGATTAAATTCCACATCTCCCTCAGTACTTTTTTCTCTCTGTTCTACTAAAAAGCATGTAAAATCTCGAAGACTTTTTTCTTGGATTTAGCTAATGGAAGTTAAGTGCCTGCATCTGCAGGTAGGCATGAAAATGAGTTTCCTGCTTTCTGCCTTGAGCTTCCACTTTAGAAATAATCACAAAAAAATCTGACTACTCACCCCAGATCTGCTACTCCACCACCCACTGAAACACACGGGAACTGTTTCTTTCGTATCAGTAAGCCCTGACTCAACTCCTGTTGGACATAACTTCAGGCACGCAGGTTTGGAAATAATAGGAGGTCCCTAAAGGTCACAGAAATTGTCACTGGAAGAGTCAGGAAAAAAGCTGGACAGTGGTCTTCCAGTTCCTTGTCTCACCATGTCAGAGCAATAGCTTGGTGTACATAAGTGAGTGAAACCTCCCATTCACATTGTTCTGCTCTTCGGTTTTAAGTTATTTATTTATTTAGTAAGCAAATTCTCTTTCCTGTGCTAAGAATGAGGGTCCCATAAAATAGGAAAGATACCGTCGATGTAAGAACTAACAGTAAAAAATGTTTCTCAAACTGTAGAGATACTTGCATTGTTGCTGAGGTGAGTTCACATGCAATTGCTCAATATGGTACACTAAGGTATGCAAGTGTTACACACAATGAGCTTTGCACTGTGGTGACCCTGAACACCGCTGTGATAGCTCTGTCCCTTGGTCACGTATTGCAATCCTAACGCCTGTGCTCACCATCTTCAAACGCAAGTGTAGAAGCCAATAACTTCTGTACACTGTTGGGTTGGGAACTGCTCACAAATACCCTTCCCAACACGGCAAATATCACAACTAGGACTGAGAGTCTTAACAGAGACTGTTGCAACGTGCCGCAGCGGTTGCTTAATGCTGCCCAGGGAGTGGTACACTGCGGTCCGATCCGTGGGCACCTTCGCCTCGTGGTGGGGGGGTGTTTTCCCAGCAGGAAATAGTCCTCCTTGATTCACTTGCAGACTATATTATCTCAATACTGGAAGAGCTGAGTTCATGCTATCAATTACATTTTCAAAGCCACTTTACGTTATTTGAGAGAAGTGCTAAGCACATAATGCAAAACCACAAAAGTGCTTTTTTGGCATTCTTTAACTTAGGAAGAAATGGCTATGCTAATTTAAGGTTGTTGTAAGCATCCTCAGACTGAATTTCATCCCAGGGAAAAGTTATTCTTGTTATGTGCCTTCTGAAAAAAAAAAAAAGAGCTTATTTTAAGAAGCTAAGATGACCTTCATCAGAAGTAGTAGTCACTGTAACACCATCATTCTACAAATGGCACACGCAGAAGGGAGGTTCCTAGGGACTATAAAATAGAAATAGGAAATCCAGACAATTCAGTCCGTGCTTCGCTCTGCTATTGACTTATTATCCGGCCTCAGGCAAGTTCAGGTAAGTTAGTGGAAGAAATTTCTTGGACTCAATTGTGTTTGGGTGAGACTCTTAAGCACCTTCTATGCATGCTCAGTTGATCTCTCTGTAAAACTGAAGATACGGAATACTCCCAGAAACTAATTGATTAATCTTTGCAAAATACTTTCTAATCCTTTGGCAAGACTACTTGATGGTTATTGCACACATTAAGTGATATATATGGATATACAAATATCGATATCTATATATAGAAATAGACATTCTTCTCTGTGAAATAGTTACAGATGAATTATCAATGTTGTTTTTTAATGGCATATACGCTTTTATTAATAAAAAGGCCAACATTTAAGCATACTTTTATCTACAGGATGACTTTTAAGCCACATGGGGACAACATAAAAGACAACTATATCATCCCTCAGTGGGTCAGTTCCATAACCACTTTAAACTGGATTAATGCAGGCTGCCACCACCAAAAAAAGTAGTTTCATCCTCTCCCCTGCCATGTTTTCCTGCATGCACCCTTGTGCTGGCCTGCGCATTTAGAAATATCTTTTTACTTCTTTTCACCTCCCTTGGACATTTTTCAGCCAGATCCGTTCCTGTGCATGGTTGTGTGACTGCAGGGCAGCAGGAGTGCTTGAAAGGTAAGGCTCCATGTAGACCCTAAGCCAACCCCTATGGCAGATGGTGGCTTTGGGACTCGGAGAGCGGTTGTGACCCAGAGCAGAGGGGATCTGGAATCATTGAAATAACACACCAGCCATTTCCTAACCCTTCTGTGCTCACCAGCTTCTGAGCAGCACCAGGTCTGCCTGCCAGCTCAGTAGCAGCCCGGTCCACATTTCTCTATGCTGCGTGGGAGCTTTCAGCATTACTATGTGAAATCCATCTCTGACTACAAATACCACATGGAGGAACAGCAACATGAGACTAGTGTAAAAGCTGTCTGTGCTGAGAGCCCAAATACACACACAAGCCTTAATAATCCAGATTTTAAAAGTAAAATAAAAAATGGCTCATTTTGCCAGACAAATGAAGAAGAACAGTTATTCTGGCACCATGCGTTTTATTTATAGTAACAGGTAATATCTCCAAGGACTGCCAAATACTGAGCAAAATGCAACTGAGTGCAGTGCGACTATTAATAATAAATTTTAACTCTTAGTTGGTCACTTTTCTCAGATTCCTTTGCTTCTTCTGTCAAAGCAGCAGAGCAAAGCATGCAGACAGCTTCCATAAATAGCAGGGATTTAAATAATTCATAGGCAGGCAAATGGGATGCACAGAATATATATACAGAATGTGAGCATCTCCCTTGCTAGCTCTTAGAGCCCAGGTTAGCTGAATGCATTTCCTTGTAGGCATCCGTCAACTCCGACATAAAAGAGCAATACATGAGCACAGAATCAAAGGGAGCAGTTTTGTCTAGGGTTTTACACAAGGGACTGAAACTTTCCTGATTCTTAAACCTGACTTCGGCAATCACTA
Organism: Ibidorhyncha struthersii; assembly: GCA_013398815.1. Taxonomy (NCBI): domain Eukaryota; kingdom Metazoa; phylum Chordata; class Aves; order Charadriiformes; family Charadriidae; genus Ibidorhyncha; species Ibidorhyncha struthersii. The sequence goes on along the minus strand of VZSZ01006946.1, from coordinate 248,737 downwards.
AACTTCTTGCTTGTACAGTGCAAATAACTATATTTCTCACTCTTAAGAGCTCTCCTGCATATTGAAAGAATGAATGAAAGGTGTTCAGAAGCAGGAAAACTGGCCTTCCAAGGGGCTTCGGGTGCTTAGATCCACTGCCGAGATGTCACTGACATTCACCAAGCCAACCCTCAAGTGACAAGTGACCCTGTAGGTGCATAATGGTATGCTATAGCAATGCCGTATGCTGTTTATAATAGCTATCTGTAAGTACGGTAAGCTTGGAAATGGAAGATGCACAGCAAAGTGTGGGGACTCCCACGCCAATATATGACGCTTTTCCAGAAAGCCAAAAAGAAGCAGAGTGAAATGCCACAGTAACATGGCCAGACTGCTTCCAAGACTGAGTTAATATATTCGGCAATGGCTCAAACGTCTTCACGTAACACCACCGCTCAACTGTTTACGCTACTGTCTGAAAGCCCACAGCACCAAGTCACTAGGTGTCTAGTACACATCTAGGCCCCATCATGAGCCGCAAAATACTGCGAATCTGCCAATTTCATCTGCCAGGCTCAAACTAGGGGGTATGCTCTCCACGCACCTGCGCTGCCAAGGAAGCGTGCAGAGGACACCACCACTTCCTTCTGCTCAGTGACTTAGGATGTTCACCTGGAAGGCTCCAGGAATTAGTGCAGCGTCTTGGGCTTTGGGAGATACAAGTCAAGTTTTTTAGACAGAGGAAGGTTTTGAACTGATTTCTCCTATGTAGGTGAATGCACTAGCTGAAGGCTACAGAGGAGATGCAACTCTGATTCCTCCTCTGGCCAGCTGCTGGGGTGAAGCTTACTCAGAGAGCAGGGTCCTCACTTATGCTCAAGTGGAGCTAGTTGTTTACAGCGAACAAAAGAAAACAGATGCTACAGTCCTAATTTGTACAAGGACCAAAAATTCCTCTCTAATACACAGTCAAGCAGAACTGGGTCCACATAAAAATACAATTCCAAGAATAAAAAAAGGACCCTCTTAAATTAGCAAGCCTAAAGCGCAAGGATCCGGCATAGCCCTTGAACATATACAAATATCTGTAGGGATCAATGTGACTTTGCTTACGCTTAACATTACACAAATGCTTCTCGGGAACAGGGACTAAATTTTCCTTTCGTAAATGAGTAACACCATGGTAATTAATAGAAACCAAAAAGAAATATAGGCTACAAGACTGATCATTTCAATGAAATAATCCTACTATCTGAAAGTGAATGCCTGAATATTCAAGAAAAAAGAGTTGAGCAGAATGTGGAATTGCATGGGGAAAATCTATTACTTATTCAGTAGCAAATGCATTAAGGACATCATCACAAGCAGTAGCACTGCCAAGTACTATTAAGAAGCTGCGCATTGAGTCAGGCTGCTCCTCATAATTTATTAAATGAATGCCTCTTTCTTTATTCCAGCAAAGATTGGCTTCCGAGATTGTGATGTTAAGAATGATTGGGTAAATTGTTTTCTGCAGGACAGTTTTCCAAGCAGTGGTATTTTCTATTTGTTTCATGCACTGTGGAAACCAGTGCCTGATGTTGACGTAGTCCCCATGGGCCTGGCTGCCGCTCAGCCGGGTGGCCCCGAGCTCCAGCTAGGAGCTGGGGGCATTTGTCTGCTGTCAGGTGCTGCAGGAGCTGTAACCTCCTCCAGAAAAGCCAGCTGACATGCCGCCAGTCCCCTCACCTGCATGGCTAGAAAGCTGAAGTCTGGGAACTCCCAGGGAGCATCATATCAAAGCCAGGACTGTTCAGGTGCATGGCACAGCCCTAGATCCCCACGCCAAGCCCAGAGGATGTAACAGTGTCTCTTCCTAACCTCACCACTCATTTTTTCTGAGTTTTTTCAGGCTGTTTGGAACATACGCCATCCAGCAACCCAGCAAAGCGCTGGCACAGGAGTCGCTACAGCCTCTGTAAGACATACTATATGAGGATTCCCCTCAGTTGGAGGAGTCCTTAAGCAGCTGCAACCCACCACATTTACATTTGCTTTAGCATCAGGGAGCCTGTGCAAAATAGCTCTTGGGGATCAGAGAACAGAGCCTTCCAAAGATGACTTCCTATTATTTCCAGTAAGCATGTACATTTTCACAAGTTATATTATTCATCTACACAGGAAAATGCCCTTGGGTCCCCACGGGAGAGGAAGCAAAATCTCAGAATCACGGAATGGTTTGGGTTGGAAGGGCCCTTTAAAGATCAGCCAGTCTAATCCCCTGCTGTGGGCAGCAACATCTTTCACTTGATCAGGTTGCTGAAATCCCTGTCCAACCTGACCTTGAACACCTGCAGGCACAGAGCATCCACAGCTTCTCTGGGCAACTTGTTCCAGTGTCTCACCACCCTCACTGTAAAAAATTTCTTGTGTGCAATCTAAATCTACTCTCTTGCAGTTTAAAACCATTGCCCCTTCTCCTGTCACTACAGGCCTTGGTAAAAAGTCTCTCTCTGTCTTTCTCATATGTCTCCTTTATATATTGAAAGGCCCCAGTAAGGTCTCCCCAGAGCCTTCTCTTCTCCAGGCTGAACAGCCCAAAATGCAAAGCCTTATGTCAGCAGCTCCCCCTGTCTCCCCCAGCTGACTACAGACTAACCACTCGGGCTGACTTCTCTGCCATTCTAGGCAAATCCTTTAAAAAAATGCAAGACTAAGACAAAAATCGTGAGTACCCTGCAAAAATGTACAAATCCAGAAACAGGTAATGTTTGTAAATTAAGACCTTTTTAGAAGAGCCACACTTAATAATGCCCTGCTGCTTACACCCTTTTACAACACTGTTTTCAGGCAACAGTGAATGCTTCTGGGTCTGAGGAATCATCTGCTCTTTTATTTCAAATAATGCTATTATAGGAATCTGGAATTATAGATATCCGGGGAACCCATGCTATTTAGCTTCAACATAAGTAAACATGTTATCTTCAAAAGTTTAATATTTAAGTTTAAATAAAAGTTTAATATAACATACAGTTAATTAATTTGAAGTAGTTGGATTTTGAAGTCTCACTATAAAAATCCCTTTGAAAAAAAAGCTAAATCCTGTGGATTTCCCACCTAGGCTGCCACACACAATTTTGGAGCACTTTTAGAAATTCTGTAGGAACTCAGATCTGGGATTTCAGCATTTTGGCTTAACCTGGCGCCCTTCCTGTGCAGCATTCCTGATAAGCAGGCCACTTCTTGGATAAATCTCAATGCTTTGGCAGTTCTATAAACAAACACAAGTCAGTCCTCTTGATGGACACCCACAGCTTCCTGAGTTCAGAACAGGATTTCCCTCCGTTGCAGTAGCACACACGCTGCCCCCGATCTCTTCGCCTCCCTTGGGAGTTACCACAAACACATCCAGCCGCTTTGGCAACAAGTCGATCACTTGAAGGGGGGTAAGCTGCAAAGAAGCAGTGGTCTCCATTTATTTCCAAGCAGATCTGCTGTTATAACCCAAATTATACTAACTCACGCTTCTGTTGGCTGCCTCAGTGCAGAGGCTACTGCCTGTGTGGCCTTGAAGATGAACTTGCTTCTCTCTCCTCGAGGCACTGCCTCAAACCCAAGTTGAGGGCTTTCACCAAGACTGCAAGGGACAAGCTTACACCACCACTGTATACTTTCCCGGGATACATGGGAAACGGCAGTAGAGAAGAAATCCCATAACTAGCAGATATGCACACATTATTCTGTTTTTGCTTTCCCAACACAAAACGCAGCACAATAAATTATTAAACCAGAGATTCAGATGACGACATTATTTTCCTGTCTTTGCACATCTGAAAATCTGTCAGCAAAACTTTCTGAGAGCAAAGATGTGTTTCTTTTTTTTTTGTCCCCCAGCTTCTTCCCCCCCCAACCCCTTCATCCTTCTTCTAAAGAAGATCAAATTTTCATGCAAGCTGTACAACTAACTGGCTCAGTTGTTTTGATTTTGCATTTCTGAGTTTTCATGATGCTGGCACCTGTGGGAAAAGTTCACTGAATCTGGATAAGAGATAAGAGATCTACCTTGGTGTATTGAAAAGGGCTGGCTGGAAGCTACATTTTGTTTTTCCCTTTTTCCATTTTTTTAAAAATAGAACGAATCCTCAGTGGAGACCAAAGACTTGAAAATATGACTGCAAGAATGGGGGGAGCAGAGATGAAGGGATATATTCTATATTGTCACTTATCATACATCTTCACTGAGCAGGGTAAGAGGAGAGGGAGAGGAAGAAGAGGCAAATGTTTTCTTCTGGATTATTTCCTCTAGGAGAATAAAGTTTGGGGTTAAATGAATATTTTTAGAAGCACCCAGAAAATGGACGCAGCAGAAGGACCACCCTGGATATTTGAAATCAAATTAAAGCAGTCTGCTTTCTTTCCTCATTCAAGGATAGAATAATTTTAAAGTGGATGTTATTATCTTTGTCCTGAGCAACGGGTTTCTAGTAGATGTTAAAGTCACATTGGCTGTGGGATCTGTCTCTTTTTTCCCCCTGCAGGAGGGAGAGAGTATCCTCAAACTCTCAGACATTAGTTTGTAGCTTCAGGTTAAAAGTACCCACTTATCTAAACATGCTTGCTTGTTTGTTTTCTAACAGGTCACTAGAATGGACCTCTCCCAAGCCTGTGGGGGCCAGTCAAGGGACTTCTTCTCTTGCATCTAAGGTGGTCATCCACACCACATCTTACTTACTTCAGGGTCTGCCGAATGCAAACACAGCGCTGAGGAGACACTGGGAAAGATGGAGACAAAAGCAGTATAACCTACAAAATCACACACAGTTATTATTAGCTTTTTCTACCCAAAAGACAATTGGGCTAAGAGATTAAGGACAACCAAGGCTGAAAATGCAGCAAGTGTCTGCATAAGTGTCTGCAAGAAGAGAAACCAGCTGGAGGCCTGCTGGCAGACTTTGCGATAGACAGAGTTCTCCATCTTAGAGGCACAGCACAAGAGATCAGAAGAGGCACAATGTGAACTGGAGCTGTGACTGCGGGATTGTTGCACCCTGGATAAAAGGAAAAAGTTCTGAAGCTTTTCTCATTACAGCTGGCAACAGTTTCATCAAGGGTTCCGCAACTTGCAGGGCTGGTGTGGCAGACCATATCTTTCTTTCCCAAATTAGCATGCTGACAAAAACTCAGTGGGAGATGTGCTGTTGGTGTGATGTGCCTCTGTAGAGAACAGCACCTCTCCCTTCTGCTGAGTTTGTCTCTCAGTGGGAGCTGCTACTTCTTGTGAACGTCTCCCTCAAAACGCTGCAGGTCTCCTGCAAAATCTGCCAGTGCGTCGTTTGGCAACCATACTTGAGGTGCCTGCATCCCAGCCTCGATGCCAGTAGAAGAGAACCTTCCCAGCCTTCACCATCACACACCAGCAAGGCTGTGGGTCAGTGGGAAGTAACTTAGGTCTCCATTGGTATCTGTCTTCAGCTCCCCTGTGTTCATTCTTCCTGTTTCATTCAGCATCCTTTTTTGGCTTATCCATTCTCCGTGATTCAACCCAAGTTTTCTTATTCCCAGTGCTTGCTTTCCTCACAAGTCTGGCAGCCTTTGTGACCTGCAGTACATTTGGCAGCTGGCTCAGTGCAGACTCATACATGATGTTACTGAAGAAGTTTAGTCTAGTTTAGTTTTGAGGGGAAGGTCAGTAGTAGAGTAACTAGCTGAAATATAACAAAGTACAGTGCCCTGTGTAAATGCAGCTTGCCTCTGTTTTATCTCAAGCTGGAGAGGTAAAGACCATAAGCTCATCGCAGAAGAAGCAGGGAAGGATACTTTTGAAAGAGAGAGTTGAGGAAATCATATCATTTATTTGGGAAACCTGTATAATTGCCTGACGCACTGAGAATATTTGCTTTCAAGACTTTTGTGGGTCAGGTTTCCTCTGCACAGGTAATTTTAGCTCTGCCAATTGGTCAGAAATGACCTAAGGAATCTTACATGAATTTAACTTTTCCACTTTATTCTCTGTTTAAAGAAGTTCCCAGAATCCTTGCTAGCATAGACAATATGATGTTTGTCTTTATATACCTTAGGTGGGGAAGGGGGGATGCTTAGCTTCTCTTTGTATCACCTGTCCTATTCCTTACCAACTCGCACAATCACAAAATAAACCATATTTCACCTGCCTTTTAAGTGTCTCTGGCAACACTTGTTTTCGTTATCAGACTGTATTACTGGAATATCTTAGGCCACGGGATAATTGCTCAATAAATTAACTTCACCACTTTCCCAAGAGGATCTGGACTGGACATAAACAATCTGTCAGATGCTCATTCATAGAAGACTTCACAGAAGTTAAGTCAGAACAAACAAAAACCTGACATAGGCAACTGGAGAAGATAAGTGAAATTTTCAAAGCAGCCTATACCTATGAAGATACATTCCTGTTTATTTTAATGTGGTTAGACTGTTTGTTTTTTTAAATTCCAAAGTACTTTGGTTCATTCAGTTCTCTCAACCTCTCGATATCTCTTCACTTCTGCCTTCCTCCCATGACTACAGGTTTCCCCATGGGTTCTGCCTAACATAGGGGTTCCTTTGGCTATTAAATAATACTAGGAGCTAGACTGTGACTTGGACCAGCCAAACCATGATATCGGATCAAATGCTACTTGGACTCTGCTTCAATCACACGGCCAGAGAGAAGGCTACTTCTGTACTGGAGCAAGTGGAGGCAGAATGGATGGTCCTTGTTCTGCTTCTCTGATCCAGTCTTTTGTGAAGGGAAGGTTATACCAACAGTACATTATTAATACAATCTTTCTTTCTCTCCAGAGGAAAAAAGATGGCAAAACCAAAAATATCCAACCAAAACCAGAGAAGCAGAAAAATATGATGTAGGGAAAAAAAAAAGTAATTCCCTGGGAAATGCTATCTCCTGTTAACTATAGTCATAAACTCAAATTTAAGGAGACAAAGCAGGAAAAGATGCATTTTTTAGTTTAAGGTTTTGTCCCATAGGACATGGAATAACTTGAATGATGGAGACACCCAACACAGCTTCGTCACAACATAGCTTTCAGCTGTGGAATGATTAAATCCCAGAATTAAAGCAAGCATTTACTAGAATAAATAAAATCCTGTCAAACCTGATTTCCACAGCTGGATTACGTTGTCTTAGGCTCCAGCAAACCAGTCAAGATTAGCCAAGGTCTTTCAAAAGGGAAGCCCACCTAAAATAACCTTTGCTTCATTATCAGCCCTAATCTTATCGAGCTGAATTACATCTTTGTCTCTACTAAAGTCACAACCCTAAAGAACTCTGCTACACATAGGAAAAAACTGTGAGTTCCTTATCTCTACCTTGGAGGAACTCTGGGGAACCAGGAAGCAGTTTCACTGTCTGTATTACTCTCTGAAGAACAGAGGCAGCTAAATTTTTGCATGTAATAGCTCAATATTTACCCAGAGCTGTATGTAGGGGCATGACCTTGCCTTTAAACAGGAGCTCACCACTGCTGCTATGGAAGGTAAAGAAGTGGAAGACGAGAGCTTTTTTTTTCCCTGTAGCATCAGAAGTCAGTCACCTTCCAAACAGGTGGGTGGTTTTGCTGAAGATTCACTACCCATATGCACAACTACTGCCCTGCTGCATCAGCTATTTAACAGAGGGAGTGGCAGCCAAGTCCTAGGTAGTAACTGAATTTAGCTGTGACATTTCATTTCGTAGTAAAACAGATTGATTTTTTTTTTTTGCTAAAAATTACTCACATGCTCCCCTCAACTCTTGCCAGTTTAATTACACCTTCAATAATTCAGTCAGCAGTTGCTCAGTCTTCCTAGTTAAATTATTAAGTAGAAGAGAGGAAAAACCTGCAACTGAGCAAGTGAGATGGAGCACTCCAGGAATGCAGCTAGGGCTGGGCACCTGCAACATCTGGTAGAGCGAGTCCTGGAGCGATTCTCCATCTGAGCCTAATCTCACATCTCTGAACACACAGGACTTTCCTTCTTCACTCCCTGCTTCCCTCCCTCTCTGCCTTTGTGTTTTTCCTTCTTATTAACGCTTCCCATCACCTTTCCTGAACAAAGCTTTTGGGTGTCCTTGTGGCTTCCCCAGTAAACTGACTGTCTTTTTATATGCTGAATGGAAATGTCAGGTTCCAAACAAACTTCAAGGCGAGACATCAGAAGAACAAGGAAAAGCTTGTTTTCAGGAGCTAGGGAAGGGCTAGGTGTCTCGAACCTCGTGGGAATAAAGACAAGGGTTTCATACAATAGCTGAAGATGAAAAGGAGAAACCCTTAGAAGAAAGTATGGGAAGAAGGAACATCTAACAGATGGGTCAGAGTTGTGGGAATAGTGAAATAAAGCGGATAGCTTCACTGAGACAAAGGAATGTGGAAAGCAAGAGGGAGAATGGATTTGGGATTATACATGACGTGGTAGAGAGAAAGTAAAATGGCACTTTTTAACAATATAATTAACTACCCTTATCGAAGCTTGCTTTCAACTGCTAAATTTTCATTTATGCTTCCCATATTGATCCACATTTCTGGTTATTAACTTGCAACAAGGTCATCCACTTGAAAAGAATTTCAGAACAAGGCAATGAAGTAATTAATTTCTCTGTTAGAGAACTTGTTTAGCCAATAACAGTTCTTAATATTTTAAGAGAATTTTCCCCTACTTAGAAGAATATATGGAATATGTGTGAATAAGTAGTAGAAAAAATCTTACCCCTCAAGGAAAGTGGTGGGCTAATTAAAGCATTTCTCATATGCTGATACAATATTAAAAAAACTAATTAATTACAAAATGTGGCTTTCTGCTGGCTTTGAGAAAACCAGTGCATAAATTAATTGAAAGGGATTGCAGCCCACATACACTACATTGCAATGTAATCAAAACCATGCTGGTCATTACGGGATATAAAACCCACAACCGGTGGTGGTCCACAACTAATAATACGTGTTCTCTTTGCACAACCCTATGAGATCAATGTTCTTACGACAAGATTGCAGCACTTACGATGAGATCTCTGCTTTCCCCATGGAGTATCAGCATTGAAAACTCTCCAGCTGTTCATTCCCCTTCCCCCTCCATACACATTTCCATACTGCTGCTTTTCTGATAATCCCCCATGGCCCCAGGACTTTCTCTGTAGCTAAAATAAGATATAAAGCCATATTAGTCTCAGCATAAGGAGTGATGCATCAGACCTCCACTTCCATACACTGCCACTGTCTTTCCAGCTGATCAGAAATAGAAAAAAATGGATACACGTATCTCTGGGTGAGCAAATGGAGGCTCGTCCTCAGCACGAGCTCTTCATTGTTATTAGTGTTACGTATTGCTGCTGCTGGAGCTGTGCAGACACAAAGCATTCTTTTGTAGGAGCTGAATTTCACAAAAGCACAATGTCCTTTTCTTTAAAGGAAAATACAAACTGGAAAGAAGAAGTCAACAAAGTACAGAGAGTCCTCCATGTTTATTGACTATCTTGGGGACTGAATGCTGAAAGTAATTTGCACCAAGTTGTTCACCAGTTCTTGAGCTTTGGCTCAGTATTTTGCTTTACTGGAAAATGTCAGAGGAAGAGAGCAAGAATTGTGCCAGTCCAGGATTTCAAACTCAAAATGGAAGAAGCCTGAGAACACTGCTTAACTTCTGCCCTGGATGAATTCATTTATTGCAAAATCTGGAGGCACTAATGCAGAGCCCAGCGGTAAGTTGGCTGGAAATACAGAACCATGCTTATCCCCATGTACACTACTTAGATCAATAGTTTACCAAAGGTGAAATTAGCCCCAGGGCTATACACAGAAAACAGGATGGTAGTAAGAAAATTGTCCAACAGTTAGTGTTTTCTTAAAATTTCAAATGGGGAAGTGATTAGGTTGGGAAATGGCAAGACATGCCAAAGCTATGCATATTTTGGCGGTGGGTTAAGCAGCACAGGGAAGTCCACCATGGCCAAATTATAATGCAAATGCCTAAATATTCAGGCACTGCAGCAAGAATTGCCTCATGAATGGAGTCCAGGAAAGCAGAGCACCAAGCAGTCCATGGAAAATGATATCTGGCAGCTCCTGCAGCAGGAACAAGACTAAAAGATGGTGCCTGGCCTGTCAAACATTCCCCATGCTTCTATTTCATTGATGGAAGAACTATGGTACACCTCAAATAGCTTAAATTTAAAAATCTCAGCTCCATATTTTCTCCAGCATGGGCAGCAAGAGTGGGTAAGGGAGAATTGCTTCCTGCTGCACTCCGTCCAGATCCAAGGATCTTTATGCCGTGTGTAATCCAAGCCCGCTACGGATGATAGTGGTCGACGGGCGGCAAAGGGGTGCTGCAAGGTTCAACTGCCTCGACTCCCTCCTGCCTCCTCAGGACCCGAAGAGGACAGATAGTCCACGCTTCCTCTGACCACCAGTTACGCCAGAATCTGTCCCTTACCATTTAGGGGCCACATTGCGTAGCACAGTCAGGAAAACACACAGACCACACACAGGGCACAAGCCTGCTGCAGCTGGCTGCATACAACCAAACCAAGATGTGGTTTGTGCCATCTCCATGAGGCTTTGTACTTGCTTGTTGCTCCCCAGCAATCAGCGGGAATGATTTTTTTTTTTTTCCACAACTGCTCCTCTGAGACTGTCTGTACAGAGCTGCTGTTAGTGTTTCTGCACAGGCCAGTGATGCTGCATTGTGTAGTCTAGAAAGTGGGAAGAGATGCTTTTCTGTAATGGGCACACTGCATCCAGTGACATGAGTGTGAAGAGCCTGAGAAATGGGCTATAAGCACGGCTATTTCTATATAAAGGACCCCTCCAGCCTTTCTCAGAAGCTGAAGTGGGCACCAGTGCCCACTGGCCAACATTTTGAAAACAGGCTTTGCAGGCAATACCCAGGCCACCATAAGGTAGACTTCCGCATGCACCTGACTTTTCTGTTGAATATGCCTGTGTCCGCATTCTAGTGATCTTCAGAATGTAGATGGCTTAGGAAAAAATATTCCTGACTGAGCTCCGCGGGAGTGTCATGAAATTGGTTATATCCCCATTTTATAGACAGAAGAGAGAAGCACAGAGAGACGGGGACAATTTTCCCCAATTATTGGCAACATAGCCACTAAGGACCATGGCTCATGGTAACCACTTAAGGGAAGATGCTCACTGGTGGAATGTTAATGTCTACTACTTGACCAAAGTAACTGTGAATTTCACTGTTGAAGTAGGTGCCTTGTAACTCACATTTTTCTTACATCTTTTTCTGCTGCTTCTCTGTTAATGAGATCTACTTGTGGTCATGATTAGCACCGACTGCAGACATGTAATAGGAATTCTGTTGGGACATGCATATAGTATGCCCAAAAGGTAGCCTGCCTGACAACGCTCTACAGCTTTGAATTCAGCAAGGAACTTCCATCTGTTTACTTTTTACCTCCACAGGCTGGGAATACTCTGTGAAACATATTTATCACTGGTCATCACTTTTTCATTTCAGCTTTATCTTTTGAAAGAAAGGAATCTTGCTTAAAGTTTCAGACTCTCCTTCATATTTCTCAGACCCAAATGTGGCTATAAGATCTGTCACAGAAGGATACGGAGTCTTCTTTTCTCTCCTTCAAGGGCTATGTTCCTGACACAGACAGCATTCTTGCAAATCACATTAACAAAGCCAATGTCTATGCTCTTGGGAAGATACAGTCATTGTAATCAGGGTCATTATAACATCAACAAACTGAAAAGAATTAAATTACTTTTGATCAAGACTACCTATTCGCAACCAGCTGCCTGTTGAATCTGATAGTCATATAACCTAAGCAACAGGATCCCAGCATCTGCCAAATCAACAGGATGAGGAAGATACACTCTGGTGGCTTGAAAGCAAAGTACATCTCTTTGATCAGAAAGAAAAGGGAAAAAATGATCGAAAATTCTCTTCCTTCATGTCTTTCAGCATGAAGTGTCTCAGAGGAAAAATGTTTTCCTTAAGAAGTAATCTAAACCAGTTCTTTGCACATAGGTACTGCTGGTTTTGCTGCTGAATGATCTCTGCATCTTATAGTTTGGGGTTTTTTTCCAAACTATTTAATTGCTTGTATTGTTTGGGTTAGGGGGTTTTCTTCCTGTTTGACAGAATGTCTTGTAAATAGCAGATAAATAAGGCACCTTATTCCTGGACCAAAGGAATCTAATCTGTGGAGGAGAAATCTTTTACTTTTAGGACTACACACTCATTTTTAGATTGACACATTACAAAATTCCTGGGGACAGATTCTGCCATTGTTGTCCAGCTGAGTCACTGTCCAGCTGTCTTATAAATAACCCCACTGCAGAGAATGGCTTTTCTTTTAGGGTAAGACACTTTTCTGCAGATGAGAAGCGACTGAGTCTAGTCCTTGGAAGCTTCCTGCAAAAATCACACTGTTTTTCCTCCTGTTCTCAAGTGAAAGGAGAAAAAAAGAAGGCATCATTTAGTAATAAACCAGATTTCCAGTTTATCTGAAGAGCTCTAGATAAAGGCCTTAATGGGCCACTGTCCTAATAAATATTTAGATATATAGTATCTTTGCAGCAGTTTACTTGATCAAAACACAAACCTAGCTAGATTAAGGGCCACCGCAAGCGATGATTATTATTATTCCCCAACTCCTGACACAGTGGACAATACAACAGGTTGATAATCTGCAAACAGCTTCTGTTCCTTCCTCTGCCACTGACTGAGGGAGCAATTTTGAGGAATTCACTAGCTCTTTCTGCACCTCAGTTTGTCACCTGTCAAGAATGAATCGTGCCATTTAGCTTCCAGTAAAAATTGCTAACGTGGAAGTGATGCATGATGGAGTGGTATTTGCGATATCTGTTATCTGTTTCTGCAGTGCCACACACACGAATGCTTTGTGGTTATTCACTCAGTTGTACAACGTAGGTACGTTTCTTGCAGTAACTCCTACTGTACTCGTCACATTACATACACAGCAACAGGACGCCTCTTACTTCTACATGCTTGCCAATGACTGTACCTCCTTGGTCTTCAACCCTTCCTCCATTCCTTTTTCATAGTAACTTTGTGGTAATCTACTCTGCGCTGGACAAATGTATCTGAGAAGGATTCATTTGGAGCAAGAGAAATTCAAATGTCTCAGCATTCTCCTGAACTCCTAAAAGATTACATTCTTTGTTCATAAATGACCTTATCCAAAGGGCTCTGGCAGAGCTGGACTCATGGGCTCGTGTGATGTATCGTGGTGGGTGTTGGCAAGTGACAGGCTTATTTTTTATTTCCTTGATTTCAATCAAAAATGCTTTTGTGATTTCATGAAGTGACTTTGTAACACAACTGCTTGATTCTTTAAAACCTGCCTCTCAGTCGCTTGCAATTACAATTTCCTTTAAGAGAAATCCTACTGAAATCAATGGCTTCTTGAAAATCAAAGTTATCATTTGTCCTGTTTAAGAGTGACAGAATTATATAAAATACCTTAAATTGGACAGAATCCTGCTGTTATTCTTCAAAACACCTTAGATGCTTTGCTTGATCTGATTATGACTGAGTAGGAACAGTCAAAAGAAGAATGAGTAAGAACTTCCGAACCCAATACATTTAGAACAAATCTTTCCTACAGGACTGGCCTGTCAATTTTGAGCCTTAAGCTAATCAGTACAGCCCCTTTAAACCCACTATTCTTTGTATTTAATATTAATCCCAGATTATAAAATGAAACATACATCTTTCCAATAGCCTGTTCAAAATCCTTAGTTCCATTGGAAGTATTTCACATAATGCGCTCTAGAGCTACGCCATAATGGAAAATAGAGCTGAAAACCATATTGCTAGACAAGCCGATGAGCCTGTGTGATGGGGCTGGGAATAGAAACAGCATTAGTATACCTTGGGAATGGATGTAAAAGCTATGTCAGCTGTGTAAGTAGGGACTGATTGTCCTTCCTACACCATGACACACACAGCATTTAATGTGCCTATTCCTCTTGAGCCTCATGAGCTGGTCCCAAATTTAGGACACACAAAGGATTAATCAAGCTTACACCCAGGACATGTCAGACATGTCAGACATTTCTATATGCTTGTGTAGTGAGAACAACTCTATCAGAACCACCTTGTATCGAGAAGAGTCTGTGCCTTTTCAAGAACCCAAGGGAAACGATCAGATGCTTCTGTATTGGGATGATCAGAACACACTAAGTATATACCAAATTTTCAAAATCATAGGATTGGTTTAAAAGGTATGACACTTAATAATATAGGATTGGTTTTCTGCCTAGTGATTTTTCAAACCTTTGCTTCTTCATCTTTCACCCACCATCTCAGAACCAGGAAATCTGCTTTACTAAAAAAAAAAATAATAAATTCACATGATCCAGGAGTACTGCTTTATAAAAATCCTTGCCAAATATTGTACCTTGACCACTCCATAAAAGCTTTTGTTTTGGGTCTTCTGCTCCAGAGCAGATTCAGTTTTGTTTTTTTTATACATTTATCCAGCACATTCAATACGAAATGAATCCTATGCCCTTTCTTCTAAATATGTATATTGTCCTCAATCAGGGGAAACTGAAATATAAGATGTTTGACAGAAATTCACGTATCAACTGATCAGACTCATTTTACTACATTCATCAAATGCAATCTCAGTTTTCAGCTGTAAACCAAATCCTGTTGGTATCCAGCAGTAGTTTCACAGGTATATGTTCTGCATTAAAAGTATATATACTTGCATACATCCACATGTCCAGGGTTTCAGTACATCGGACCAAATCCTGCCTTGAATTATACTCCACTGACTTCAACAGAACTTCCTAGGAAGTTACATAGAAAAGGCAAAACTAGATCCATCACTGCTGCATTGCCTACTTCCTTCTCATTACTTTAATTGAATTTCCTCTCATTTGGCACCATTCTTAAAGTCTTCGGCAGGTTAAGAATTAGGCAAGTTATTTGGAAACAACTTGTATTTACTGATCCTCATTCACTGTATAAATTATACAATGCAGCCATGCGACGTAAACAGATTTTTGCTAATACCTCATTTAAATACTAATTAACAAGTAAGTTCTAAAGATACAGGCACCTTTATCACGCGTATGCTTCCAAAACATTTTAAAACTTTGATGGAGCAGACAATGTTCTGTTCCCTTCTGAGCAACTAATATTAATTTAAACACTGTATTGGTCTTCTCTTCTTTCTACTTCGTGTCTGCTGTTTGCAAATGATCCTTCTGACTCTACAAATTCAAGGCAGTTATAACTTGATATTCACTGGAATTCTGCCAGACCTATTATTGGCAGTACTTTCTAGCTGCATAAATAAAACGGCAATTTACTGAATATGCTAGGCATACATAGCAACGTATGAAGCCATCTGTAATTAAGAGGCATAAAAAGAGCTCCACTATTTTGTTAGAGAAAAATGATAGGTACAACTGCAGTTTTAAATAATTCACCCAGCAAAGAGCAGAAGTGCATAAATATACACAAAAGCCAGTGCATTAGCTCTCAGTATCGATCTAATTAAATTTAGTTGGAATAATAAATTACAATAGATTAGCTTATGTCTCATAACAACTATTTTATTTTTCTTTCCACTTAGCAAATTTAGTCTTTTTGCAGATCTTTTGCTTACATGGGTGCAAATTTCTTGAGTCTGACACTGTTTCCTATCTCATTAGTGATCGTGGGCTTTTGTTCTGCGCTTACCAGAAAGCGACACTCCTCTGCCACCTAGTGGTTTAAAAAAGTATATTTTGTATCAACTGCCAGCTCTTGCTGACCTAGCGTGTTCAACAGAATAGATAAGGACTGTGCAAAAACCTTTCAATAAAATTCCGTTGCTACATGGCAGATTAAAGAGAAACTTGGTTATCAGCCTCTATGGATATCATAATTGATGACTGCCAGAAATCACCTCTATCTCTACAGATCTTAGTATGATACAAAACCATTTAGCAGCTTGCATCCTTGTATTTTAGGACATTACATCACCTCTCTGGTTCTTTCTAAAATGTAAAATAAATTTACATAACATCCTTACAAAAGAAAAAGATAATAAACTATAACATGTATTTAATCATATGCAATTTTCATACAAAAAAGAATGTCTTTTTCAACTACTAGCAGGTTCCCAATGTATGAAAGCGAAATTTCCCTGAGGCATATAATTTTTCTTTTTAAATGAATTCTGGAGTACAGCAATTGGAACAACCAGCTTGCTTTTTGTTAATTTATATTGTTTTGAAAAGTGTATATTTATATATTAGCACTACCGCAACTTGTATTTCTTTGAAAATTCCATATAATCAGGGTTTATTTTAAGCAACAGACTATGCCACATGTTTTAGAGGAATTCTGAAATTTTAATTATTTTTTTTAAAGTAATGGAGTTTCGTATTGTCAGTGTTAATAAATTGAAGCTATGAAAGAGAGCTTTCCTTTACTCTTCTTTTGAAGGAAAAGTCATTCAAACTAAACTGTTCTGATTCTCACTGGAGATAATTTCTTTTTTGGAAAATTGACTGGTACTATATCAATTGCATTTATGAATCTTCAATATTTGTCAGTTGTTTCCAATTTTTCTTTTAGATACCATGAATACCAGATACTTCAATGACTTTTTTCTCCACATTACTCAGAAACCAGTATGAAATAGTCAAGCACCTCCTTTTGTCTGGATTGCACAGATGCAGTACTAACATAAGCAGTATGGCTGCGAAATGAATCATTACCTAACCATGACCTGGCAAGTATCTTAAAAAAATCTAGCTTTGACACAACAACTTCACTCATGTTTCATAAGAACTCCATTTGTAAAGCATCTTCATTGCTTCATCAATACTATAATTCAATAAACTAATGCAATATACTGCCAATTACAATTATTACTCCATTAGCAAATGGAGACTGTTTAGAGAAAAAAAGTTTTGTGTTTTTTTGTTTTAATAATACCTCTGCATTTTTGAGAAATTAACCCATGATACCCCAGGCTAATTTAGCTTATTTTTCTACAGAACTTTTGTGAAAAATATAAATATATAAAAAGCAACTAAGGCAGTAAGGTGTAATTGGTCTTATAATATGTGGCCAAAGAAACAAAAACCCCCACCTCTCCCTAAAATATATACATACCTTTCCCTTGGGACAAAATATCTATCTTATTACTTGGTTAATCTCACCTCCAATATGCCAGTCTCATCCCATGCAGCTCTGGTAAAAGTAAGCCTTCCACTCTGCATCCTGCTTGCCACCTTTTATTGCCTTCAGTTCTCAATAAATGAAAAAAAGATACGACCGGAATAAATCCTGTTTGGACAAATCGAAAAGAACTTATGTTGTTTGCTTGGATACTGTCAACTAAATGGCATCTATTCACACTTACCATCTTTCATTATTCCCTTAGACTATGGAGGAAAAGCAACATCTCCGCTAACATCTGCTCCTACCAGTTATGTTTCAAAACATGGAATCCACAGCAAGGAAAGCAAAAGTGAAGCATTACAGCACACATGAGCCCACTCCTTAAGCAGGCGTAATTGGTTCAGTCACGTACAAACAATGGCTATTCTGGAAAGCGTAGTCCTGCATCCTCCACTTTCATACTCCTACTGCCCATGCTGCCACTTTTCTGACCCTGACACAAGCTAAGCTACGGGGAGGTACCCACTAAAAAACAAGCTGTAGAAAGCCAGGGAACAGTTCACTGTCAGCATAGCTCCCTGAACCAGGACAGTACAGGAGCAGATACATTCAAGTGCCAAGGAAACGCAGGGGCAACCTAGCCAGGATTAGGGCTAAACTCACATTTTTTGGTAGCAAATAGCTATTATTGGCTGAGCCGTAACCTCAAACAGTACCGTTTGTGTGTTGAAATCCCAACCTAAAATTGAAAACAGTCTTAATCTTAAATGCAACAGTGCTACAATGTGGCTAAAACTGAAGTGAAAATCCACAGCTAGCTTCTGTAACTGCATCACTCAAGAAATCAAGTGCACTTTGAGAGGGTAAAAAAGGCTTTCCATACCCCTTTAAGACAGAATATCATTTTGTATACTGACAACAGCAAGAAACACTTAACCTTCAGTCGAGTAGAAAGTGCAAATACTACATGGCAACCACTATTTTGCTCAAAAGTAAGAATATCACCAAACATCTCAAACAGCAGCATTGGAGATCCAGGCAGATTCTGTTAAGAGCCAGGGAAATAAACACATAACTATCTTTCCTTGTAAACATGCTTTGTATCTAATCAACATTGGTTTTGAACTGTTTCCCCCCCCCTCCAAAAGAGCAGCAGCCAAAAACAGAAAGCAGATTGTCCTGGGAGACTTGACATACTTTATTTTACATATGTGAACATTTTCCCTTTGTTAAAAAAATGTTATTTACAAAACCAGCATAGAACAGTAGCATACAAATTATTCAGTGTACTGTAGGCAGATGTCCAAACCCAAGGTAGATCCTGATTTCTCTTTAACTGTTGACTGCTATGATGTATCACTGAGAAGCATTTCCCACTGCATGCTATAGAAACAACACCTGACTGCAACACCACGCAGCATGACACACGCTTCAAGCAGGATTCCCAAAAGTTCCTAAGTTTTCTCTATCAACATTGAATGAACAAAACGAGGAAAACATCCTTGAAAAACATGATCTTTCTTGCTGTAGCAACTGTTTTTGTTAGCATTAGTTCTGTAGCATCAATTTTGAACAAACCAAGATGGACGCTTCCTGGCTCTTTCAATGATCCGCTTGCCTTCATGTTTTTCCGTGGGCTTTTCTCCATCATAGAGGATGACAGTCTCTACAGTTGGAGCATTAAATGGTCCTCCTTCTTTTTTACGTATTTCCATCCGTATCAGTCGGGTTTCTGCTTTTACCTTTGCATAACAATAACCACAAAGGACATGTTTCTGTTTCAAGTTTCCACACTCAGGACAAACATCTATGTTCCTCTAAAAAAAGACAGTAGAAAATAGGAAATTTTGTAATTTGAACAACAGCAACAAAAGAAACAGGGGACAATCACAAACTACTAAAAATGTTAAATGAAATACCAGCGAAATTCAATTGTCTTTTCAAAATTTATTCTTAAAAACATTATGTAAATATTTATGTAACATGTATGTAAAGTAATTTTTCTGTAATGTACTGCTATCTCAAATGCTTACTAGTAAAAATAGCCTGAGATCAATACCTGGATCATTATGCCTATTGACCTATCAACTCGATTAGATGCATGAAAAGTTTAGACCTTTTCCATTTATACTAGCTGTGTAGCTAAAATTCATGTTTTATTGGCTTGCACCTAAACTGCCACTATTTAACCAGACTACTGTCACACGAGATGAAGTATTTTGAACATTAAAATGTCTTTTAAGCTTATTTATAAATAAATTCCAGAAAGCTTTTCCAGCCAGTATTTACCACTGCTATGACTCTTTAAAATAAACGAGAAGAAAAATGACTGGTGTAAATCTTACTCCAGCATGCTTGTTTGCCATTAACAAAATAACCTGCAGTCAATAAGCTGGCAAGTCCCTGAGAATTTAGTGATTACCTTTAGTTTTATAAGCTTATTGGGATTTCTTCGCCTGCAGCGGTTCACTTCAATGGTGCGCCTTTTCTTTGGCGCCGCCATCCACAAGATGCTATCTAAGAGGCTGGGTGCCTCATTACTTTCTGTAGTGTCCCTTACTGGCTCTGGAAGAAAAGCTGGAGCTTGGACAGCTAGTGCTGGCCCTGAAGGAAAAAAAAAAAAAAAAAGTTATCCATTACACGTAAGCCCAAGTTTCGCGTGCGGCCAAAGAAACACGACACAGATGCTACTGGTACCCCCAAAGGGAGGAAGTAAGAGCGGCCAGTGGCGTCCCCCGCCCCGTTCCCTCGCTACCGCCAGGGCTGCGGGCTCTCCTCCTCAAGCCCCCTCCCTCCGCCGTTGAACGGTAAAAACGGGTCCCGCAGTCCCGATGCCGCCCTCTCCTTCAGCCGGGAGGGGAACAGCCCGGCACCTACCCCAGGGCGGGCTCTGGCCCCCGGAGAAACCCGGCAAGAGGCCGCGCTCCAGCCGCCCCCAGCAACGCTGAAGGAGACCGCGAAGCCGCGGCAGGGGAGAGAAGACCACCACTAGAGCCGCCATACTCCCACACAACGCCGCCAAGGCCTCAGAGACGGGGAAGGCGGTCTCTCGCGCGGCGCGCACTGGGCATGCGCGCCTGTCGCTGAGCCTTCTGGGAAACCGAGTGCCTCCTCAAGACCTCACGGCCCAACAGGAGACGAGGACTTCATGTCCCGGCATTCCTCTGGGTACCAGGGGCCCTGACTGGGCGAGGGGAGCGCGACGACTTCAAGTCCCAGCATGCCTCACGGCGTGCCTCCCTGCCAATCGTGTCCCTCGCGGGCGCGGCGCTCCTTCCCGGCATGCTCTGTTCTCCCCACCTCACCCCTCCTCGCCAATCAGCGCGCTAGCTGTGTCCTCGTGCAGGCAGCGGGCGGAGCGACTGCGCTTGCGGAGAGGGAGCTGGGGAAGGGGAGTGGAGGAGTTTGTTCCAAAATGGCGGAGCGCGGCTACAGCTTCTCACTCACTACGTTCAGGTACTCGGGGCGGGCGCGGGGAGGGAGGAAGAGGGCTGCAGGTCTGGGCTCTCGGCGAGAGAGAGGGGGAGGACGGCGCACAAGCCTCCGCGGAGCGTTCTTGCGGCGGCGGGGCAGGACGGAGTGGGGAGTTTGCAGAGTCATCGCGTTCCCGGCGGGTCCGCGGAGCCGGGCCTGCGAGGGCTGGGGGTTGGCGGTGGCTGGGCCCGGGCAGAAGGGTGGGGAAAGCGAACGGGGATCAGGCACCTTCGCCTGAGGGGAGGCAGACAACTGGCGGGAGTCTTCGTGAGCTGAGGGGCCACAGGCGCAGCCGGGGCTTGAGGCGGGGGCTGAGGTGAGAGTCCCGGTCCCGCCTGATCTGTGTCGCTGACCTCCGGCCCAAGTGCAGTCGCTGCTTGTATCCTCTCGCCTTGCCGTAAGTCAGAGTCACTGTGGGGCCAGCCTGAGCGCTGTCCCGTCACTGGTAGTGCCTTACAGCGGGTGCTTGGTGAATCGCTTTAGCAAACTTACTGTCCCCATGCACACACTTTAAGCTGGGTAGTAATTCTGAGCGAATTGGAAACGTGTGATGGTAGCTGAGCTATGGTATCTTGAGAACTTGCTTCAGAACACACTTTACAGATGTAGGAACGAAAGAAGCCTTCAGATGAGTTTTAAATAGCTTATTTCCCTTCCCACTGTACTTTGCAGGTGGTGCTCTCCTTGTACTTTGTGTTGTGTGGAGCCTAGATGTGGGATGATTGCATGCACAGAATAAATACGCAATTAGAGTGGTATCAATTAAAGTATTGCTCTAATACATACACTTAAGATTAATTCAGAGAAAAGGAAATTACTTTCTTTCTTTTTTTAATGCAACCATTAAGCTATCCAGAATTATATTATACCTATGAAAACTGCGTGCAAGAATCTTTTGTGCTGCTTTTTGGTAAAGTGCTTCCTTAATCTCAGAGGAGAATAATGCTATGTAATTGCAAAGGAGGTTACTAAAGGCTGGTTGCTGTTAAGTGAATGAAGCAGTTCACACGTAAAACTAGGAAAAGAATCTTCTAATGGATGGATGCAGCCAAACATGCCTTCTTTACTCAAGTGGGTTGAATTCTTTATTAGCTCTTGGAAATGCTTTCCTAAGGGAGTTGCAAACTCTCTGTACTGTACAGGAGTACTACATGCTCTGAAACTTGAAGCCATTTGATTTTATACTCACACGGAAGAGAATACACCTACTTATGCTTTCACTCATTCCCCTGTTCCTTGTACTGGGAATTATTTATTCTGGTTTGTGCCTAATCCTAAAATATTTTGCTACTGTTCTGTATATTTTAATTGCTAGCATAGGAAACTATTGTTCTGGTTTGTTAGTATTTAGTAGTGGAGAAGCTAGAATCACTACTTTGCCACCTTTAAATACTGTTAACTCAGTGTATAAATAACTATGCTAATTGTTTATTGCTTGCCTTGGTTTTTTTGAACTCCTCTAAGCATTGAATTTCATAATTTTCTATTTTACTTCTGCATTTATTAAAACAGCGGTGTGTGAAGTAGAGTGCAGAGAATAGATCCCACTTGCAAAATCACTTGTCCAATGAGTACCTGGCACTGTGCTGTCCTGGGGACTGAGAATGGACCCCTCAATACCCCTTACTCTAGATGAGTTACTTTGTCAGGCTGACACCTGCTGCTCTGTTCTGCATCCGTTACCAGAAAGACATGTGTCATGAAAACAGAATGCAGGCATAGCTGAGGATGGAATGGGAGCTGTTTCAGTCTTGTGCTATTGACCTGATGTGTGCTTATTAGCCCAAAAGAGTAGCTGTGTTTTGCTCGTACCATTCAGCAGTGAACATCAGCGTCTTAAAAACTTTTGCAAACAACTCATATAATGCCATTTCAGTAGAAAGTCACGAGGCGCTCTGAAGATTCTTCTTGTTGAGTGGAAAGCTTGTTTAACATGGTATAAAGTTGGAGAACAGACTTGTCATCCTTCAACTTGCATCCCAGTCACTGCTCCCTATCCGAGACACATTAGCTTGTCTGTTCTTATAGGCTTGCTTTTGCGTTTTCCTTTTCAGTCCTTCTGGAAAACTTGTTCAGATTGAATATGCTTTGGCTGCAGTGGCTGCAGGAGCTCCATCGGTTGGGATTAAAGGTATGTTCCGAAAATAACGACACTAGTGAAGTATTCAGGATTCTGAATATCGTTTGAAAGAACTAAAATAGTTTGACTATGTACTGGGTCTTTTTTCGTCTTGCTTTCTATTACATAGTTTGTTTTCCTTTCTCTGGGTTTTCACGTGTCATTGTTTAACCTCAGCCAGCAACTAGGGCCATGCAGCTGTTCACTCACTTTGCTGCCCCCCACCCCCAGTAGAATAGGGAGAAAAAGGGAAAATAGCTTGTGGGTTGAGATAAAGACAGTTTAATAGAACAGTAACAGAAGAGAAAATAATAATGGTAAAAGAAAGTACAAAATAAGTGATGCAATACAATTGCTCACTACCCGATGATCGGTTGCCTAGCCTGTCCCGAGCAGCAATCGCGGATCCCTGTCCCCCGGACAACCCGCATTTATATACTGAGCGTGATGTCTATGGTATGGAATATTTCTTTGGCCAGGTTGTTCTGTCTATGTTCCCTCTCAGCTTCTGTGGGAAGCTTAAAAAAACCCTTGACTTAATATAAGCATTACGTAGCAACAACTAAAATGATATGTGTTATCAACATTATTCTCATACTAAATCCAAACCACAGCAGCTACTAGGAAGAAAATTAAGTTTATCCCAGCTGAAACCAGGACAACATGTTTTAGTGGGTTTAATATTTCTTTTTTTTTTCTGCAACTCGGTAATTTTTTTTTATAAAGAAGGAAGGGAGCATAGAGCTCCATGCCAGGAGAATAAAATTGCTTGGGTGATTTTGGAGACCCTCAGCGGTTAGAAGTAATACTTTTTTTTTTTTGAGTGTTGCTGTCTCTTAAGTAAATAACTCCAGCTGTGTGTCCATATATACAGAACACAAAAAGTTACTTCAACTGCTCAATTATTAATATGTGCTTCAGAATCTTTAGAATGGGGTTATGGGAGCTGTGTGATTACTTAAAATGAGAAACAATGCGTTGGGTGGATTCATCAAAGTATCTCTGTTTAACGTGATTGTAAACTTGAAGTTTTTTTTTTTTTAAAAAAAGGGAGGACCAAAATTCTTTAGATTTAGATAAACTTGTTCTGTGTTTTGACAGCTTTCCATAATTTTAGTTTAATATTTAAAAAAAAAAAAAATCTTGTTCCTTTCCAGCTGCAAATGGAGTGGTGCTGGCAACTGAGAAGAAGCAGAAATCCATTCTTTATGATGAAAGGAGTGTCCACAAAGTAGAACCAATTACTAAACATATAGGTTTAGTGTACAGCGGTATGGGTCCGGATTACAGGTATTAAAAAAATTTGTTTGGTCACCATTTAGAAGCATTTTCATACAGGAAATGTAAGAAACAGAAATGGATAGCAATTACTTTTTCTTTCTAAGTGTATGGCATAATATTATATGGTATTACACTGCATATGAAATTCACTTTAAGTTTTTCTTAATATATTCAGCACCTTGTGAAATAATCTGTCTGAAGAATGAGTAGGGAATGAACAGCAGTGTAGTTCAAACTTCGTTTCAGTTTAAGTATTTCAGAGGTTCCTCAGTTGATAAAGATAACCCAGCACAGTCTGTGTTTTCTTACATTGGTGTTATGCCAGATGTATAATTCCTTACAATAGTTTTGAGTTCTAGTTGTAACAACTAGTTGTAATATCTTCGACATACTAATTTGGTCTTTGTTTTTAGAGTACTTGTGCACAGAGCTCGGAAGCTGGCCCAGCAATATTACTTGGTTTATCATGAGCCCATTCCAACAGCTCAGCTAGTACAGAGAATTGCTTCTGTGATGCAGGAATACACGCAATCTGGGTATGTGGTTTTCTAAGTTTTGAAGTTGTTCCGAAAGATTATGTTGTTTACGTGTAAGGAATAACAACTTACCTGTGATTGCTCTTTTTATTTTTTGTGTGAGTCAAAATGGCTGTTAGTTTTTCAATGGAGAATGCCCACAGAACTGGCAGCGGTTGAGATAGGGTCTTCAAATCTTGCAAACAAACATGTCAGACAAGGCAGCATACTTCTAGTTTTGTACTGTTGGTTGGCTAGTCATTCCTGATCACAGCTCTGGGCTGGTGGGAACTGTTTGCGGGAGGGTTAACGCATCCAAAGTAACTTAGTCATCTTTGGTTTTCACTGAATAAATTTCACATATCAACTGTGATTTTTTTCTTAGTTTGGTGTTTTGTGTTGTTTTTCTTTTGCCTGTAGTGGTGTTCGTCCATTTGGTGTATCACTGCTAATATGTGGCTGGAATGAAGGGCGGCCGTATTTATTTCAGTCGGATCCATCTGTAAGTAGCTGGCATTTGTAAATTCTACTGCTCTTGCAAAACATCTGAAACTTTATATGTGCTCGTGAAATACCTTCTGTGGTGAGAAGAATAATGCAGAGCTAGAATAAAAGATCCCCTAACATAACTTCAGAAGTCAGAGTGGGCCAGTTTCCATAGGTGCTTGGAGCAAGTCTGGATCATTCTGTGCCTACATGTTGCTGTACTGCTTGAGGGACGGCAGGATCACCATCCCATTTCATGCCTTCCCACCTAGTTGGGAGTGCCAGCAAGAGTGGCATTCTGCAGCAGGTACCAGGAAAAAAAAAATTGACTGCTTATACTGCTCAAATAGTTGTTCTCTACACTGGATGGAAGATAGGCCAAAATGTGTTCCATTGTGAAATGTGGTGCGTATGCTTTAGTATTTAATGACAGTGCTTAACTTAAGTGAGTTTATTTGCCGTGTTTGCACTGCACTTCTGAAAAACTATCTTTTGATGCATGTGTGAGTTGTTACTCTTTAGATCAAACAATAACCGTGGTCTCTGTAGTGATCCTTGGTAAGGTTCAGAAATTTTAGTTACTACCTCATGCTCAAATGTTAAAAGGAAAATGCAGATGCCTTGTGAAGGGCAGCTTGACTGGGGCATAGAACTCCTGATGGTCTTTATGCCATGGATAAATATCCTATTAGTAGCTAAGATAAATCACATGCCTGATTTGCAACAAGTTGTTGACATTACTTAATCTTAAAAAAAAAATAAAAATACATGGATTGAACCTCAGGAAAGATCTGGCTATTCTCATTCTCAAGGGCGAACATACTATTTCTGTTTAAAGAATCCCGAATCAAAACTATGCTAACAACTTACTGAATTCATCTTTCAAAGTAGTGTGAGGATGAAAATAGGTGGGGACTTACACAAATGCTCTGTACATTTTCACAGCATATGCTTCCATATCAAATTAATCTGAATGTGAGCCAGAACAGTCTCCTATATTCTCAGAACATTCAGTATTTTCATAATTGCTTCTGTACTCTTTACCAAGTAATGGACTAAGTAATGTTTTGACTAAGTTACACAAAACAATTCAATAGATTGTTGCTTTTACAGGGAGCTTACTTTGCGTGGAAAGCAACAGCGATGGGAAAAAATTACGTCAATGGAAAAACATTCCTTGAGAAAAGGTAATGTATTTGATACTTGTCTAAAAGGATACTATCTGTTTTGTTCGGCCAGATAAAAAATAGACACTTTCAGATTATCAGAATAAAATTTTAAACTACTTAAGATAGGATGCTTCCAGTTTACTTATTTACACACGCACAGGAAATTTGCTTTATTTAAACTCTTTAACTTCTATGTTTATTGAGAATTATTTCAGTGCAATAAATATTCAACATATTTGCAGAAATATTGTTCTATACAGTGTCAGTAGGAAAAGTAGTGATTTTTTTTTTTCAAATAATAACTTTGTTAATATCACAGTGCTTACAAATAATATTTGTATGAGAAACAAAGATTTTAGTAGGGTTTGGGTTTTTAGAGGCTCTAGGATTATTTGGATTTGGACAGATCTTTGTGCCGTGCTGAAATACATGAACTTTTGTTTACAGATACAATGAAGATTTGGAGCTTGAAGATGCCATTCATACAGCTATCTTAACGCTAAAGGTTAGCAAAATATTGAAGAAAAAAGTTTCTTACTGTTGTGACATCATTGATACGATTCACTGAACTGTATTTTCTTTAATAGGAGAGCTTTGAAGGGCAAATGACAGAAGACAACATTGAAGTTGGCATCTGTAATGAAGCTGGTTTTAGGAGGCTCACTCCAACTGAGGTTAAGGACTACTTGGCTGCAATAGCCTAGTAGAAACTGAGCAAGACTGTGTGATTCACACAAAGGTCTTTTTAATTTTGGCTACTTAAATGTTTTTGTTTGCAATTTTTGCATACTTATTTCTACATGGTTTGTCTGAGAGATTTTTTAAATATCATGTGTGCAAATGCAACAGTCCTAACATACATGGGATCTTATTACAGGTTATTCTTTCCCTTGATACATGGAATCTTTGTACACAAAATACTGTACAAAATGTAAAGTTATAATGACAGCTTGAAAAGGCTAAAGAATAAAATTTGAAGGCCACTGTTTTGGGGGAAGGTGTCTGTGTGTCTTTTTAATCATAGCTTGTTTATCTGCATAAAGCTGAGATTTCAGTATCTTTATTGTTGAGGAAACAGAATTTTCCACGCACAGCTATGATGAACTCATGTTACACCTTCATTTAAAGAATTTACATTTTGAGTGGACAGGATAATTTTTTCACTTTGAAATATATTTTAAATGTTAAGTAGCTTCCAAAAATGGCTTTATCTGGTGTAAAAGATCATGTGCTTTTGAAGAGAGGCAGAACAGTCTTCCATTTCAGGTGTGAACTGTGATCTACTTGAGCATCTCTGCTCTTGACCCTCTTGGTCTTTGTGTCTCAAGAACTTGTTTTCTATTACTTGGGTTATTTTCGTGGCTCTAGAAATTGCATTTTTTCACAACTGAAATACTGTTAGAAATAATGGAAGCAATAACTGTTACTGAAAACTAAATGCACTTATCACCATCAATAAAAAACAGGAGTTACAAAGCAAAATGAGAATATTTAATGTAATTACTTTATCCCTTGAATTGTGCTAAAGTATTTTCCAACTTGCAAGATAATTCTAAAGGTGCAGTAATGAAAAGAGCTCTTAATTTATGCATCACAACTTTTACAGGTGCAGAACTAGATGCTTGAATATTATTGGGGGGGGGGTGTACATACTGATACATGTTACATGTGTAGAGTCGTTCAGGTTATATAGAAACACAAAATTTACCTCAAAAGAAACAGGATAAATAGATGTACTTTTTTTCAGCAGAAATAATCTGGTCTGCAGCCATTTAAGTTACTGGTTGCAGGTTGTTTGTTTTTTTTTTTTTTAAAGCAGTCTGATTAAATGTTAAAACGTTGATAATGAACTGGGAGTGATAGCTGGATCACTCTGATTGTACGTAAGGCTAACATATGGGAGCAGCCTGACAGGTTAGATGTTAGCCAGCCGTAACTAATGAAGAAAATAAAAATATGAGTTAGTCTGTAGAAAGTAGTGTATAAGCTAATTGATCTGCTCATTCCAATGTCTGTCTTCTGATGTTTTATGTTATCATTAGGTAAATAAGAATTTCTGAAGCATGCCATAAATGAAGTTTTATTTCCTAATGTCAGAAATAAAAGCTGTGTCCAAACAGTTCATTGAGACTTAGTCCAGATCACTTTTTGAGTATTTTATTCTGAATGCTCTGATTCTTCTTCTAGAGAAAATGAACAACTAGGAACTGAAACTGGAGACTTTATGTTGCTAGATCTTTAAGCTTTCAGAATCATTCGGAAAACCAGAATGCTACTTGAATATTCATACACATTCAGTCAGTTTTTAATGCTATATAAGTTTTTAAAGGAATTTTGTATATGAAAAAATGCAGCTAGGTACATCAGAAAATGGTTAGCATGAACTGTAGTAGCTTAGTTGTCTCCTCTACTAGAAACAGTTGAGTAGTGAAGAGCACCTTATGGAAGGTAGTTGAAACTAAAGGAATTTCAGATAAATCATGCTATCTCACTCACCAGATGGTAACAATTAGGCAAATGAAAAAAAATGTTTTAAGGCTTGGGGGATATGTTTTGTTTTGAGTTTTTGGGGTTTTTTTTTGTGTGTTTTGTTGTGTGTTTTTTTTTTTTTAATAACTGAACAACTTCCATCTCTGTAGACTCTTACTTATTTTTTACAGGTGGTGAAGGGAAGTGAAAAAATGGTATCTTCCATCTTTTCCTGTGGCTTAATGATTTAAATGTAGTAACTGTTCTGTGTATTCTATGGAAACTATTGTGCTCTGAGTAAGGAAAATGCTACCTTTCAGATACCTAATAATTGGTATAAATTTGGGGGGGGGGTGGTTGCCCACTTCCCCCCTTCCCCTCCCCTACCCCATTAGAAGAACAGACAGCCATTACTACACAGGGTTGTTTTACTGAAGTGTATACTTCAGAAATGTTTTACTTCACGTTGTTACGGCTCAAAATTGTAAATGGGTGGCAGCATGAGTACATTTTTCAGATGTTCTGAACGTCCTCTTCTACCAGGTTGCCTCAGTCAGTGCTTTTTAGGAACGTAAACTGTTTGAATTGGTAAAATAATGTGCAATTTGATTGTTATTAAATGGGGGCAAGTTTTTCTTTTGAGAACAAATAGAAGCGTGCCTTGAAAAAGATGAGAACGCTGTTGCTAGGCTATTATTGTAGCATCATATATTAGTAGTCTCCTTTTACGACAAAAAGCCTCAAAACTATGATCAGTTGTAACATTCCTTTGAGAGTACTTCCCCTTGCGAGTGCTTTCCTCAGCTGTCTCTCTGAGGTATGATCTCAGACCCCCAGTCATCATTTCTATGGTGATATTTAATTGTTCCTTGTTTGTGTGAAATGAGAAGGGTAGGTCTACGTGGCCTATTGTCAGTGGTATTCCTTTTGATGAGCCACCGAGCTGTTCTTACACCAGTAAGAACTGAGTCCCAAAGCCCCCTGGTAACACTTAAACCCTACAGAGAATCAGAGATCATGGGACTTGGTATAATTGGGAAAGAATATGCGTAATATTTTCAATTCAGGCTTTATCTAATTAGATAACTTTGTTCGTGGTAGGTGGATAGACCTTGATATTATGCTGTTCTAATGGGGAAGGAGGTATGATTTGGAGTGTGTTGGTTGTGTTTTGTTTTTTTTTTTTTTTAAACTGTTTCATCTTACAGTGAAGAAAATCATTGTCATAGTTGGATGACTGCACGTCTAGAATAGTAACTAAATTTTATCTAATATTTAAAGGGAACCTTTAAAATGTAGGGAACTAGTTTACATCTTTTTCCATTCTAAATCACTGGAATTTAAGAAATAGTAATTTTAATTTGGAGATGTATTTCTCAAATAAAATCACTTCAGGAGTGAGAGATACTAGTGCAGTAGAGTAGCAAATCATATGGTGGTTGTGTGCATTTTCAAAAAGTGGGATTACTTTTTGTTTTAGTTATATATTAGCTTTGTATTTTGTAAAACAGCTCTGCATAAAGTGGGGGAAATAAAGTGGACAAACACTGTTTATTTGTGAGAAACGACAAATTACAAGCTCGATTACTTAAGCTGACCGTGAAGTATGACTTTGCTTCATTTATCTTGTTCCTAATGCAGTCATCTGCAAGAAGAAAAAGAGACACTGGTCACTTAAAGTAGGTAATGTTCTTGATTTGCATCTCCTGGAAGATGATCTGCTCTGAGGAGCTCAGGGCAGTGTGACACCTACGAGAGAGGAGAATTTCTTTGGGCTTTATTTATAACTAGTAGGATCAGGATCTGAGAACAGCATCAACCATTACGTGAGGTTATGACTTTAAGTTCCAATGGGGTAGAAGATAGAGGTGCGGTAAACCCCTTACAGCTTGCTTTGGCTTACTATTGCTTTGCAGAAACTTGTGAAATCATTTAGACGAGTAAAGATAATTGGTCACTGCAGGAACCAGCCATCAGAAGGCAAATCCAGCCCACGCTGTTTGGGGAGTATCGCTGCGGCACGGACTGCGGCTAGAGGCCACGGAGATGTCTACTGCTTGGAAGTGGGCAGCGGCTCGGGGCAAGGAAGGAGGACGCTTGCTCACATTTAGCACCAAATGGTTTAATAAAGTCCGGTTTTGTTACCTGACCTTCATGGACGCAACATGCACTGAGCCATGGTTGCTTCTCCCCCGCTGAAGTTCAAGCCTGGTTTCTGGCCTTGCTGACCTAATGACTTTGCTCCTTAAATAAAGGCTCTGGAAGATAAAATACGTCTTTATTTGGAGGACCGCCCTCACTCCGACTGCGGGCCCGCCGGGGAGGAGAGCCAGGCCGGCGGCGCTGAGGCCGGCGGCGAGGCGGGTGCGGCGCCTGTCCCCGCCCGGCGGCCCCGGGGGAGGCGCTGGGCCGGG
>VZSZ01006946.1:174850-217632 GCA_013398815.1 Ibidorhyncha struthersii | reverse complement strand
AGGGCGAGCCAAGGAGGCGCGGCCGGGGGCGACCGCCGGGGCTCACCGCCGTCCGCGGCCGCCGGCGCCGCCACTGAGAGGGTCTGGGGGCGAGCGGCGAGGGCAGCCTGCCCTCACCCAATATGGCGCCGCGACCTCCCCTTCGCTGCTCCACGTGATGCCGGAGCGCCGCGGAGGAGGTGGTGGTGGTGGTGGTGGTGGCGGCGGCCCTTTCCGCCGCTTCCCGCCGAGGGGAGATGCGGGCCCTGAGGGGAAGAGAGCGGGGTAACGCGGCGCCCGTCCGCGGCTGCCGAGGGAGGGGGAGCGGGCTGAGGGGCGCCCTCAAATGGCGGGCGTGTGCGGTGGGCGCGGGGACGGCTGTTGCCGCCGGCACTGCCTCCTGCGCATGCGGCCCGAGGCGGTGCTGTGGGGAGGCGCGTCCGCCTCAGCCGGGGGCTCCTTGTAACAGCGAACGTCTCTGGGAAGGGTTTTATTTTTATTTTCCCTTCCCCACCTCGTTTTAGGGAGTGGCTCTTCTCCTGAGGCCCTGTGGTTGATAGTGAGGCCGCCTCGCGGTTGTTGCGCTGCGAAAGCGGTTGGGTTTGTGGGGCTCGCGTTCCCTGAGAAAACTTGAAGTAAGCTTCGTCTTGGAGCCTTTTTATGTTTGTAGAAGTCGGAGCTGCTGCGGTGAGAGGTGCCCGAGTAGTAACTGTGGGGTTTTGCTCCTTGCTTTTACCTATAAGAATCGCAGAATAAGAATGACCTTGTGGCAATGGTGAGGACTTCTGTGGGGAAGGGCTGATTTCCCTGACTGCCTCTGACCCTGCGGAGCGTCAGTGGGTCATGTTGGCAGACATGAGGCTTTGTGGTTGAGAAGGAAGGGACGATTATGACGATGTTTGGTATTGGCTGGGCCAGTAGCAGTTAATGCTGGCTGTATTTGGACTTGGGTGTAACGCACGGGTGATTACAGCCTCTTGAAGCCAGGCTCCACGGTTGCACTGGCAGAGCCTGTTGCAGGGCCCAGGCCGTGTGTCCTGTTGCTCATTTTCAGCTGAAGCTGTGTTTGTCTTGCCCTTTAATACCGGCTTGCTTCAATGTGCAGCTTAGGTAAGAATTACAGGAGCATGTATTTATACTGGTAGTTGGGAGTCAAAATGAATTAACTTCACTATTCATAGTGGCTGTTTACTGCATGCCATAAAAAATGGTATTGTTTGCTGTGGTATTGAATCCTACGTTTTTCAAAGCCAGCCCACATTCAGTTAAGTAATTCCTATCATACCTTCCTCAGGGAGACGTACTAAAGTAATATGGCTGTGAAGGAATAGACTTACCAGATGCAACACAGTAAATCTCTAGTAGAACTAGAACACATAGAGATTTCCAGATCTCCCTGGCTCTGAAATTATGAATCGTAGTCTGTCATGATACTGTGTAATATTG
The DNA here is from genome assembly GCA_013398815.1 of Ibidorhyncha struthersii. Lineage (NCBI taxonomy): Eukaryota > Metazoa > Chordata > Aves > Charadriiformes > Charadriidae > Ibidorhyncha > Ibidorhyncha struthersii. The sequence continues at coordinate 216,207 of VZSZ01006946.1, read as the reverse complement.
AAACTTTGCCAGGGGGTTGTTAGGGACTCATTCACTGACTTGTGCAATCTAAGTTGGAAGCTGGAGAGGACAGAGCTGTGCTACCCATAACTGTAAAATACAATGGGCTTTCTCTATGCTGTGTTAAAATACTTGCTAGGATCCAGACTTCACAGTTTTTGTGTACATCTATAAGCATGGTGGGTAGCTTTTCTATTTTGATGGTAACTGTGGTGAGAGGGGTAGGCAAGATTTGCTTATGGCATTAACAGGATTTCTAATTTTGCTCTGGACGGCAACTTCTGCAAATAAGTTGTGAGAGATGAGGTCTCTCAAAGTGACTAGCTCAGTGAAGGGCTCACATGTGAAGGGAAAAACTGCTAACTAGCAAGGTGTCTGTGGAGGCTTGAATGCTGCGGTTCTCCCTTGCTGAGAACTGAGATCTTCTGAGGCTGTAGGTTGGATCCCCAGAGGTGAAGGAACAGAATTGAACTCTTCGGTGGGACTTGTGCTGAGGTTCCTGATGCTTTTTTTACAATATTGGTAGCTGTTGCACTAAATCTACTATAAAACTCCATTGTATGCTGTTGCAAAGACCTCTTTTGACTATCTTTATTCTTGGCTGTGCAATAACAATCTTCTCTTTTTCTTTCACTTGATAGGAATAATGTTTCAAACATGTCTGTACAGTCGCTTCTTTGTGAAAGAATTGCTGTTGCCAAAGAATTGATCAAGAGAGCAGAAGCCCTTTCCAAGTCCCAGAAGAGGAGAATAGAAGGTGGAGCAAAACTGTGTGGCAAACTGAAGGCTGAGCTAAACTTTTTACACAAGGTGGAGGCAGGGAAGGTGGCCATTAAAGAATCCCATCTGCAGAGTACAAACCTTACTCATCTCCAAGCCATTATTCAGTCAGCAGAGAACCTGGAGGACGTTGTCAGTGTCCTCCATGTCTTTGCCTATGAGGACAGGTTTGGCGACAAACAGACACTGGTGGTAGATGTTGTTGCAAACGGGGGTCACACGTGGGTGAAGGCCATCGGTCGGAAGGCTGAGGCCCTGCATAACATCTGGCTGGGGAGAGGACAGTATGGTGACAAAAGCGTTATCGAGCAGGCAGAGGACTTCCTGCAAGCAAGCCGTCAGCAACCAGTGGAATACAGCAATCCCCACATAATCTTTGCGTTCTACAACAGCGTGTCCAGTCCTATGGCAGAGAGACTCAAGGAGATGGGAATATCTGTGCGAGGAGACATTGTGGCAGTGAACTTACTGGCGGAGCCATCTACAGAAAACCAGCACCTTGGTGCCAGTGAATCAGATGAAGAAGGCCCTGAACTCCTGCAGGTGACGAGTGTAGACCGGGAGAATTTAGTGGCCAGCATTGCTTTTCCTACCCAGATCAAAGTAAACGTGTGCAACAGAGTTAACTTGGACATCACTACCTTAATAACTTACGTCTCTGCTCTGAGCTACGGTGGCTGCTACTTCATCTTCAAAGAAAAAGTGCTAACAGAGCAAGCAGCTCAAGAAAGGAGGGAGAGAGTCCTGCCTCAGCTGGAGGAGTTCATGGAGGGGAAGGAGCTCTTTGCCTGTGAATCTGCTGTCAGAGATTTTCAGTCCATCTTGGAAACACTGGGAGGACCTGGGGAGAAGGAGCGAGCTGCGTTGCTTGTTAAAAGAATTAATGTGGTGCCAGATCAGCCATCCAACCGTGCCTTAGGACTAGTGGCTAGTTCAAAAATCAATAGCCGTTCTCTTACCATTTTTGGGACAGGAGACACTTTAAAAGCCATCACCATGACTGCCAATAGTGGTTTTGTGAGGGCAGCGGCTAACCAAGGTGTCAGGTTCAGTGTTTTTGTCCATCAGCCGCGAGCATTGACAGAAAGCAAAGAATCTGTTGCCACACCTTTACCAAAGAGCTGCCCACCTGATAGTGGACTATAAGTCATTAAATGAGTTAGTCATTGAAATATTGCAGGTGCTGCAGTGGAGGCATTTGGAGAAATAAGAGTTGTCATAATACATTTTTGGGTGTGTATTAGTAAAATCAGTAACTGTAGCAGTGGAAGCATTCCTCAAAGGATTTGGAATATCTTTACCCAATTCTTGCTTTTTTTGTTCAGCTGACCATTAATTTATTCACTAAGGTGATAAGATTTCAGTGAAAATTGTTAACTGGCTTGCAATATATTAATTGTATCCATCTTCATTAAAAAGTTCAGTTAAAGCACAGTTGCCTTTGTGCCCTTGTCATTTTTGTTCTCTTCAGAGAGATTGAAGTCAGCACCTTAGATGGACTTCATGCTTTTGTGGAACTTAAATCTTCCTTTCACCTATCCTTTTCAACGGAATTCTTTGTTGATTCAGAAGTACTTGGTGTAGATACCTATGCCTATTTGTGTGTATGCTGTTTCCTGAAGATGTGACTAGCAGCCATGAAAAGAAACCAACTGAAGCCTTCCTTCTTGTACTTAAAGGAACCTCTGTATGTATACCATGTTAGACAGTTTTACAATACCCAGAAATATCACTTGAAATCGAATTTTATTGGCACTAATATGTTGTGACTCTTGGTCCAAACTGGACAGCCTGTTGTAGCAGACCAAGGAGGCAAATCTGGTTGCCTTTTCTCTTAGCCTTTGCCCAAGTGCAAAGTCTTGCTGGGTGCAAAACCCAGCTTGAGGGTTTGGATAATGGAATCCTCCTAAACTGAGCCAGCACCCAGGTGGTTTTTGGCACTAGCGAGCTCTCTGCTGAGGCCTCATGGTGAACTTGAGTTTGGCTTTGTTGCTTGTGGATTACCTGAAACAAAGCCTTACTGAGGTCCTCTAGTGTTGGCATGGCGGAGGAGGAGGCTTGTGGGGTGTGGTGTTAATTGCTAGTTTGCTCTGTAGCGGAGAGAAGCTTTTCCACTGGTGGTGTAATTGCTGGTTTTGCTCAAAGTGTAGAATAAACAACAATTTATTCTTTTTTTATTTTTTTTTTTCTCCAGGAGAGAGTTGCTGTTTTAGAAGTCTTTCTAATGTTTTTCTGAATGCTGTAATGACAGCACTTGCTGTTTGGTATTAATTTGCATCAGGTTCCTAGTGGAAAACTTTGAGATGTCAGAGTGAACCTCTTGGCCCTGAGCAATACGTTTTATCAGGTCAGTGAAAGAGATACCCACTGAATATTTCATAGGCTGTTGTTCAACAAGATAGCATTATTATGCAGCTTATAGTTCAGGCAAAGAACATTCCCTTGCCTCTTGCCACTCCGCTATAAATTTCTTCCTACAGTACAAAGTAGCTGCAGTGCTTCCCTTAGCCGTGGTCTCTACCTATTTATTCAGTAGTACTACTGTCTCCAGTACTCTGCTACACTCTAACACTGGCCTAAAGATACTGGCATGCCAGCAAAACCACCCTGCATGCCTCTTCCAGCTGAATAAGCTTAACTCCAAGGAGCAAAAGAGTACTCTTTGTTGGTATGACTCTCGCTCTGCTGTATTCCTACCATGCATGTGGAGTAACCTGTTAGTTGTCACCGGTATCCCCATATCTGCTGCATATCTTTACTGGTAACTTTTAACTATGCAGAGGGCAGTCTGTTCGTCATCTGCCCTTCATTTCTGCTGGTCACTGAGGTAGTTCATGGGGTTTAGTTAAGATGGGTGGGACTGGATTTTGTTTTTTTGCTGCTTCAGCATCCCGTCTTCTACCTTCCAGTTTCTCAGGTCTCCCTTGGTGAGTTGTTCTAAAAAACATCTACCTTGTTCCTACAGTCTAATGCTATGTAACGAAACCTGATGGCAGGATACACCCCCCTCCCTCCCCTGCTGTATCCGTTTATTTTCCTGAAAGTTCTTCTGAAGGGAAAGGAGGACCAACACAACGAAACTGTATAAGTAATGTTGGCTGTGCTGCAGAAATGCAAGTCTACTTCTGTGGTTAACATCACAAGCTTAATCGTGCAGGAGCTTAGGGAGATAGTGCTTTAGCATGGTATGATGGATTTACCAGAACACAACCACAGATGTTTATGAAATGTTACAGTGCTATAAACAACTGGAAGGAAAGGTGCCTTTCATTTCTGCCATGAGAGCCCTTACTCTGGACACCTGTGTGATGTCTTTCCTCTGCAGGTGTGGGAATAGAAGTGGGAGAGGCTGGCTGTGGAGAATTAAGAACAGCCTGTCTCAAAACTGTATTTCTGTTTGGTAACAGAAGTCCTGAAAGAAGGTACAAGAAACCCTCCTAGTGAATAATTTATGGACAAACAACCTGGGGGAGAGGGGTTCTTTTTGGTTGCAACTCAGTTTTAAAAGCTGGGGTCCCAACAGACAACTTGCTATTTATCACTCATTAATCTGTTTTACAGTCTTACAAGATATACTTAAAGCTAAGTGCATGCTAATGGCGCACTTATGCATGATAATTCATTATGGCCTTTTAAGAACTAATCTCTTGTATTGTTTAAGTTACTTTTAATTTGCTTGCAGCCTTTCTACCCTGATGAGGGGTTTGAATGAGTAAATGGGAAAGCGATGCTTTGTTCCACTCCTTGCTGTGACTCTCAAGAAGTGAGTTTCCATCGTTTTCCTTGCTGTATCCCATTCAGTACTCTTGAATATCCTCTTGGGTACCCTCTAAAGAAGTTTCTCCAAACCCCAGATGAGAGGGCAGTGACCCGCATTATTACATGGAAGGTGAGCCAGAGAAAGTAGTGAAAAGCAAGTAATGTATTGCCTAGAAGTGGGTGAGCTCTCTTTGCTGTATTTCTTCACTTGTGCTGCTGCAAAGCTAGCTGACTTGTTTTGTTGTGATATTTTTTTATGAAAATTAAATGCAACTCTGTGTAAAAAGTCTCTGTATCTTGAACCACTGGGTGGTGATTTTCTTTGTTACCAGTAATTTTTGCCCAACACAGTATTTGTTATTGAATTAATTTTCTTTCCTTTATCAATTTTTGCCAATCATATGAGCAATATTTAGGAATACAGAACTCTCAAAATTATCTGTGTGGCACTGTGCAACTTAAGGGGTTTTTATTGTTATTTTATGTCTCCCTGTTGCATGGTGCTATAAAAAGCTCAGAATGTGGATGCTCTACACTTTTTTTTTTTAAAACCTGTTTTTACCTTCAGTGTTTTTTGGGCTTGTTGGTGAAACAGAAGTGCAATGCTGTCAGACTGTAAGAATTGCTTTATAAGATGAAGCCTGAAACTGAATGCTGGCTTGGAACCAAAATGTGTTTTGATTGTCATGTTTGGTGGCTTGTATTGCCTCCCATGATACTGGTGATCTATATATATAAGCCAGTGTTCTGGTTTGGTGTGTTTAGATAGCTTCTACTTAATTTTACAAATGGGGGACTAGACGTTGAACTTCCCTTATTTATGACTTTACATATGAGTAATTAGAAGATACCAAATTATATTTAAAATTAATTTGGAAAAAAATGGAAATACAAGACTGCTTATCCTTTCTTCCAGTATCACACAACTGCTTTGTCTACACTACACCGGGCACTGGAGGATATGGAGACATCTCACTTGCTGCAATGGATTTTGTTTGGTTTTTTTTTTAAATGAAATTTTTCAGCATAAAGTTCCTCGGCAAAGATGAATTCCTAAACTGTTTTTGCAGAACCTTGATCTGACACTTTTAATTTATTTTATACTATCTCTGTATGGTTCCATAGTCTCCTAGGACAGCCAGCATCTCTGTTCTGGGCAGCGCTCAGCCTGCTCTCTTTGTTCCAACAGTAAGAATAGCGAACAAGGAATGCTGGGATTGATGCCGGGCAGTAAAAAGCACTTGGATATTATATGAGAAATAAATAGGTAAGTTAAATTGTTAATACATTCAAGTTTCTAATTTGTCAAACACAAACTATCTTTGGACACAGCCGTGTATGTTTACCTCCTGTTGTTCTGGCTGACAAAATTTTCAGATAAATGACTTCTTTGTCACTGTAACTGTAAGCCATGAAAACACTCAGGTAGTTTTGTGTGGTGCAGCCACAGCGGGGTAAAAATGTTATTCTTTGGTAGATTAATGGGCTAAATAGTGGTTTGTGTTCCAAACTGTCCCCCTCCTCTGATGATGCCTTCAGCAGACTTAAAGCAGTCTGCTGAAGTTTTCTGGAGCCTGTCTGAAAAGATTTTCACAACCCTGTTCCCTAATTCCTGAAAACTAAATGTAAGCGTGGTCACAACAGTTTAAAAAAAAAAAAAAAAAGGCAAGAAAATACAAGCATCAGTTGTTTGAAATAACTTCTAGAGGAGACCTAGAAAAAAAAATAACCTAAAGTCTTTCCTGTTCAAGTGGAGCAAGGAAAGGATTTACAATAATGACAAAGCATGTTGTTGCAATGACATTCTTTATTTCAGATTATGCAAGCAAATCAGCACAGGTCACCTGTTATCTAATTAACCTGGTAAAGCAAGCAAGGATTAGATGGGATTCTTGGACTGAAGACTGGCTACAGTTTTCCTACAAGCTGTAGTTTTAGGAACTGCTCTGCTGTCCAGCTTGCTGCAGAAACCATTTGTGTGTTCTTTTGTGGTGAAGTCAGCTCTGCAGGTAACCGTGTCTGTTGCTTTTCCACCAAGATTTAATGTTGCAGTTTATTCTAGAGTAAAAACAAAGTGAGTGAATGTAAAATTACTACACTGAGTGACAGAACTGCTTGGAATTGCACCTTTGGGGCTTTGCAAATTGTTTCCTATGAACACTGGAAATTAAGATTGTTCCTACATAAACTTGGAAAGAACAAGCAAACAAAAAAACTCCTCAGGCCTTCATTGTTCAGAAGATCCTTCTGTCCATTTAAAAGATCCTCACTTATAATGTCTTACAGAAGACATTCCTCTCTTAAAAAAAAAAAAAAACACAACCAAAATACAAAACAACAACAACAAAAAAACAAAGGAAACCCAGAAGAATTAACAACATCTGATAATGAAGCTGTTTCCCTTTATTCATTAATGAGGCTGAGTGCATGATAAAGCAGCTCACCGTGGTAACGAGAAAGATGGAGATAGAGGGCACAGCAGTTTACACTGCAGTGTAGGGACCAACATCCAGGGACTAGAGGAGTGAGTTGCATGAGTGCTTGACAGGAGATTTTTTTTTTTTTTTTTCCCCCTGAGGTTCATCACACCCATTTACTGAAGTGTTGGAGGTCTCAACACTGCACTGGTGGTAACAGTAGTGAAGGTGGTAGTTTACAGTGAGCTCAGGAACCTCTACCCAAGTGCTTCCTTGTTATTGTAGTGCTGACTAATTTCAGGAATTGCTTCATTTTCTGAAACCACACTGGACATGATACTATAACTTCCAATTTTCCTAGCACAGACATAGTCCTAAATGCTGTTGAAGTAAGTGGGAGAAACAAAGCAGAAACATTGCAAATGCAGTGTTTTCAAGGGAAAACAATCTCAAAAGGGAAGGCAGCTGGTGTGAATGAGAGTAAATGAATATGGAGGGTTAAGTCAATGTCAGATTGTCTTGCTGTCCAAACTAAAAACATAGCAGAAATTAGTGAGAGTAGGGGAAAAATAGTTCTTTGGTGCATCCCCTTCCATGCTCTGTGCCCTGGTGTGAGCTGTGGAGAAGCTCCTGATAGCTCTAAGGTACAAAGGGTGGAGCCTTCAAATGTAACAATGTTAAAGACGAGATATTTGGGTGATGTATCACGCAGTCTCCTTTCAGGTGAGAGCTCCATATGAATGGGTGATATGACAGAGCCTCTGCTGATTTGTAGCCACTGAATTTCTGACTCCTCTTCAGGTTTTTCTTCTGTAGGGGATAATTTGGTCCATCTTTATGGAGCTGAGGTTTACCAGAGTGAGATGCCACTCAGGCAGACCACAGGCCTTCATAACAAGAAAACTCCACCATATAAATCTGTGGTTTTTTTTTTTTTTTTCCTTCTCCACATTAAGAATGCACATTATAAGCAAGTATTAACTTAACCCACAAGAGAAGAACCTTTCATAGAGAGGGGAGGTGTGACCTCCTATACAGCTGCCAAATGCACTCATCCATAATAACACAATTTATCTTAAGGAGTCTCACCTTCCCCTCCATTACTAGCAATTTATTTATGTTTTTGGAAGGAGGAGAAGAGCGTTAAGGTGGCTAGACCTCTGGCATGCCAGATAGCCTGCCAGAAACAGACTACAAGGAAAATCAGTACTTTTTTTATGTTTTGCCCCATTAGTGCAGGAAAGGTAGAAGCACAGGAGTAACAAAATTACGTGAGATAACAGTAACATGTGGACAACCAAAGACAAAATGGGTTTTACCAGATATTTAAGTGGTTGACTCCTGGGTTGGTTCTTTGCTTGGCTCCACACTCGGCTTAGGGGTAAATTCAGTACTTGGCTCTCCACTCAGCTCCCAAGTTGCCTCTTCGCCTTCTTGCACTCCGGTGTTCCCAACTTGTGACATGCCTTCCTCCTTGTACGGGTCTCTGCTGTAGTCCAGGGGGAGCTCTGTGCTCGGTTGCATGCTGGGATCTCTGCTTTGCTCCACACTCGTTGCCTCAAGCACAGGGGTAACCGGGGTACCTACAAATAAAATGAAAGGAGCTTACATGGATGAGGAGGATGGTTTGAAAAGCCAAGTTACCGCTAGGGGCATCTAAGCATGTACGTAGTTGCTTTTATGGATCAAAAAGCAAAAGGAGGAGTTTGAGGTGGGGAAAAAAGTAAATCTAGGACTAAGTCCACTCTGGAACGTAAATCTTATTTCAAATTGGCAAAGATTGATTTGCCAATATGTTTTTGACTTACCTTGTGCCTTCAGCAGATCGACCAGAGTCAGAGCCAGCAGTGCTGAAAGGATTGTCGTCTTTTTCAGCATGATTACCTAAAAGCCACACTAAGCACTAGTGTTTGCAGTGAAGCTTGAAGTATGTAGCTGACAGAAAGCCCTGGGTATTTAAAGGCAAGCTCGTATCTCTGCGCATGTTGGCATCTTCCTGAAAATAACAGGTTGCAAAAACAACATCCAAATTACATTCTCAAAATGAATATAGGACCTGTCAGGGACTGTAATCAGCCGGTTCCTGCCCCTTGCTACAGGGTGAGATAACCTTTACTGCAAGCAGTAAAGGATACTGGGGGGAGAGACGTGGGGCAGTGGTGGCCCCAGACTGCAGTGGCACCAATAGCGGTGTCACTGTGTGCCTCTGGCAATGCTGGTTTCTCAAGGCAATTGATCCTGTTGATTTTGAATGAGGATCTTAAAAAATCCTTTGATATGACACTTGACAAATTGAACATGCCTCATGGTAACAGGTGAAAGGTGAGGCGTGACTGAAAAATGTGCAGCTGGTTTCTGTGTTGTAAGGAAATAATAGCAGTGTGAAAGAGCTGTGATGTTTTGGTCAAGTCTGGATGAGCACTTCATCAGGAAGCTTTCCTTTTTCATTGTTGAAAACTTGTGCATTTGTGCATGTGTGTATCTAGCCTGTGATATCTCGGGCAGTATCTCACCCCCGAAGTGATGCATTTGAAAGGTTTGGACAGAACCAGACAAATCTAGAGAGGAGCCAGCTCTTCTGTGAGATTTAATCAGCAAAACATCATCGTTGTTCCAAGGGCTCTTTCTGATGCAGAAAAGATGCTCTGTTTGCATGGATACTGTTCCCCATGACCTTCCCCATCACTGCTTACCACTAACAGGGGAAGTGGGTCATGGCAAGACATTCGGAGATTGTGGCAAATGTAACTAGGTTAACTGTGTTTTGGGGTCTGCCGGGGCAGCAGTGGACCTCTGGTCTGTGTGTTCAACTCTCTGTGATGCAGATGGAGAACCTTGGCCCTGGTTCTGTATATTACATTCGTATGAGTGAGTGGTGTAATTGCTATAACTAGCAATTCTGCCATAATTAGCAGAATTAGGTTAATGTCAAATCAATGTAAAGGAATTCAGAATCTGGCTTTCTAAGTTTCCCTCCCCTACCCCCCTCCCCGTTTCCCTGATTTCACTTGTTTAATATTGCATCAACTTAGTTTTTCAGCACAGTGTTTCTTTCAAGTTGCTTCTACCTCTAGGGTTTGCCTGAGGCATTATTCTTCTAATCAAGCTTTTTATGGTGCAACAGAAGGATTTTATTTTTTTTCTTGAAGTGAAAAAGAAAAGCTGATGCCCATGAACACCTACAGCTGCATGGCTGCTGCAGTAGATTTCTCCTGTGTTATTTGTTTCAATTGAAGGTTGATGTGTAACATCTTTTTTTTCAAATGTGAATGTAAGAATTTGTCACCGACTCATCTGTAAGAGGTAACAGCATGATGCACAGGTCAGAAATCTGCAGATAACTATCTGCAATGAGCAGGATTCCTCAGTATAGACTAAGAACTCTTGTTTTGCATTCTTGAAAATGTTTTTCTGACACAGAGTTGTTTTCATGAGGTGGTGGACCTGCTGTTTGTGAAGGAAGAGCAAACAAATATGCCGCAGATTCTGCTACTCCTACTGATTTGTCACTGTGCAGGGAAAGAGGAATTGTCATGTTCCTCGCTCAGTGGATCTAAAATTTGTTTCTAAAGTATTCATCTTTTTTTTTTTTTTTTTTCCTCACAAGGCTCACTTGCGCAGTGGTGCCAGTCTTGCTCTTCCCAGATCTCTTCTGCTTGTTACAGTCTCTAACAAATTGGAAGCAGTGAATTGGAAGCATTTTAAGGCAGAGTGGCAGGTTAGTTGTTTGGAGACAAAGTTAAGATTCACTGGTTTTTCACTGCTGTCAGTCTTATTGTTAAGAGTTGTTAAGGAGAAATCTCAGAAAGTAGTAATCAAGGGATAATTTTTGAGTAGGAGTTCTCCGTACTGTTTGGGATCTTGGTTTGATTTTGTTTTGTTGTTTTGTGGTTGTTTTTTTTTGTTAGGATTAGTACAGAGCCTGTCACTATTCAACATCTTCAGTGATCTGAAAGTAAATACAGTTAACATTTTTGAAAGAATCAACAAAAAAGATGAGATTTCTGAACAATAAGTAATGGTGAGGACAGAGGTGTGTTACAGGGTTATTGCATTTAGCTATATCCTTTTCAGTAGGCCCCAGCCAGCAAGGGAAGTTACGTGTGCAGGATAAAGGAATAAAAGCCGTGCTTGAGCATTGGAGGCATTGGAAAAAATCCCACGCTATGAAGGGAGAAATCCCTTCAGATGCCTAGTCTGTTTATTTTATCAAAAAGAAGGATACGGGGTTGACTTATGTTTTGTAGTTTCACAGAGGGGAAAAAAAATATGCTAGGTCTTAAAGCAGTCATTAGTGGCATGGAGAGAGGCATAACCAGAGACTGTGGCTTGATGGCAAAACAAAATTAATGATGTAGGTACTAATCACTGGACTTACTATGAGGGAACTGAGCAGTATTTAAAAACCTGATGGATTAAAACCAACCAATTATGTATGTTTATCCAGTGATTCCTTTTAGTCTTGTGGTCTCTTGAGTATCAATTGTCGAGATTATGTATTGATATTGGACTCCTAGGGAGAAGCAAATATGGCTTTAATACTATGGAGATGGATCACTACTTTCCTCTGTGGGGTGGTGGAAGATGTTTGGTCTCACTGTTAAAACGCAGAAGGTTACAGCATACCAGGCACATTTCTACAAACTGTTCATACACGATGTTCGGCTCACTCATGTGTAGCAGATGGAAAGCTGTGCAGGTATCCACAGGTCATCTGTAGTAAGGAGAATAAAAGTGAACTCTGCCTTAACTGTATTCAGGTTTTGAAGGATACCTGATAGAAACCTGATAGTGACTGAAACTGTTGGCTAACCCCTGGAGCAGGATAGGTTGGGATGGTACTGTCTTACACCATCTCTGTGGAGGGACAACTTCACTCCTGCTCTCTACCCATTTAGTCCAGGTGCCTTGATTGAGACAGACTGGCACCTGCAACTCCAGTAGGCATAAGACAAGCAATTCTTCCTTCTTACAGTTCTGTGCCGGCGCAGTGGCTGAAGGTGAAATCTTTATTTTGCATTTTAACAACCTAGTACAAGTATTCTAAAGGTGTGCTGTGAAGGCAGGCACAGTGCTGAGAGGTTTTGACAGCAAGTAACGGTAACTGAACCAAGTTGTGATATGTAGCCTCCCTTCCCCCTCACCTTCCAATTGGGAAATGTAATGCAGGGCATTTATTAAAAGGGTTTTCCTGTACTAAGAATATTGTGAATAAACTATACTAAAATAATTTTAAGAAGTGTAAAAGTAAAACTGAGGGTAAGTAAATACGTGGAAGCCACTTCCAACCCAAGAGATCCTCAGAGGGAAAAATAGGATCATAAGATAATTCAGCTTGGAGGGACCTTGGGAGGTCTCTGGTCCAATGTCCTGCTCTCCAAAGCAGCACCACCTAGCTCATACCAGTTTACTCAGAGCTTTAGTCAGTCTGGTTTTGAAAGCCTTCAAGGACAGAGCCTGCACAGCCTCTCTGGGCAACCTGTTCCAGTGCTTGGCCATCCTCATGGTGAAAAAGTATTTCCTTATATTCAGTCTGAACTTCCCTTGTTTCAGCTTACGCGTGTTGTCTCTCGTCCTCCCATTGGGTACCACTGTCGTGCCTGGCCTTTGATAACCTTCATAAATAGCCGGGAAATGAGAGAGTATTAGTTGGAGGCTGACATGTTGCATGTGTTTATGTGCATATAATATAAAGATTTCTTCCAAATTCTTACTTTTCTCTGGGCGTCAGCTTCTGGCCACTTTTGCAAACAGGGCACTAGGCGAGGTGGATCCTTGGTTGGACCAGGTTATATTAAACATATTGAGTATCCTTTGTTGTACTAGTGTAACAGGAAAAGATGTTGGTCCTAATTTGGGTATCTGAAACAGCTGCAGAACATTTAAAACCAAATGTAGCTGGTTATTTTAATTGCTGTTTGAACAATAAGCAAATTCTTATACTGTTGTTACTGTTATGGTTTTGTTTGTTTTTTTTTTTTTTTTAAGGTGTTGCAGAATGATTTTTAGTTTTGCCATCTTACCAAAGGAAGTAATTTGGGAAATTGTTTAATTTACACAAGTAGACTCAGTGCTAAAGACCTGTGAGATTAGGTTGCACAACACAAGACAGAAACTACTCTTTTAAAAACAAGTTTGTTGGTTTTTTTTGTTAGCAGCAAGGACCAGATTTTCTGGAAAGGTGAAGGTTGCTAAGACTATTTCATTCTTTCCTTGTGAACTGAGGGTTGTAAGTGCCCCAGGGCATCTCGTGTCAGATATAACTACTTATGTTTTCGGAAAAGGATCTGTGGTAATGTCCCTTCAGGTACTTAATTTGTATTTTGCAAAGTTTTTTTTCTTTTTCATAGAGATTAGCTTGGAAGAAAAGGCACAGATTTTGTTTCTTCAGAGTCAGATTCCACAGGAAGAAGAGGAGTTGTGTGGACTGTACATAGTGCTTAATGTTCCAGTAAGCTTCATGGAACTAATTTTGTTTGTTTGTTTTCGTTTGTCAATAAAGCAAATCTTGGCCTTTTCTGGAGAATCTCGGAAAAAATATAGTCAGGATCTTTTGTGTATAGCTAAGGATAGGCTGACTTACATGTCAGAAGCTCTAAATACCAGTATTTGAAATAATATTTTGTGAGTCAGGCTAGACTTTCAGCACTACTTGGGACTTAGCCACTTTTTTTCCCCAGAAGTCCAATGTAATTTGTAAAGGTGAATAAGTTTTTATCACTTTTATCACAGCTGGGGATACTGAGGCACACACAAGACTGCAAGACTGAATGGATGATAACCTGCTGCCTCTCAGGATTTCTCAAAATAAAGTATTTATATCAATTTTTCCAGAGATGGGGTGGGGGGAGCCATGAAGAGGAGGTGAAGGACGTCATGAGAGAGAAAGATGTTATGGAAAATTAAGATCCCTGCAGTAGGTCAGAAGAAACTGGTGTTTTGGGTGTGTGTTCTTTGTAAGCAGCGTCTACAGTTCAATGTAGAATAACTCAGGAATGGTAAAGTTGAAACAGGTCCTGCTGTCCTCACTTGAGCCCTGTGCAAAGTTGAGGCCCACTTTTATCACAGGGAGGGTAAAGAAGCCATCTAGTAAGGCTGGCAATTTGCTTGGCAATTTGCCTATAGAGAGCTCTTCTTACTAGCTGTCACTAATGAGGTGTTTGGGAAGGCCCCAATCCCATGTTTGTTTCTGATTGTTGTAGGCATTATTTGCATTGTCCCTCTCCAGTAGCATTAAGTGCTTTTGGAATCCTGCTACATTTTTGGCCTTATTAAAATCTGATAACAGTGATTTTCATGAGTGAGCGATGGAAAAATGAATGAAATGGTTGAGAAATTAACCCATGATGCACAGCCTGGTTGTCCTGGTAAATCATGGGGCTGAAGAGTCCATCTTGTGAGGAGGGCTAGGAGAAGCTGGCCTAATACAGGGCAGGAGGTGACCTGTTTTGCCACTCATGAACATGTCAGCTGTCAGAAATCACCTATTCTAGGCGCCTTCATTTCTAAAGACATTTCAGAGCTGGCTTTCATGTTTGACTGGCTAAATCAACCTAGAGATCCACTGTGTAAGGAGAATATCCAACTGCTCAAGTAAGGCGGCTTTAAGCCACTTCAACGTGTAGAAGAGAACAACCTGTTTCTGTTTTACTTAAATGGTCATCTCCTAGGAGTGGTTCATGCAACTTCCAAAGAGAATTGTGTGCTATTTATTTAACAACCAGGTACTATAACAGCTAGTCATTAAGTAATGTAACCCAATGTAATGTTATTAGATGAATGTAATGAAAATAATGTAGATAAATAAGAGGCAGCTCCTCTAAAGCTGTGAGGACGGAGAAGATGGCTTATACTTTGCCTTTTCTGCTCAGTCAGCTGGGAGCAGTATGAAGCTGTGTAGCCCTTGATTCCTCTGTAGAAAGCTTCTGCATTGCTTAGGCACTTCACTTTGATTTCCTGTTAATTGCACCAACTGAAGCAGTGAAGAAAAGTAGAAGACCGAGCACGTGATACTTTACTTTTTCTGCCCTGTATTGGGGGTACTCTAATTTTGGCTATGCAAATTTGAATTCTTACATCTGAACTGATATAAAAGCCTTTACAGGCTTTGAGAGGGGTAACTTGACACATTTTTAAATTGGATTGGGTTGTGACTTCCATGGATTGAGCCTGGGTAAAATAATAAAAGATCATTCAACCAGTGTAACTAACAAAACAGAGATGCTACCCGAAGTGACAGTCTTGATTCCCCTTCCCCTCCTGCTCTGTGCCCCTGTGCTTTCTTTTCTATTACCAGTGGTGCTTAACTGCCTCCGGGGGAGCGAGTTCTACTTCCTGATGTGGCAGAAAATGTTTTTTTCTTGCTAGGCTGAAGAATTAAAACACCTGGGAAAGCAGTGGGAGCACATGGCTGAGTCATGTCAGTGGCAGTGAGCTGCTTGGTCACTTCAGCTGATCTCATCTGGCTGCTCCATAACTCACTGGAAAGACATAAATTGAAATGATGGGTTGTAGTTACTCTTTTAACTCTTTTAGTCTGCGTAAGAACAAATCGGCAGTAATTAGTCCAAATGGAGCTGATGGTGGCGGTTTTAGGCTGGACGCAATAATGCTGTCTCAGAAGAGCCCCTGTGAAGGTTCTGGCACTAGTGGGCTTGGCAGCACCAGACAGCTGTAGACTGCAGGGTTAGAGCTCAGAAGCGCGCTCAGGGCTTCCCGAGTGCCTCATTTAGTGGAAACTCATGGCACTCCAGCCTTGCCCATAGTTACCGCCAGTGCCAAGGACTGACATTTGAGAGCAGGCAGGAAAGTATGAGCCAGATGTGCAGTTCGCAGTGGTATTCTGCTGGGGGAAGACAGACAAATGGGATTAGCTGATGCACTGATTTGGGTGTGTTTAGTAGGAGATGCAGGCTTGGGTATTTTTCCTGCTTTTATCAACATGATAATTTCCACGCTCTACTTTGTATTCTTGTTCCACATCTTTTCATGTCGCAATGGCATCATGTCCTTTCTGCCTTTCCTTTCTGTGTCTGTTTCTCCCGTCACTGTGTTTCTAAGTGCATGTTTGCTGCTGTTTCATAAGACAGCTTTAGTCTCCCTTCCATGGAGAAGCATCTGAAAGAGGTCAGGAGGGAAGGAACTCACCTGAACTTTGCCAGGATGGAGTGGATAGAGGTATTTTCTTATCTGTAGAACTTCAGCCCCTCAGCTTTCTGCCAAAGGGCAAAAATGCTTACTCTGAGATACGTGACCCTACTCAGCCACTGAGTTCTTTGGCTTACCAAGCAGCATATTTGACCCCATAATGTCATGGCTTCCCACTGCCTTTGGGAGCATTTCTGAAATGGAGTGCTTAGTGTAGGGATGGGGTCTATGGAAAAACAAGTGCCATAGTGGCACAGATACCAGAGCTTGCCTGCTCTGTAAGGGGTGTTCACTGTAGTATCCTAACTTCAGCGGATTCTGAGAAAATAGGAGAGTGCTTAACAGAGGTACAGCAGCTCTTCTGCAGGAGCCATGGAGAACCCATCTGGTCGAATGTGGAAAACGATATGCAAACTGATTTTCTGACTTTCTTCTGTCACTTTTATGAAATGCTTCAAGTTTCTGTAGCTCTCTTAATGATTTTAAGCTTTTGTATGACAAACCTAGTGCTGGCAATATTAATACAGCACAGCAATATTGCCTGCAAGAATAACACTTTTGCTCATGACAGGAACAAACAGAATGTTGCTTAGAAATACACTGAATGCTTTAAAAATGTTTTTTTTCAGTAGCATAATAGTCATAGATTTCATGTACAGGAAGATCTTTCTTGTACCAGGCGAGCATGCTCTATTATGAATTGTTTTCCCTTTTTTTGGGATCAGTATTACTAAAGCTAGTGGAAACTGCATTATTAACTTTAATAAAAGCAGCTGTAAGGAGTGCCGGAGCTCATGTTTCCTGCCTTTTTAAATCTTACGTGAGCAAAGAAGTCATCTTCCTCCCCTTCTAGAACGCTCCTTTTGGGGTAAATATCACACCAGTAAGTTGGGTTCATCCAACATTTTGGTTCTCCATGAGTACCTTTTTGGTACGTGTCTTTGCTCCAACTTCATAACTTCATCGTTGGTGTCACTCTTGATGAATTTTCCATATCAGCAGCCCTTGAGCCCAGCAGCTATTGGATCAAGCAAGAGCTTTCTTTAGCATCTTGATTATTCTTTTAGATGTGGGCTTGGATATGCATAGATCCTGCTCAGTTTGCAGTTACGGTATGTGCTGTTTATCTTTGTGAGCGTAGGATTGGATGGGTATGAAGGATGTTTAACCAGTCAAAGGGATGTGTTTTGTGAAACTTTGTTAATCCATAGTGAGCCAGTCAGAAGGAAAGGGTTACTTTAAACCTTTGCCATTGTCAGCACATGAGTAAGAGACCTTCTCATCAGGGTGTCCTTGTAAGGTGCATGTCATCCATCTTCAGATTGCTGCCCTGATTTGTACTTTACTTCAAGAAAGAATTTTTTATTTGGGGAGAGGAGGGATGTTTCAGTAAAGAAGTCAATGGTTGTTTCTTCCAAGATGTTTACCAAATAGGCCATGCTCAGGCAATAATAGGTTCTGTACACTGCTGAGATGTATCTGTTTCACTCTGGCTTTGGTCTGGAGGTTTCGTAAGGTTTTCAGTGGGATTGCTGTTGCTTGTTATTGCCTTAAATGTAGGTAGCGGTTGTGTCAGTCTTGGTTCTTTAAATGCTTCTGTTACTATTTGCCTACCATCAGCAGAGAGTTGGGTTATAGAGATCATAAATTTCACTCTCTCTTATCTGATTTGCCTTTGGAATAAAGATGCTATTGAATTTTTGTGGAGCTGGTTGAGTTTTTTGAGTGGAATAATTTCCTGCTGGAAAACATTAATTTGCCAGCACTGAAACATTCAATGTTGCTGTGTTACTGTGACAAAATGTTTGACAGAAGCTGGGGAGAGAGGCTGGGCTGCCCACATAGTTTTCTGCCAGCCTGTACCCTCTTGGCTACCCGGAAGAGCCTTTCTGCCTAAGCACTTTGATAACCCGCTGCTGACTTACAACCTCCCTAAACCAGCTCCCTCGGCTCCTGGTTGTCCTGGTAAATCATGGGGCTGAAGAGTCCATCTTGTGAGAAGGGGCTAGGAGAAGCTGGCCCAATAGGGGCAGGAGGTGACCTGTTTTGCCACTCATGAACACGTCAGAAGGTTAAATGCCACAGTGGAAGAAGAGCTGTTTTAGGTGTTGGCACAGGGACAAAAAGCTTTATGTACATTTAGACTGGAAAAGGAAAAAGGCGGACAATTTTGCAAGAGCCTTCAGAGGGGAATAGTGAACCAAAAGAACAAATGTTTTGTAAGATGAGACATGATAGGTGTATGAAAAGGATTATGTGATCTGATGGGGATAACTGGGGGCTGGATGCAGTGATCCAAAATACCTCTTCTGACTTCCCCATTCCCCCAGCCCCTCCCCGAGGCAGAGCAAGCTGGGCAAAACCAAATATTTCAGAATTTCTGCCTCTTGTAATTTTAGCTACCTAAGTCCTGTCTTCAGGTGATTTCCCTTTCTCCTCATTCTGCCTACAGAGGGGTTTTCACAGAGGCAGGATTACATTTTACAGCCTGATTCAAACTCCAGTGACACTGAGAAGTGTCTGTGTCTCTCTAGGCCCTTCTCGTTCTTTTTTGTTTGGTTACATCCAGTTTCCCTATTTAACAGTATGGGACCAGGAATGGAAACAAGGGGCAGATTTGCACCACAGCACAACCTCTAGGTGGTTAATACTCCTAGGTAATGTATATTCCTCCACATCCTAACTTTCTTTATGCTCCTAGAATTTGATATTGAAGCTTCTATTATACCTGTGGTTTAGTCTGCAGTTATGAAATTACTTTTTAAACCCAGCATAAATTCACTATGCTTCAAAGAGCTCTCCAGCGTGCCCCTGTGCCTGACTTCTTGTTCCCACCCTCTAACTTTTGCCTCTGTGCCATTTGTCTGGCTATGCAGTCGGACAAGCCAGGGAACTATCTTGCTGAAAAAGGACTCAAAACAGAAAGGTTGGTTTCTGCTGGATTTGTTTCCCATCCAGGCTCATTGTGCAGCCGTGTGAATGCCCAAAGGGGAAGGATAGTGGTGACTGTAGGAAGGCAGAGGTGTGCAGGATGGACTACACTGTTCAGCAGCAACCTGGTTTTATCTTGTGAACTTAAAAGCACCCAAGCTGCAATGAAGATCGAGGCACACAAAGCAGAAGGGATGCCAGAAATCGAGGCAGACCTTGCCTTTCCCTTGTCAACAAAGGAGCTATTTGTAATGCAAGATGCTGACTGCCACCAGGGAGATGGGAAGTTCTGTCCCTACGCACTGTGCCAGTGACTTAGGTGTTAAAGATGATGTGACTTGTGGCTAACCCGAAAAGTACTGTTAGCACAGCAACTGGGATTTCTGTTGAGAAAAAGCATTAAGGGACTATATTAAGGAAGAAATATTCTTTGACTTAAAAGTAGGTGTCAGATGACCAGCTAGGAGAGCTGTGGTTATCTGATTCTGTTCTTGGGACTAGAAACTGAGCCCCTGTAAAGGAATGTTTGTCTAATGCAGGTATAAGTACTTTATAAGGAAATCCTGGTGGATTCTGCTTTTTGTGTGTGGTACTGAAAGAGTTAAGAGGAAACTCTTCATCTCTGCTGAGCCTAGCAGCATCCAGTTCAAAAGATAAAAGGACCCCTCAGCATGAACAGGCTGCAAAATGTATTTGAAAATAAATTCTTTAATGCCAATTGTCATTACGAATTTATTTTCAAATACATTTTGCAGTTTGCTCATGCTGAGAGGTCCTTTTATCTTTGTAACTTCCAGACTGTGGGGCTGAACAAAATAGGTAGCTTTCCTTTTAAATAAAGTGGAAAATATTGGAGCAAGATTATATCTGTCACAGATTATAATATTTATACGTATTTCTCATCAAACCCGAATTCCCCAAGGGACCCTCAGATTCGCATGAGGTCTTAGAGTCCTGGATTTTGCGTCTGGATATGTGATTGCTTTAATGGAAGACTGTGCTGTTTGCATTTGCTCTGCTGACACTCCGTTACACTTGGGCACATGTACATAAAAGACAGTCTAAAGCTGTTTATAAGGATGATGCTTTAGGTAACGCGATGAGTCAATGTGTCACGGCTCAGCCCTGACACTAAGGTTCAAACTTGGCAGTCCTGGCTACATCTGTTATGATCTGTTAGCAACCTCTTGATTAGGAACTAAGTACCATAGCTAGCTCTAGCTCACACTTGGAGGTGGAGTCTAGTTTGTGTATTTCCCTGACTTCTACCATTGTCTGGAGAGCATCAATTACTTAACATGCTTAATATCCCGTGAATCCTGTCGGTGCCGGAAAATTATGAATTCCTTTTTTCTTCCTCAGAAGTACCAGGGGAAATGTAAAACACCAGACATTTTCAACAAATTTGTAGAACAAATGAATACTGAAGCAAAACTTGTGCACTTCATTGGCTTCTGGAGGGTCCCAGCCAAGCAGCTTTGCCCTCTTCACTGACATCGGTGGGAGATCTGGAGTCTCCCATGAAGTCAGGTTTGTCACGCGAATTTTTAATTGGCTAAACTCTTAGATTTTTTTAATAGTTTGGTTTTTTTTTTCTTGCAGCTCTACAGGAAGACTTTTTTGTCTATACTCGGACCTGTTCTTTTTGGGCAAAACATGGATACTGTTCTAGTTTTACTGAATCTTTTCCTAACATGGCTAGAGGGAAATTTGTTACATAATTTGCCACAATTATGCTCAAACAAAATTCTTGGAACTTGAAAAATTCATTGGGAAATATCCCTGAATGTGAACAAAACAAAGGGGGATAAGGGCTTCAGGGTCTGTCTCCTTGACAGGTCCTGATGGCACCAGTATTTTAACAGAAAAGGACACTTAAGTTGCAAAAACAGGACAGTATAGGCACTATCAATTTGTGTCTATGAACAAATGCTTTACAAACGTCACTTCCTCTACAATATCATATAGTGGGAATTATGACACCATCCCTCCATTCTTTTTTATATTACATAAAAAACAGCTGTGTATTTTTTTCTGTGGAAATTTACCAACAGTAAGGTTGTTCCAGCATTTCTCAGTGCAGTCCACCAAAGGTGGTGGACAGTCAAACAAGGGTGGTTTTTTTTTTTCTTATTTCTGATACTGTGCTGACCTCTAGAGAGGCTAAGCTTGGTAACCATTTAGGAAGTGGAACTGAAAGTTTAGATGTAGGACTTCTTGGGGGGGGGTTAATCAGTTTAAACAGCTTGCGTTCTAGTAGAGCTCTAAAAGCCCCATTTTAAATCTCCATAAAATATAGTCTGAAATAATCCTACATTATTGGTTTCACAGACTATATGCCGAGCACTCGGGCATTGTAATGGAACTTAGGGTTTGGTCTGATAGCGTGTTTGTAAGCAGATGATACAACAAGGAGGTGCTCCCAAAAGGGGCAGTCTTGCTTCCCCTGTTTCCCATCATCACAGGCGTGTTTCTACCCTTGCTTCAGTGCAAGACTGATCCTCTGCTGAAACCGTTCAGGGAACTAAACAGACAGAAGACTGCCAGTGCCAACGAGATGGTGGGAGCACACAGGTAGGGCACAGAGACTGTATTCGCCAAAAGGGGCAGCAGACGGCCGTGAAGTTGCTGTAGCTGCACTGTCAAATTGCACACTGCATCAAGCAAATGTGAGCGAGGAGGGTAGGTTTAAGGATAAGACTGTTTTCTTGCTGTTGTTGATTTGCATTCAACAATGTAGACATGCTGCTTGTATAGAGTTGCCCTTTACAAAGAGCTGCGCTAGACCTGTGTGAATCAGAGGCCTTTTATATGGGAAACACAGGTTTTAGGGGCTTTCTGGAGACAAATTCGCTAACTAATACCTAAACAAAGATAAATGTTCGGGGGATATCCTGGGGCACTGGTAGTTCTTATCTGATTTGTAAACGTCTGATTTATCCAAAGCAGTGGAGACTTTGTCATTCCCGTTTCAGGTTTATTAGAAACTGTTTTGACTGTGGGTTTTTGGGGCTCCTGTTCACTCCTCCTTTGGCTCTCCAGAAGGTGTCCAAATCCTAGGCTTTACCTGTGCTGTGGCTCTCCTTTTGGAAGACTACCTCATGGTTATGTGGGCAGAACTAAGCAACGTGAATCAATTGAACTTTGTTCCCAGGTTGGAGAATCATGATATGTCTTTTTTATCCATCTTTTGATTTCACCTGCTGAAGGTCCAGGGAAGTGAACTGAGAGCAATTGACTGAGGGTTTGGAGGAGAAATTTGAATCTGAATTGAGAAAAATGTCAAAGGAAAGGATATAGACGGGCAAAGAAAAGACCTCCACCCCCAGAAAAATAATCTGTGTCCCCATCTCAGAAAGGACTAAGGGAGGGGTAAGTTGGAGGTAACCCTGTGGAACAGCCAGACTAGTTGGTGGGGGATTCCTGGTAGGAGGTCTGTGAACTCTTGGATTAGCACCAAGGGCAGAAGCCAGAACTCCTACCTTTGACTTTTGGAAATGGCTGGGAATTTCACATTCTCATCCTCCTGCAGCACTAGCAGGAGGTGATTCCTTACTGCTGCTCTGTCCCTTGGGTAGCTCAAGTGAGAGTGGCTTGTGGGGCGTTTCATGCTCTTACAGTCACTGCTATGATGCTGCATAAGGAAGCTTTGGCATTTTTGACTTGTTCGTTTTGTAGGAAACTTATAAACACAAAACTGTCTTCACAGAACATTAATATGTTTGTAAAATCAAAAGTTATTAGATGTCAGAATTTTACTTTGCTATCATTTAAATACATGATAAGTGTTATTCTTACTGGGGGATATTGACCTCATTTGTTGCATGATGTGAAGGGTAGGGGGGTGAATAATAGTTTTGTTGTTTTCAACCTGCATGAAATTTGTTTAATTTGTTGCAGCAATTGTCAGGAACATGAGGAAGACAAAGAATAGGTGTCACAACTATGCAGCTGAATGTCTCAAAAACTAAGGTTCTTTCCTTGCCTCTGTCACAGGTACCTTTGGGGGCTTATCCGCAGAAAGCCCTCAAATGCACAGAAAGCGCATTTAAAGAAGAGCTTGAATTGAAAGCGGTCTGTGCTTTGTATCTGGTACTCACAACTCTGGATCTCTGCGATCACTTGTACATTTTCAACACCTCCCTATTTCTCAGATGTGGAGCTGAGAGAAGAACAGGCACGTTGCAAGTATTTTAGGTAAGTTCATGATGTGCCAGAGGACTCCCACAAAGGAGTGATGAGTACTGTAGAAAAGCTTGTTAGGAGTCACAATTCTGCGCTTAAATCAGCGGGGGGAAAGGTTTACTTTTAATACCACAAACTGTATAATAATGGTAAAACCAAATAACCGTTCTGTAGTTCAGCAGCCCATCATGGGCTCTGGGTGATGCAGAAGATTTATGTTTTATACTTGTGTGGCTCAGGGGACCTGTATAAACATCACACAGGGAAATCATAGATCTGCCAGTTCCTAAAGGTGGAGTAGTTGACTATGCATGTCCACAGTAATATTTGAATGTAATTTTGAATGTGTGATAGACGTAATGATAGATGTCCAGATGTATGACAGATGTCCACAAGTTGGTTTTAAAGCTGAAAGGCACAAAACACAGAGATGATGAAGAAAAATGGAAGTTGGAGAGGTTTTCTGCTTCGTTATTTACTATACCACATACTGTTGAAGTGACTTCCTCATTTCACCCATAAGGAAAAAAGCTTTCTATTGAAATGAGTAGATAACTGCCTACCAGGGACATAAAAGAGATGGTAAAGAGTCAGTATCTCTGTCCTAAGTGCTAAGTCATACTCCCACCTCAAAGCCTGACTCCGTGAGGTGACCAGTGGCCTGGGTGTCCCAAAAGGCTTTTAGCAGTGTGGCAGAAAGCAGCAGGGTGGCTACGAACAGTTTCAGGGACTGAGTCTCAAGATTTTGTGTGGTTAGTGGAATTGTTGCAGGCCACCTTAAGGGAATTAAGGGTGACTCCAGGCAATTAATGTTCTGGTGAACCTTCTCCATTTCACACCTTGCCTAAGAAATTTTGCTTTCTCTCCATTATAATGGGAATTAAAGTGTAGAACCACCATCCTTGCCACCAGGCAAGGGTTGAAAACAGTAAGTCCAATCTTACTAGCTACTATAGAGCATGTTGAGGCCCCTGGCTGAACTCGTTCTTATTGTACACAAATATGAGCAATGGGCAGTTCAGTAAGGGAAACTTTTCATACCCAATGAGAGAGGCCAGGCACCTCTTCTGGGATCAGGTCTGGTGCTGAATGCTCAATTCATCCATTAGTCAACCGTACCAATGCATCAACTGTAAGAAAGAGAGAGCGCGCATGAATTTTTGGGGAAACTAGTTCAATTGCTGCAAGGAGAAGAAGGGTTTTGCAAAGCCAAGATCACAGCAGGAATGAAACAGCTAGCCCTTATCTCCAGAATTAGAGGTATTCATCTGAGGGAAATGAAAGCACATTTGTATGTTCCATCTCGCTATTGAGATTTCTGCCCAGCATTTTCTAATGCTGATGTCTGAAATGGAAAATGCGTGTGTCTCCAAAATGTTATGTTTCATGACTCTGGATATTTCTCCTGTGCCTGGGTTTTGTCCATGGACTGAATGTGCATTCTTTGTTTCAAGTTTCTAAAACCATGAGCCGAAGAATCTCTCTTAGGAATCTTAACAAATCTCATTGTGTTTTTGTGTGCCTTGATCCACCCCCCCTGGAGATCATACAATAGTCAGTCCATGGCTTTTTGACTTTCATTTTTCTTTGCTGTGTTGGAGGCAAATTGCTAAGTGAGTTCTGTGTTGGCTGAGGCCCAACGAAAGACGGTGGGGAAAGTCAGGTTGATGCTGACCTACTACTCCCTCAACCACAAAGGAATCTGTTAACTAAAACCAATCTTGTTTTCCTGATACCTTGTAACATGTGGATACCTGATCTAGTGAGGATGGTATGTGTAGTACCTGACTGTAGGACTGATAATTTTCTGTGTCCAGAGATTGTAACTCAGACCTTCAAAAATCCCAAGCTGTAGTAAAACACATGTTTTGCCTTGTTTTTAATTTTGTTTTTTTTTCTCAGGGGTGGATGCTCTCAGGGTTACACTCAAGCCTCATATACACTCTCTAACATGTAGCTGTTGTGCTGGATGCTTACTTTTCCCACCTCCCACCCCGTTTGATTCCCATATTCCCATTAAATCGGCATCCCCTTCCCTGGTGTCTTGATATCCCTGCACTCTACCATTTTGCAGGGTCAGGGTTGTTCCCATCAGTTTCTGTGTTCCACCTATGTCCTAAGTTTGCTCCTGGACTATAAAATAGCAGCCATGTTGCTGGCTGTAGGATTGCAGTAAGTGAGACCCAGTTGTATTTCCTCTTGTGACTAATTTGAAGCAACTCTTCAGCTCCTGTGGCATTGCCATCCATTTTGAATATGGAAAAAAACCTACAAATTGGCTACCATTTTGTCATATTTCATAGAATAGATTAGAAAAAAATTTCCAAGTCACCCCCTTTGTTACAAAGCTGAAGCAATGACATTGCTATGATGCTCTAGGGCCATGACTGCCCTTGTGCTGTGGACACCAATGGTGGTAGAAGCTATTTGATGGCTTCACCTATGTCTTTTGATGATGCTGAATATACAGGGCATAAAAGATGGCAAAGTCTTCCCAGATCTCTGGTAGAAGAGCGGGAGGACTGCAGCCCAAAGCCCTAGCAAAGGTTCGTAGTGTTGTGCAACTCTGCTCCAAGGAAAGATGAACACAAAGGCTTACTAAGGATAAATTCAGGTGCACTGGAAGGGACTAAAAGCTCTCTTTTTGTTTCTCAAAAACAGTTGGTTGTAACTCCACCAAGGTATGAGTCTGAAAATGAACTTATTTCTTTAATATATTACAAAGTCTGCAGCACTGTAGTAAGAAAAGAATAGGGCTTTTTATTTGTTTGTTTAATTATTCTCTCAGAATCAAGAGCCATATGCTTATAACGCTGGTCAAACTTGCTGTGATCTTTCTCATGTCAAAACTAAGTAATAGGGATTTAGTATGCAGCACGACTTTCCTCCTTCTTCCACATTACCATAACAATAGCAATAAAAAATAAAACATCCTCTTCCCCCCTGGCCCCTCCCCACCCAGGGCCATTTCTTTCAGAGTTATAGTTGTCCATTTCAGCAGAAGGGGAAAAAATGAGCTAGCTTGGCTGTATTTTTTTGTAGTGCTGGAAGTTGTGGGGGCCTCTTACCCCAAACATCAATTTCTGCGTAAGCTTGAAGTAGCTCTGTTCCAGTGGATGCCTTTTTATGACCCCTTCTGTGACTGGGGCCTCAATCTAAGGGCTGTGGCTCTGAGCAGAGGGCACTGAGCTTGTTCCCAAGAAGCCGATGCTCTGTTCCTGGCTTTCCATCCAGACCGCTGCTTGGCATTAAGGAGCTCACTTTCCTTCTGGTTTTCCTCATATCCTTTATACGTCTTATCCCTTTGAATGACAAACCTGTTGGGACTGGCACTCTTTCTTTTGGTGTGACTGCAGAGCACCTAGGGCAGGGAGGCATCTGGGGCTTTTTGGCTCAGTGGTTCCCAAACTAAGGTCTGAAGGTCTGCAGGTGGGTCTGGGAGTGCGCTGTAAACGGCCTGCAGATCTCACGGGCCCAAATGTGATGGCTGTTTGCGACTCTGCAGGAAAAAAAGCCAGGGAAGAGTCGGTCTAGGTGAATGCTGTCTTGTGGGCAGTAACAAGATTAGAAGCCAAAGGCTTGCCATATTATATCTGGAAGTGTGTATGATTCTCTTTTAAGGGATGTATAGCTTTTCTCACATCCCTCATTATAGTGTCTGTAGTTGCTAAATTTAAACTATTTACTTCAAATTGGATTGTTATTCCATTTAAACAAAATGCATTTATGTTCATTCTCTGAAATCAGAGAGATGTGACTCCTTTTCAGGCCACAGAGTAATACGGATTATTATTACTTTTCTTTCATTTTCAGCAAAACTCAGAGTTTTGCTTGCATTCCTGTCCTATTCTGAAATAATGAATTCCCCCCTGGCCACGATAACAATCCGTAGCCATAGTCTTATAGGTGTGTTTGCACTGGGGTAGTAAACTCTGGCTGTATTAAAGGCAAATGTTCACTGAAGCAGGTTTCTGCCTGAAAACGTTGTTCTCCTTAAAAAATGTAAATTACTCAAAGATGCAGTTTCAGTTTCTAGCAGTCCCACCTGCTATTCAGGAAGTGTCTGTTTTCAGAAGGAATTCCTATGGGGGGAGGAAATTCCCCGCAGATTAGGGAGGATTTTTCATGTAAGACTATTTTGATTTGTATAAGGGACTAAAAGGTTATTTTTCATGTCACTGGAGAACTTCCAGCCAAGTAGATATTTTTCTTTTGAGCTGCTTAACTTGAAGGTGTTCTTGTCCAGAAGTAGAGTTCCCAGGAACTGTCACAACTAAGGCTATTTCTTAATGAGGTAATTCTCCAACCCTTGCATTTAGAAAGCAAGAAAAATAAAGAATCGTAAGCTAGAGTAAACTCTCACCCTTGTGCCTGGGACATCTATTAACTTAAATATGCAAATTAAAACCTAAAAACTCAATGGCAGCTGCTGTTATTTCTAGCAGGTCTGTGGGGCAGATGCAGTCGGACATGCTGCCCAAAGCCCACATCCCCACATTGTGGCAGAGGGACTGTCGGACTGTGAGAGCACATAGAGGCTCTCTCCCTGATTGGTTTTCTAGTTGAAAACACCTTTCAATTGCATTGGAAAAAATAAACCGGTTTGGACTTTGGGAAATATGCTTCAATCAAAATCCAGAAGAGGGAGCCCTCCATCAAAATAAGGCTCTGAACTGGATCCTGACCAAGATTCACAGAAGTTTCCACTTTCTCTTCCACCTGCTTATAAATCACTCGGTGGAATTTCTTGCCCGTCTGCCTATTCTTTAAAGACTAACAGCTCACAGTTTCTAGCTTTAAACAATATCATTCAATAGCTGACATGCATGTGTGAGATTTTTTTAAAACTGGCTGGACTTATCAGATATAGAACTCTGTCCCTATAAAAGAAGGGCTTCCATTATCCTGCAAAGCAAAACATCTTTTTGTCTCATGCTCATACCATACAGCATGTCCTGATTTTCACTCGCAGCAAAGCCTTCCTATGCTTTAAGGAAGCCTGCAGCTATCAACCTTGTTCTTGCTTGGCTGAAGTCAGTGAAGTTTGCTGTTGTCTTTGATGGGACAAGGAGCAGGCCCTTTAGTATAACAGACTATGTTCATACAGAAATCTCCCTCAGATCCACGTGATGAGTAATTAGCTCCGAGCAAGACCAATCTGTAGTATACTGAAGCCAAATGACCCTTTCCGATACTGTGCTTGCTATTTGTAACGTCTGCTGTGCTCACTTTTTTACCTACCCATAACAGCCCCAAATGTCCAGAAGCGCTGATTGCCCTAGTTGCATCACTTTCCAGCAGCTGAGATTTTGGTGCTCGGCTGATATTCATTTGCAGATTTCTAGAGTTTACTGCTTGTCCTGTCGCCCTGGGTGTACTGAACAAGTTAAAGTAGGTTTGGGGTCCATCCCTCTGGTAACCAGCTAAGAGTTCTCTGTCACATGTTTTTACTTTCTCCTTTCCCCCCCGCCAAACATCAAGGATAATCTGCCTTATTGTTGCTTGTTCACTCAATGGGACTGTCAAATTTTGGGTATGAGTTTCATATGCCTTCTGCCTTTTTACTTAGCTAAAGTAACTACTAATTAAAAAAGTCAGTCAAAACTAGGGCAAACGGGTCTTTAATTTCTCATCTAAAATGTCTGTCTTCTGTCCTTTCTGACCCTTTCCACTGCCTCCCATAGTCCAGGGTGAAATCTAGCTTCAAAATCCCTTTGGTTTGTAAATATCTAGGTATAGCTGAGAATAGCTCCAGGTTTTGTGTAATTCTCCCACGTTACTACAGTGCTCCTCCAGACTCAACTCCAGTGTGACTCAAAGGCATGAGTTTTGCTTAGGAACTAAATCCCTTTAGCTTCCTTGAATGCTACTGAAAGAAGATGTGACAGTGGCGCTGCCTGATAGGACAGGATTTGAGAAAGCAGCACCAAAAGTTGCATTGTATTAGGCAGGAGCAAAAACATCCATGACTGTGGATTCAGTGGCTAAACTCCCTGTTAAAGAGACCCTGGGTGACTTTGCCCCCCCCCCCCTTTTTCTCTCTTCTCCTTTTTCTTCTTTTTTTTTTCTTTTTCTCTCTTTTCTTTCTCTTCTTTATGGGTTTGAGCAAAGCATTCAGCTTTTCATATACTTTTCATATACCTTCCCAGGGCTGTTCCTCTAGTTATCTGGACTATGTCCTCATCTAATTTGTTCCTTGATGTATGTTTGAATTAATACAGCTCAATATTGAATAGCGACTCTAGTCATAACTCTAAAGTGAATTTATTGAGATAGTATACATTATATGGAAAAGTCTAATTAATAAAGGAAATAATAGTCTAGATTCTTAGAAATCAAGCTTTCAATATATTTGTTTATCCTGTATTATACCTATGAGGTGATTGGTAGCTGCCAGTATTTTATGCTTAGACACAGTGGCATGTTCATGCTGTGTTGAAGAAGACAGTAATGTAAACATATTTAGAGCACAGCATATATTTGTTTCCTTGAGCTTTAGAAAAATGCATGTTTTACTCCTGAGCTGTGTGTGTGATCATCCATTTCAGAAAAGTCTTCAGAGTATATTTTGAGGATGGCAGGCACTCTGGCTAATTGGGTAAGTTGTGGCCATCCTGAGGTCCGCACGTTATCAGTGGGAAGGCAGTAGTGGACAAGTTACTTCCCTTCTTGTCCCTCTGCCAAAACACAAGGTTGGACTGGCAAATTGCCTTCCCCATGGGTCTGAGTGCTAGAAGGTGAGATAAGGCTGTCAGATTTCTTTCTGTTGGAAGGTGAAAGTGTATTGGTAAATTAGATACCTTCTGGCCACTGGAAAGAGAGCTTGAATGGGAACAACAGCGCCCTGTTCCCGTTGGGTACACTTGCTGCCAGCCAGGAGGCAGACGGACAGTGGACAATGTGATGACTTACAAGCCAGTCCACAAGCAGTTCTCTGCCTTCCAGACCACAGCAGTGTAATAAGAAAGGGTACAGATCCAGTATTATCACACTGACATTTGTTAGTTTTTTTTTTCTTTAATAAAACACAGTGTAATTAAAAAAAGATCCTAAATCAAATCAGTTCTATAGCAGCTCATGGGCTGACTGCAGTTAATGCCCTTAAAATAACCCAGTAATAAATGAAAAAGTCTCCTACTGCCCAAAGACAACCAGTTAACTTCCTTTTATGAAACTGTAGGTCTTTTTATTAGGCTACAAAACTGTTTCAAACAAATGAAAACCAAATGTGTAAAAAATGTGAGTGTTTTTCTTTAACCTCGTACCGAAATAGTGTAAGCCACAAGGCTCTTCAAGCGAAGTTCTGCCTCGGTCTCTCCTACAGGCTGGCTTGTGCTTTTGAGAGTGAATACGGGACTCCTCTATTGAGCAAAGCGCTGCATCGTTCTGTTAGATAGAGGATCTGTACAGTAACTGTGCTGGAGAGATTAAGCGGCCATTCAGTATGGAACTATTCAGAGTAGCGAACCCCGAGATATGCAAAGCATTATGCAACTCAGATTGGCACGTGTTGTGTTCTCCAGCCTAAAATAGTTGCTATTGTGGAGACAGGCTATTTTAATATTCACATGCAAAAGCTTTCAACATGTACTGAACCTATGCCCTGTCTTGTAATATTATTCATTCTAGTGCTAAACAGACATGACGCCAAAACCAGCCCCGCTATAAATGAGTGCATCTCCTATTGAGATCAATAAGAATTGCACTTGCTTACACCAGGGCTGAATTTTTGCCTATAAATTGCAAACAGTTCCGCTGTGGATGGAAAATACATTAAACTCCTGTGAACATAAAACTCAGTGTGTCATCTGTAGGATTTTGCTTTTCAGTGATTGTTTCCTAACTGGAGAACAATTACATTTCAAGTGGGAAATGTTTTAGCAACAGATCTTTGTGTACTGCCTGAACGTGCTCATGTCTTGGCCTCAGTGAAAACAATTCATGTGTAATGGTCGTGGTCTGGGCACTTAGGTCATGAATCCTGATAAGCTCCTCGTAAAGACTAAAGGCCAGGTTGTTTTGGCCAAGAGAGCAGTAAATGAGACTGCAATAAGACACGTTATTACATGGAGCAAACCTTAATAAGCAAAATACATGGCTTGTTTTATTTCATGGTGTGTCTTTTCTGGTGAGTTACTGAGTCTTCCTGTTAAACACCACCTCATCTGGCTCGTATTTCAGTCAAGGGCTAAATCCCTGCTCCCTGACCATGCAGATAGTACCTGATGCCAAGACCCATTAAGATACGTAGGTTGTCATATCTCCCTGCGAAATGAAGGACAATCGGGCTTCTAAATGTTCTTAGTGCCTTCAGGCCACCTCGGGTTTAGGAACTGGCACATGTTAAGTTACCGACTTAAAATTCTATCTGCGCCACTGCTGTCTGTGAAATTTTTGCTATGTGCTCCATAGGGAGAGAGCTCTTGGAGGGTGAACAGCCAAATGGGCCTAGGACAAAATTCCAGAGGAAGCCACCTCATTCGTTATAGACATCAGGCAAGAGTCACACAGTTTGTGAAGTGTCCACAGAAACTTTTGGGGGTTTTTTGGCTCCCCTTCTGCTATATGGGTAAACAAGCTGTGTGAGGTCCCAGGCAAAAGCAAGCTGACGCACAGAAGCTAATGTACTCTATCTTAAAAGTGGAAGTAATTAGAGAACATGATATTGCATTTGAGAAAAAAATGTGATCTTGCAGTTAAATTGTGTAGAACAATGCCCGTCTTTAAGAGGTTGCACACAGATCCTTAATTTGAAATGTTTTCTGAATATTAAGTGTTTAATTGTGCACTCTCTCAATGCAGTTTCTTCTTGAAGGAGTACAGATGATATATTCCTCCTAGTCTTCTATGGAATGATGTATGACATTTGGTCAAATGCATTGTGCTCTCAGGATAAATTATAAAGTACTTAAATGTATTTCATTACACATTATACTTCATCTTCAGGCAAAAATGTGTTTTGTCAAAATATTGATTTGTATTATCAGGGCACGTTGTATAAAATCCGAGACTGAATTTCATTTTAGGGAACTGTGCAATTTGTCTAACCATTCCAAGGAAAAGGACATCAAATACATATGAGCAACTGTGTGGTGAAATGAATTTTAATCATGTTTATCATCCTTCCAGATACACTGTACAATGGGATTTGATAAATTTCACTCTCTAGACCTTAGTCTGATCGCTGATGAGATAGGAATGTTACAACGTCCCAGTGGCATCGAGCTGAATTCCTGCTCTTAATAGGGTGCTGATAATATAGACACTAGTAATTTATCTGTTACTTAAGAAAAATTAAATCTGATTCTGTGAAAGGAGGAAAAACAAATAAATGAATATAGGTGAGAATTAATGTAGACACAGCCTGCAGAATATAATTGGTGTCTAGAGGTTTTAAGGACTAAATGTAAGTATTTGAGGGATTTTTTTTTTTCTTTCAG
Organism: Ibidorhyncha struthersii; assembly: GCA_013398815.1. NCBI lineage: Eukaryota > Metazoa > Chordata > Aves > Charadriiformes > Charadriidae > Ibidorhyncha > Ibidorhyncha struthersii. The sequence goes on along the minus strand of VZSZ01006946.1, from coordinate 183,548 downwards.
TCTTGTGGTTAAAACTAGAGCGTCATGAAACATGGAGTCTTGCTTTTCTTCTCTTTCTCTATCTCTTTCTCTTTCTCTTTCTCTTTCTCTTTCTCTTTCTCTTTCTCTTTCTCTTTCTCTTTCTCTTTCTCTTTCTCTTTCTCTTTCTCTTTCTTCTTCTTCTTCTATTTCATACAGATTTTCTACATGACCTTGGAAAAGTTGGATGGGGCTGATTGTGTGCTGGAAGTAGATGGGTCATATTCTACAAAGAGATGAGGACTGAAACTGCATCCTTCTTGTACCTCCTGTCTCTTCACTTGTAAAAAGAGGATAACGGTGTACTCCTGCCTCCTCGGGGTGTGGCAGATCACCTGGTATTTGCAAAGATGTTTAGTATCAAAAAATGTAGGCTGCTTCTGCTTGAACCTGCTGAGACTTGGCAAGGGCTTTGCTCTGGTTGTGGGTTACCCACCAGAGGGCAACATCACTCTCATGCATGAAAATGATGCATACGCTACTTGATCCAAAACTTGCCGAAAGCAAGAGCAATCTTTTCTTTGGCCTTTATAGCTCTGTATAAATGCAGATTTTTACTATATTTCAATATTAGCCTTGAAATGAAATGGCAGTGTGTTAGCGCTCCCATGGCACTGTTGGCAGTTAGCCTTAGAAAAAAGCTTCAAAACCTTCCAGTGCTGGCCAGAAACACAATAGGAATTGTTACTTTGCTAGTGGTTGATACAGTGCTTATATCCTTAACAGCTGTGAGTATGTGGTGCTTTGAGCGTTACATGGCTTTGGTTAACTTTTATCCCTCTTACCTATTTGGTACGTGACCCAAGGGCATTTGTGGTGCATTTCACTGGACCTGGAAAAGAAAGACATCAGGTGATCTCATGGAGGTCAACGGCAGCATTTTCTTTCAGTTTCATGGGGTCAGACTCTGCCTGAGCTTTCCCCTGAAGCCTATGGTTGTCAGGGTCCCTTGGGCACTAATGAGCCTTACTGGCCCTTGCCAGCCTCTACCCTGTGCCCAGGAGCCCTGTTTCAGCTCAGGGCTTTGCAGTCAGTCCTTGCCTGAGCTGTACTGTGGGCATGTCTATCTCTGACCTTGCCTGCTGGATGGGCACATGTTGTAGTCCCGTCTCCAGTCCTACCTCTCACTCTTGTCTGCTGGATGGACCTTGGAACTGGCTGATTACTTTGCCTTGTCTGAGGCTGTTGATGAGATTCATTGCTATGACCACCTGGCTCTGCCCCATGTTCTGGCTCTGCCCCATGTTCAGGCTCTGTGCGACTGTACCCTGTCAGTGAGGGCTTGGCCTGTGCTGGGCCACCTGTGGCTCCTGGCTCGTCTCTGCTTATGGCACAGCCCTGCTCACACTGCTCCCGGACACTGCTTCCACAGAGACTGAATTTGTGCTCTGTGAGGAATCCCCCATGAGAAATTCAGCCAAGCCATTCAGAGCACTTGAAGTGAATAGGGGGGTTATAATAAATCTTTGCAGGATCACAGGTCTCTGTAATGCAAAAATGTGCAAACTTGGAAATAGAAATAGTTGTATACAGCTTAACCGAGCACTAATACAGCTCTTGAACCCGTAGGAAGCCGGCCTTTTAGGTGTCCAGATCTACTAAAGAAATGGCTAGTCATCAGCCTTGCAGATAACAACTTGAAAAGTGAAGAACTCTAGAGCTCAAAAGAACAAGAACTGAAAATAGAAATATCCAGACAATCCCGCTTACTTTTATTGTTCTTGGAATTCAGGAAATCAGGTGGATTTTAAGATAATTTCATGATTTATTGCGGTTTATTTCCTGATGCTTGGATGCCTGTGATTAGCCAGACAGCAAAGATGACAGGCAGTGATATTTTTTGTTCAGTGTGAGGCAAAAGGGGCAAACTTCAGTCAGTTTTCTATTAAGCTTTCCCCTCCAAGCATCCAAACAACAAATCCAGAGAAACACTGGTATTTAAATTTCAAGTTCTGTTGGTGGGGTAACCGCTCTCCCTGGGGTATTTATCTGTAGGGTAAAAATTGCTTCACAGTTTATATTCTTTTTATTTTTCTTCATTTTTAATTTAAGAAATACAACTCTCAGAATGATTAGGAATTTCTTTTGGATGTTGTTAATACGAGATGCAAATACATGCATAAAAATCTGGGACTGGGTAGTTGATATTTCCTTTGTGAGCCTCTGGGTCCTGTATCCAATAGGTGTCAGGGAAGGACTTTGTGAAATTCAGATGTGTTTCTGGGTGATCCTCGCACCAGCTTTGATTTTTGAGTTGCAGTGGGAGAAGTGTCATTGTTTAGTAGCTAGTTGCGGGGAGAAACTTGTCCAGCCCTAAATGGGAACTGCACCATTTAACAGGAACTTCACACTGAAATGGAGGGAATGAAAAATGCCCAAGACTTGTCTGTTTGGTGTAAATAATGCTTCTTCCAGCTTCAATAGATGCAAGGAGGCAAGAGGTTTTGTGTGGAACATGTACAACTCTGAAGTGAAAACAGGGAATTGTTCTCAAACTAAGATTCGGAAAAAATAGGTGTAACAAAGTTCTTCTGAGCATGCTGAGATCTACCCATCCAAGTCCAGGAGCAGAATTTGCCCTGTGAGGTGGGGGATGCCATAGGTGTACTTGCACTGTATAATGTACTGCAGTACCAGGAGGGCGCAGGAAGACCTACCATAATTACTGAGTTCAGGTAAGTGTAAGAGTCCGTGTCAGATCTCGGGTTAACGTGGCCATGCACTTCTGGAAGAAGCTGTGAGTGCAGACCAGCTTGTGCAGGGGACTGCACTGTATCCCTTCGATGTGACTTTATGAATAACATGCAAGACTGCTAACAAGAGGTATTTTTTCTCTTCCTCTTATTAGAAACTCCCTAAGGTTGTGCTAATACTTCAGGGTATATGTATAGGGTTGTTTCTGTAGATCCCCTTTGAGACAGGCAGGTCCGTGGTGCTCTCCAGTGTAGATGCTCAGTGGGTAAAGAGAAGAGTCACTGTGCCAGGAGCACTCCTGCTATAACCACTGTGACACATGGAGCAAAGCCAGCAAAAGCCTGGGGTTAGGGAAGGGAGCAGGAGATCAAGGTAAAGAAATAACTGCAGTTTAGTAAGATAACAAACTTGACAGATCACAATTTACATAATGAATTAAATCAGAATGCTTCTTCTGCCACCTTCCTCCCCAGTTCTCACAGCAGCTGAGATGTGGTCAGAGAGGACATCCTCTCTGGGACACAGCCTTTCATTGCTGTTTTGTCTGTCTTCCCCATTGCCTTTTATCCTGTTCTCATGTAGTATTAACACACAAGATATAGTGATTCTGCAATGACTTGACGGAGGCTGCACTGTCTGTTTTACCAATATCGCTGATGTGGCAGGGACTAATGTGATTGCACTGATTTGGAAGTTGCACTAACACTTCCAGTTGATGGCATAAATCAGTAGGTTTTACTCTTTTGGTTATCATATTCACACGTTTCCTATTATAAACTTTTGCATACATAGATTGCTGAGTAGCACGTATGAAATAACTTCTTTTAGTCACCTGTCTCAGACCTCATAGAGTATAAGTCCATGAAGCACAGATTGAAAGCCCCTGACTTAAAACAAAAGTGCCTTCAGAGTAAGGTCTCTAACCCTTGCAGAGTGCATTAATTCATGGAAATGTGGGTTTTTTTTTAAAAAAAAGGTACTATTTTACAGGAAGGTAAGTATATTTTTTCCAGTAGATTTAATTGACAAGATGGTTTTGGAGAAAATGATCCCTTGCCACGACTAATGAATAAGGCAGCTGAAATTCCTCCGTACCCATGACTTAAATTAACGTTCAGCTTCTCAGAGGGTTATGGCAGTAATAGTGTGCAAAGCATTTCTGAAAATTGTAGGCGGCTTAGAGACTAAACTGTTTGGGCCTGCCAGTCTGTGAAGAAGTTTTAAATGTATCAGTGGTGAACAAAAAAAAAATTATTTGTAATTAGGGAGACTGTTTTCTGCTACTGAAGTTGTTGCTATCAAAAAAAGGTATGGTATGGATGCCACATGCTACTAGGGCTCTATATCAATATTTTGGATGGTTAATGGCTGTAAAACATCTAAGAGAGGCTTTCTAGTGGTGATATCCTGAACACAAACCAGCACAGCGCTCAGCCATAAGATTGCAGGTAGTCCACAATCTTTAGTTCTCTGGAGTGAAAAAGGGTCAGTAAAATTTTTCTGAAACTTAATGCTGTGAGTTGAAGTCAGTGTTATCAGCTGCATCGTATCTCCTTGGTATTTCTATCGTATGCATGAAGTCCATTATCCAGGGCTGTTGTGCTCAACTATCACAGTAGTCAGGTCCATCTGATAGAACACATGGATTTCCTTTAATCAATTCTATTTGAATGAGAGCACTAGCTCCTTCCTCAGTATGTTTTTATAAACCACGTATTTTCATTTTCCCATTAGGAGATTTTTTCCAGCAAGTGTTGATAGTATCAGTCAGGCTGTAGTTATGTTCATAAATGAACAAGTCTTTCTTGTTTGGCTTTTTTTCTTTCTTTTTTTTTTTTTTTTTTTTTTACTGCAGAGGCCAGCGTCATGCAGATGTAGGCAGTGAAATTATTTTATATTCTTTTCACATTTTGATGTCTTGACTAATATGGCTCAAACCCATGATTTTGGGGCCTGTTCTTTTCTGTTACCCTTGCCTTTTATTTAGTTGAATGCGTCAGTCTGTCCAGAGAAACTACGATATTCATACTGTTTCATAAAATCCTTAAACTTACAGCTCCTTTCTAGTTTGTAGCTGACACTTCACGTATTTCTGCCTTCTGTACTGCTTGCAGTACTGAAATGGTTTCTGAGAAGACCAGATGAATACTGCTCTTCCTTAGTGTCTGGCCAACTGTCCTAACATTGGCTATTGTCTGAAGCACATAGAAATTTCATCTAGAGGAAAGTGCCAGAATGCTAATACATATTGTCAGAGACATTGTTCCAGTACTCAGAAATAGACTCTGATATGCCATTCAAGACGGCTATAGCATAAAGCTTGGGGCAGAGATAGAGAGAGATCCTCATCTAAGAGACTGGGAGGAAAAGAAAGGAAGAAAGGAAGAAAGGAAGAAAGGAAGAAAGGAAAGAACTTAGGGGAAAAAAAGTGGAAGATCCTGAGGCAGCTTGAATAATATTTGAGATGGTGATAGATTTTATCAGTGTGGTAAAATAAGTGAGTGTTAAAATTAATCTGTGAAGAAGCAGATTATTTACTATAACACTTATTAGGCTTTTAATGAATTTTGAATAAATATACTTGATTTTTTTTTTCAAATAGTCTAGAAAGATTCAAAACTGTGGATGCAAACTGTTCAGTGCTGGGCAATATTTTCAACAGGGTGTCAGTTATATTAATTGAGGTTGTTAGTGATGTTTTGCAACATACTTCTGTGGTTCCTGTAGTCAGATATGTAAATAATTTATTACAGGTGGATGCAATTTACAGTTTATTTCTATGTTTGATTGTCAGGCTTTAATTCTACCTTACATTAAAGCCATTTCAAGCAATTGGAAACACCAAAGTTTTCCCTGATATGAGGAACAGTTTTTGCAGGCATTAGCAAAGACTGGCATTTCTCAAATTCATATTGTGTTATTGGGCCAAATCCTTGGTTCTTAAGAACCCTAGATTTTGGGTGTATTTGCAGCTGAAATTGTTCTGCATACATGGTTTGAAGGATTATTTGTACTTTTTCAGAATATTTCTCATTTGCTGCACAAAACTTCTGTGCCGTAAACCCTGTTAAAAATGATGTGTCAGTGAAAATACCCAATTCAATCAATTTACTCAAAGGACTTGACCTTCAGCAGAGTATAGTACTTCTAATCCTATTTCTTTTTGTTTATTATTCGTTATTTAAATAAGAATTTAATATTTTCTGTTTGTTTATTATTGAATAAATAAATTATATGCATTTGCTGTTCAGTTGTATTTATTTAATTTATTTCTCTCCAGGATTCCTTTCATAGTACCTGCTTAAACGTGTCCTGCCATTTCATACCTGACGGGAAGGTAAAACCTAATGTAGACTTAAACTGGCAAAGCTCCTCTGTACAGTTCTTTCCTTGACGGTGAGCGCGCTGTGTGTTTCCAGACACTTCACACTTCATAGCCATTGAGAAATGCAGCTTTTTGACAGTGGAATGGGTAAAAGGTCCATAAATGTGAAACATGAGTGTGTCTGAATGCTGCTGGGCTGCTTACCTTTTTACATTACTCACGTAGTGTATTGCATATGGACATGACTGCACAGCAGGGCAGCAGGGTCCACAGAGCAGAGTCTGTCCCCCGTGGATAGGGTACGTTGCGGTGCTGCGAGGAAAGTGGGGACCCTCCTTTTACTCAGCCCCTTGCTGGCTCATTTCCCCACCAGCACCCTGTGTGCCCATGTAGTGGGGTAGCGTGGTGCGGAGTCCACATTACAGCTGAACTCTCCTGGGCCTCTTCCTCTCTGTAAGCCTGAAGAGTCCTGTGCCTGATGCAGAGGCGCGTCCTTTAATTTCCAGGTGATTCGTGCTTGGGGAAACAGGATGAAGCGAGTCCTTTACAGAGCTCTGCTGGAGACGTTCATACAGACTATCACTTCTCAAAATCCCCAGACCTCTTGGAAAGTGTGCCTCTCGTCCCCCCCCTCTTTGGCTAACATTTTGCCTGTGTCGCCCATGCCCTCTGAGCTATTGTAACCCCAAAGGGTCTGCGCAGCAGAAAGCAGGGTGTGGGCAGAAGACAAGAACTTTGTGTTCCTCTCAGCTGTCCTGTGGGTATTGCCATCCAGCCCTCCTGTGCTTCCCTGCCTGCCTTTATGCTTCCTCAGCTCGCTGTGAAATCCGCGCAGAGTAAACACTAAACGATCACAACTTTTGTCATCTTGTGAGTGACTGGGGTTTAACCTTGAGCACGTAAAGCAGAATATGACTTCCAGCAAGGTGAGATGAGGAAACAGAATGGAGACCTGGCAGGACATGAGGGCTGGGCTTAACTCCTCAGCCTTGTGGTGAAGTGGCGGCTGATGTGCAGACAGGGGCCGAGGTTGTACACGGATAGGGGTGAATTCCCCTTCCTTACCCAACGAAAGGGTATTTTGTTCTCCAGGACTTTTTGTGAAGGATTTCTTTCCCAGCAGCAGAGATCAGCTCAGGGTTATGCAAAGTTGAGGGAAAAATAATGCAGCAAGATTTGAGGCACAGCTGGAGCTTCAAACTGTCTGTGTGCACAACTTCAGATCTCTCTGAAGGACTGGTGCCCTGCTTAGGAAAAAGATTCCCTCTTTTAAAAATGACCATAGAGAGGTAGTCGTTGCTCATATTTGCTGCTGAAGTACCCCTGCATTTTGCATTAGGAGGACATTTACAAGGACTAAGAGGCAAGACGTACAGAGGAAAATTGACACCTAAGAAAAGAATAACTATTGCGTTTTGAAGCTCGCAGAGGAACAAGTGTTAGATAAATGCGTATGACAAACAGACCCTGTTTGATCTCTCTAAGAAGATTTGACAAGTCAGACACACAGGAGCCATAAATTACCTGTAATGGCAAAAATTACATCAGTTATAACCTTTTAAGCAGTTGTGCCTCAAACAGGATCAATTCAGAGATAGTAATCTAAGGAGAACCAGTCTCTCTGAACACGTTTCCCTTGTAATATACAGCTACAAGAGTAAGCTGTGTATGATTTTCATAAGATGTGATAAAAATCTAACGGTTCTAGGCTGCATACTGTAAACCAATGCAGATAACTGGCTCAGACTCTACCTGATAAACATACTGGGCCAGGAAAACCATTTTTTTACTTTCAAAAAGAAATGGAAGTATGATTGAGATGTCATGGTGTGGGGGTACTGCATGGGGAAGATTCCCATAATCAGTCATCAGCCCGTTTCAAAGACAAGCTGTGGAGCTGGAGGGGGGTGGGGGCTGCCCAACGCTGCAGAGCAGCCTGCAGAAAGGGCTGTGCACCTTGCACCCGTGACACCTCCTGCACCTTCTTTTCAGGGAGATTTCCCTGGGGGAGTCACCTTTGCTTTGGCACCTGGCCTGCAAGCTGCTCACGAAGGTGAGGTGGGAGGGCAGGGAGACACCTCCAGCAGACGCAGTCCACACCTGGGCTCCGTGCTGACCACTGGCAACTGAGGAGCTGGTGCAGGGCAGAGCTGCGTATGACATCTGTGCCAGCTGGTCCCATAGCATTGACCTCTGCTAGCGGCTTGTTTCTCTTTCTCCCCTAACGGCAGAACTTGATTTCCCCTGGAGCCCAGGAAAGAGCACATAGAAAAGACTATTTCCACCCTCCATGTGGCCTTGCTTGCACTCAAGTGGCTGCTCTTGGGGCTGGAGGAGAGACTTCCAGGCCTGGCTTCGCTTTTAAGCAGTCCCTGTGCACATCTCCTGCTTGTGTGGCAGGAACTCGGCGGGTTGCCTTGGCTGGGAAGGGAGGTGATTTGGCAGTCACAGGGATGGAGATGAGCTGATTTCAGTGCCGGTACCGGGCAGCCATGCAGTCCCAGCAGAGTGGGCTGCCAGTGTCGTCGTGGTTTGGAGCATCTCCTTTTAGCTCAGTAGTCATTTTAATTCACTTCTGATTACTGCCTGTTACTTCAGTCCTAAAGGCCAAAATTCTTGCAAGGCTGCTTTCCCGGAGATTTCCCCAATGAGTTGAATCAC
>VZSZ01006946.1:119754-174832 GCA_013398815.1 Ibidorhyncha struthersii | reverse complement strand
CTGTTTGTACTGCCATTTTGGGTAGGAAAGGAGGGAAACATACACTGATTCTAAGAAAGGTAATTTCTGTCTCTGTGCTGCTTTCTGTCAGTGCGCCAACCACAACTCCCAGAAAACAGCCTGGGCGCCGGCAGGCCACAGGGCTGCCCCTGGGCCACTGGGGACACCTCCGCTCCCCAGGTTTTGTGATGATACCACGATCCCTGAAGAGGTGGTGGCCATCGTGTTGCTCTTCAGTGTGGCCCTGGGTTGGGCCCAGGATCTGGCAGGGGCCGCATGGGCCTCTGTGAGGCGAGGTGAGGCCGGGCTGCCCCGAGCCCGACACAGCCGGACCCAGCGNGGCCCCGAGGGGAGGGCAGGAGGGGCTCCTGCCCCGTGGAGGTTCCCTGGAGAGCCCCCGGAGCAGGTGGACATCTGCTGAGGGAGCTGGAGAGCCCCCGACGGGGTAGGGGAATGGCCAGAGAGGGCAGGGGCGGCTGAGAGGAGCGGGAAGGGACTGGCGGCAGCCCCCCATTTGCCATCCCCCTGTACCTCTAAAGGTTGGGGTTAGAGGAGTCAGGACTGAAGGAGTGAAGGTGAGCCTGAGAAAAAGGAGGGCGTGGGAGGAAAAAGGTGTTTTAATTTTTATCCCACCATCCAACTCTTTTTTAATTGGCAATAAATTATGTTAATTTTCCCCAAATCAAGTCTCCTTTTTGCCCTTAACTCTCCTTGACTCACAAGCTTTTCCATCTTATTATTTCCACCCCTCCTGTGAAGAGGGGGAGTGACTGAGCAGCTGGGTGGGTGCCTGGTAGTCGGTCAAGGTCAACCCACCACAGGTCCCAGCAGGGGAATGAAGCCACAGCCATTCTGTGTCCCACGTGGCTGAGATGTGGGTCTGGTAAGTCAGGGATCGGGGTGAGGATGTGTTGCTGTAACTGCTGCACAAGGCTGGCCAGGTCTGCCTACGGGAAGGGGATACCACAGCAGTCTTTCCTCCTAGGGCGTCACTTTGAGGTCAGGGTTGAGGTGCTTTTGGGGTCCCGGTGAACAAATAGCTGCCTGGTCTGTAATTTAGGTGAATAAATGGGAATTTTCTCTCTGTGAGTCGTTTCACCCAATGCCTTTCACAAACACCAGGTCACTTCAAATAGCAGCACTCTCTCCATCTTGCTTTCCGCCTGAAATGCTTAAATGATACTATGTGAGTAAAGTATCTGGTAAATAAACCCTGGGAGGGGTGCTGGCAGGTCAGCCACCCTCCTGCGCTGGCTGCTGTGTGAACAGGCGCTGGGGACCCCATGCTCTGCTACCAATGCTGCGTGCCCAAGGTGGGGCTCCCAAGCCAGGATGTATGCAAAGCGCATGCTTCATCTGAGGGATGCCTGGCAGCATCCTGGCTGTTTGCTGTAAGCTTACAGACTCAGCTGCAACGAACCTGGAGGGACGTGATTTTAACCCTATCCCGTGGTCTGGCAGCTGTTTTGCAAACGAGGGTTTTGTCCAGTAATTCTTAGGAGGATACCACACCTTAAGTTTGTAACGTATGGCCAATACTAAAAAGGGAGAAGGGAGAAATAAGGCAGGAATCAAAAGTACGGGTAGTGTCATACACTGAATTAGACTATTTGCAAACTTAATTAAATTTTACTTGCATTTTAGGCTGTGGTCAGTCAGGGATTGAGGAGAAGAGAAAAACACCTGAGTATTAAAGGTGTGTTTGTATGTTTAATCTGGTCAGCACTGCACATAGAAAGCTCGGTCACATCTGCTTGTACCTTAGCTAGTTGTTGATTAGGAGAGTAGGATAAATGATTCACTTCATTGTAGCTGGGAGAGGTGGTGGCCTGTACAATGGATGTTAATTTCTCTCTGTCACTCATGAAAGGTATGAAGAGAGACCTTGTAATGAACACAGTGAATTTGATTCTATCCTATATAGACACGTGTAAAGGAGTAGGACACAGGGGCAGGAGCGTCTAAGAGGAAGCTTACTCAAACTATCACTTACTTGAGGCATTAGTACTATCCCCAGCTGCCCTAAGATGACTGCTTAAAAACAGAAAGGGGTCCAGGTACCCTATGCAGAAAGAAATGGGTCAGCTCTAAAGCTGTCTAGCTGGCAAAATTTCGTGCACCGGTAGAGGTGGTCCTTGGTTTTGGTTTTTTTTTTCCATTTTTCAATACAGAGAGGGTGATAGCTGCCCCTATAGCTCAGGGTATTCTGAGCCATAGGGCAGGACAAGTAGATGTATTGCTGCCCTGGCTCCTCGTTAGACCAAATTCTTCCTTTGGTACAGAGAAAATCATGAAGAGATGACTCTTAAGTCACTTTCTGTAGATACATGCAGCTGAACAGCATGAAGGTGATGAGACTCAGCTTTCTGGGAAGGTTCAAACATAGCTCCTGATTTGAAGTCCAATGTGTAACATCTTTTTTCTTTAGCATTTTATTTGACTGTGATCAGGACATGAAATAAATGTGAACACATTTCTTTAATGTGCAACAAAACACGTGTCATATCCAAAACACATGTCTGCCTGTCCCTTCACAGGAACTTTTAGGGTCTCTCTGCAGCTTCTTCTAGACCTGGAAGAACAGCAGAAGCTTCAAAAGCTCTGCCAAATTTCATGAAAGAAACCTGGAGGCAGAGGAGAGCCCAACAAATGAGAGCAAATGCTGAGGGAATGATGGGAACTCAGCTGCTACATATTCTGGTTGGTAACTACCTGGCTGCCCTATGCAGGTGTCCTGCATGGCTAATTAGAGTGCAGTGAGGTGCAGGTTACCCCGAGTGTATCCTCCCTCTTGCCAGCAGTGGTATTGTGAGGGCAGGTGAGTGGAGTCTGAAGAAAGCACAAGTCTAGAGGAAGCAAAGCTTTGTTGCTTCTGCTTTTACGAAGGAAGTTAAATTTCTCTCAGTGCTTCTGAAAATGGCTATTTTTTACTTATTTTTATTTTTAGCAGCATATGTTTCACTGCAGTTTGCAGATGGCGAGGGTCAGGGTTCTGTTATGTTCTGTGTGTCTGCCCTTAATTATTTTCTTTTGAACTCACCATGACTTGCAGTAGAAGCCTCTGTATTTGCTGATATAAATTGATGTAACAGTTCATCTTTAATGTAAATATCCCTTATTTTATTAGCAATAATAAAGGCATCAAATCTTTTGCTGGGATTCTTTTTTTTTTTTTTTGAGTTATCAGAAAACTGAACTCTTGCTACCCCAGAAATTTGAGCCTAGGGAGTTCAGTGGTTAGTATATGACTACTCTAGGGGAACAAAAGGTACCTTTCCAATTAAAGTTAATAGAGGGATAACTTCAGACACACAAAGGGAAAAAAAGACACCTATAAGTCATGGTGAGTTCAAAAGGAAAGAATTAAGGTAGGCACACAAAGCATCATGGGAAGTGCTATTCAAGCTACCATGTCAAAAAGGCTGATTAACAGCAGTTCCAAGTCTACCTGATCACCAGGGAGTCTTACTGATAAAAATTATTTCCCCTCCAGAGAGAAGAATCTCCCTGAACTGAACAAATGTGTCACTTTTGAATAAGGATTCATGAAAAGGCAGAAAAGGAGAAGAAAAAGAATAAAGGTACGCATTCACCAAAAGATCTGAAATTTTTAACTTGTGACTGTTTATCAGTCTTTAAGTTCTGAATGAAACTGCAAGTCATACGTCAGTGAGCGGCATTCAGATCATTAGCTTTGCATTTCTTTTTTCTTTAAAAGTGGCTGTTTGCAGATAAAATTCAGTGGCGTTGGTTGTAATTTCAATCAGGGAAATCTAATGGCTTTGTTTGATGTGTTGCTTAGACCATCCAGGCTGTAAGGCTTTCCAGCGGAGTCCTTTAAAGATATTGATTAAATTCTGGAGCTAGTGTGTGAAATTTGGTGGTCTGTACTGTGTGTAGAAGTCAGACTAGATGAGTGTAATCATAAATTCTAGACATAAAATCAAATTATTTCATGTAACTAATGAATTTTGATCCTCCCCTCCCCCTTTTATTTCTGTGGGTTGTTTTCAATGCTTCGAACTGTACAGGAGAAAAGAGACATGAAAGAAAATGATATTGGAATGTCTTTTTGTGAGTATGAGGTTATACAAATGCCAGGATTTCTTCCATTTGATCTTTTATAATTCTCATGTACCTTTACATGATATTTTAGAGGAATTTGTCTTCAAATTGCCTTTTTATGTTTGAATAGTTCAGTTGTCTTCATTCCCACGGTTTCTTGCTCCATTTGTGGTGACACGGAATGGCTTAGAGAACAGGATTGCCACAGGTGGGGCCAGTTCAGTATGAAAATGTAGATATGTTGGTCAGGGTGGTGTTAAGAAGAATTACAGTGGACTAAGTGTTTGAGCTCCTTTCTCTGGGCTACTGCAGTAGGTGTGTTTTAGATGTGTCCAGTACTTTGACATTAACTGATGAAATTTAGGAAAAGTTTTGCAATGAATGTAGTAGGCTTAGTTGGATTGCAGCAGGTACTTTGTGATACAGCAGGGATGAAACAAACGGAAGCAGCGAGTTCTTTGGCTGCAGCGGGACAGCAGAAGAGGAGCAGGTCCAGGCTGTGCTATCTGGGGGAAAAATGGATGACTTTTTGAATTTCAGCCAAGTTGTTAGGAGCTTCACTCAATACCAGAAAGAAATTCATGCTGTTTGCCTAGAAAATGGAGGTAGAAGGGGACTTCAGGTAATGAACTGCGAAGTGAACAGTGTTCTGTCTCATAAGGGGAAATGAGGATTTTGCCTAGAATGTTGTATGTTGTAGGTAAAATACTGCTTTCTAAGAAATCGGTGAGAGTTTCCCTCTGTTTATTTGGCGTTTTCAAAACCAGTGGGTAGTGAGTTTCACATTACACTTGTGATGTTTTGTGAAACACAATTTATAAAACTGTTTGTGTTCTTCTATTTGTTTTTTTTTTTAGATGAGTTATTACTTACATTCTCATAGTTGTTTTTACTTCAAGTTTTAATGCTGTGTGCTGCTATTACTAGAATTTAAATGTTAGAGTGGGCTTTTGTTAGCTCGTTTCCTGACTGCTGTTCTTAACACCTTGGGGAGCTGTGGAGTATGAACTTTTTCACTCAGTCTTTCAACATCTCACTGTTTATTCATAATAACATTGTAAAAATGCAGAAAATTATGCAAAGAGCAGTCTAAATGTAGTACAGATTTCTCCTAAAAAGTGTGTTTGTATGTATAGAAATATGTGCACCTGTATAAAAGATTACATTAAATAACGTTTCCATTTATATATTATATTACATTACACATTATATTCTATGGAAGATTTCATTAAACCTAGGAAATGTTCTATGTAGAATTAAAAAATACATTAGTATCTTAAAACAGATGCATATTGCACAAAATTATCTGAAGTATATATTCACTTCATCTACATGTGCACTTGCTGTTGTCCCATCCAAACAAGTGAGTTTAACATTTAGTAACAGAAAAGGAAGTTTATTGTAATTTTCTTTGTTTGACTGCAGAAATCTACCATCCAGAAAAAAATTTATAAGCATTAAGTGCTAAGTTCATAATCACTAGGCAAGTTACCCAAAAGGCTAAAAGAAGCAATGTTGTTTCTGTTTGTTTCCACTCTTGGTATTAATATTTCTTTGACCGGGAATCGGTTATTCTGTGGGGAGTCAAGAGAACCATCCCTTTGCAGCCAGTGTGACTACATCACTGTATCAAGCTCTACCATGGTAAGAGCCTGGATGCATCTCCCAGCTCTCTGGTATTCAACTGGAAGACTGGGGCCCCATAGCAGTCAAGGGACTCCTGGGTTATATGTCTGCTATTTATTTGAGAAAGTATTGTAGGCTTCTGGCTTTCACGCGGAAGTATCTCAGTCATTGTTCTAATACGTGGTTTTAAAACATGAGCGCGTTTTGGGAGTTCCGCTCGAAAGAAAATGACAAGCATATTTAGAAAATCAGAGCTTTTTTGGTAGGTGAGCTGACAGCATGCTTCAAATATAATTGATTGGTGGTCGATTTAACATCAGTAATTTCAGCACACTGTAATATGTTTGACAGCCATTTTATAAGGCATTGTATGGAGGGAATAGTTTCTGCTGAATGAAAAATATCTTTGTTACAGTAAGAAGAGGTCAGGAGAAGGTAGGTTAGCCGTGAAGAGAAAAAAAAATGGCTTTTGGTGGAGGCGAGAAGAAATTATATCATTATTTGCTTTAACATGTCATTGGTTTCCGTTCCCTCTCTGCCTGAAAACTTCTGTTCCCAAAAGTTTCTCGAGTTTTTCTTTTTGCATATCCAGATTTTCTTCAATTTCTTCCTTAACAGATTTAATTTCGATCTTTTTCTCTTGGACATTAAATTAAAGATACTGTTTAACCTTCTATATGTTGCTTTAACAACATGAATCTGCCGCCTCCTTGGTGAGGACATCCTCCCTCCATGAATCTTCCTGGATTCAGTTGTCGTCTCCTCCCAACGTATTTCATTACAAATGTGTTTTTGCTAGAAATAATCATTGTCTTTGTTTGTCATTTAGACTATGTCATACTTTTCTTTCAGCTGCCTGTATTTTATCAGTTTAGTTCAGACTCTTCTCGTTTAAAATGCACGTGTCTTTGCTCCTCCCTACTTGCCTTTTAGTTCCTATTTGCTTCACTTTCTTTGGTCTTTTTTTTTTTTTTTTGTTCTATTAGGTAATCAAATTAATTTGTTGTTTTGTTACCTTCTTGCACAAACTTGGCCATGCCATCTTTCATGCTGCCTGTTATGGAGTAACCTTGAACACATTCTGTCCTTTGTCCCACCGAAGCCTGTCTTGCTACGTTCACCTCTACTGCTCTGCCTTAGGGGAAAATTGCTCTTGGTTTCCCAATAAAGCAGTGATACAATTATGCTGGTTGTAGCACTGTGTCTTTTCCCAACTTCAGTTTACTCATCTGGCTGTCTTACGGATTTGGAAAGTACCTAGGGCAGGTTGTACCTGGTACGCAGAATAAGTTTTTTAATTTTTTAAAATTGTTTGTTAATTATGTTCTGGGCAGTCACCCTGGGGAACTGCTTCTGCCTAATTCTTTAATCAAGGACACAAAGCTGGGAATCATCAGCAAAATAAAGGGAGTTCGGGATAGTGCACAGAAAGAGCTGGATGATGTTGAGGACTACAAATGGGATAAAATTTATGACTGTGCAGAATATAACATCATGCATCTGGAGGCTCTTGCTTAAATGTGCTGCTCTAAGGTGGGAGGTCATCAGCTGGAAACCACCAAGAAACACACGGGAGTTACTCAGTTACAAGCTGACAGTAAGCTGTGAAAATATGAAAGAGGTAAATGCAATCCTAGGATGTCTCAGGAAAGATAATTCCAGATAGGGAAGTATTACTGGCTGCATACAAGGATCATTAATGAGACCTTGTTTAAGATACCACATATGGTTTTGACTCACAGTGCTCAAGAAAGACGACCTGAAACTGAAGCTTGCATAGACAAGGCTATAGGGATGATGAGGGGAATGGAGAATTTTTTTTACAAACAGAGACTAGAAAAGGTTGGCATGTTTAACTTCATGAGACAAAACCTAAGAGAGTATACAATTTTTTGTCTTTAAACACAACATGGCAGAAAATAACTTTTTAAGCTGAAGTTGGCAGAGGAACAGACTAGCTAGGAGTATATTTCAGTTGGGGGTTAAGAAACCAGTTCCAAACTGCTAAAGCATCCAAACTCTGAACAGACACTCCACGGGAGCAGTCGGAGTGCAAATTATAACAGAAGTGAAGATGAATCTTAGTGAGTTTAGAAAAGGGATTACCTGTAACAGGGCTGCTCCTGAGAGCCAGGGATTAGGCTCCCTGAGCCAGGTGATCATCCGTGGCCTATGGCTGTTAGGACCTACAGAGTTATCTATTTTTATTTTTTATTTTTATTTATTTTTTAAATTTATTTTGTAGAGAAGCCATTTGCACTTGAGTCATTGTTCCAAATAAATGGGCCGTTTGCAGATAGCAGGATGTGCTTGTAACTGTGGTTACGTTCCAGAAGTAAACAGTTTCCCTCCTTATCTTGATGTGGGGTTTGGAGCAGATGCTTTTTAAATCCAATTAGCTCAGCTCAGCAAGCTGAACTTGACTGAAACCCTGCTTTTCTAAAACTGAGCCGTAGGTGTTGAAATGTTTCTACTGAAACAGTCTGTGTAAGTTAATTCAGTCAGTTGAACTGGTTTGGTTAAAAAAAGCAGTTTTATGTTACTGACACACATTTTCAGCCCTTTGAATATCATCCACCATCTGATAGGAGCTAAATAAAAACTACTGAAAAAAATTACGTTGGACAACAAACTGTATTTCAAAAAAAACAAAACAAAACCTCTTAATGATTTATAGATTCATCTAAACCAAACTGCTGGATTTATCTATATAAGGCTCTAACTCCTCTTTAAAATAAAGGATTAATAGCATTGACTTCACTGTTGGATAGATCTCTTGCAAGTGAAAGGAGTTTGGGATGCAAGACAATTTCCAGTTACTTCTATCAGAGGACCTAATGAAAGAAGAAAACCATAATAAGAGTCATAAAAATATTCTCCTCCCATGTGCTCTAAAAGGACGAGTTTGGCATTTGATGGGATGCCAATGTGCTGCAAGTGTTGACTGCTGTTCTTTAAAGCCTTATAAAGAAACAAAACTAACAAAAGACACTACAGACAATATTGCAGCAACGAGTGTTTCTTGGATGTCAAACACCCTCCAGCCCACGGTACTTTGATCTTGGGAACAAACCATAAAGAACAAATAGAGTAATTTTTCTTACATGCTAACATTTAACAGCGAGGTTGATGAACTTCTGGAAAACTAGCATAATGGGCATGCCTTTTCCATTTGTTAAATTGTTTTGACAAGGGCATATTTCATTTAAAGAGGCTGTCTTTTATTCCTTTCCTTTTTGGTCTCTGAAAAAATAAAAGAGGAACCAATATAGAACTTCACAGCACAGATCAGCTCACCTTCCACATGAGCCAAGTGGAAAAAATATCACTTAAATGCTCTGGGTTTTTTGGGGGGTGGGGGTGGGTAGGAGGGCAGGGGGAAATAAGAGAAAAGAGTCCGTAGACAGTATAGCTGGGTATTTGTGAGTTTTGGCTCAGTCAGCCTTTTCATTGAAAGCCTCTGTTTCCATTAAACTTGCCAAAGAAAATGCATGAAATATATTAATACACACTGTACACATTAGGGATGGGAGCAGTGAGTTGGAGACTATCAAAACCCCTCTAGCACCCTCTCTGTAACCAGAAATGAGTGTATCAGCGGTGTCTACCATGCTTGGTTAGTATTTCCCATCCCCAAAAGAGGTGCTGCTTTTAAATTTTTGTATCTCTCTCCTTTCACATCTCCTTAGGAACTGAAATTGCCGAAGTGTAGGAGGTTCCCTCCTGCGTTGCTAGACCAACTCACACGACAGGGTGTTATACTCCCCCAAACCGTGCTCTTCCAGGATCCCCTTTTCTCAATTTGTGGACTTAGGGGTTCGGTCTGTTTGGTAGGCATATAAACTTTCGGTGTGTTAAAGCTCAGTCTCTATTCACCGATTATTTTGAGATTCATTTTGCCAGTGTGTCTCCATCTTCCTAGACGCTAAATATTTTTTTTTTTTTTTCAGGGATAGCTTAACATACTAGAGTAAGAGAATCATGGAGTCTTGAATTCTTGGAGTCATGAGTTCAAATTCTGATTAGATTTAACCCTTTCACTGTAAGGAGATGCTGATTTATATAATTCCTGAGGGAAAACTTCAGCATGTCTAGGGCTTGTCTGCTCTGAATGGACGCTAACAATCTCTGGGCATAAGAGTCTGGATGTGTTCCACCAGTCTCATGCTTTTCCACTGTTTGCAGTGTAATGTCTGCATTTCAGCAGTGCTGTGAGAGACCCTACCTGTCTAGATAGACCCTACGTACTGCCTGGAAGACTACATCCTCTCCTTACACAAGCAAATTAATCAACCGGTTTCTGCTCTTCGTGCTTTTCCTTTTCAGAGAAGACAGTGATGACCAGAACCGTTGCTGGGATATGACTGTATCTTTATTTTTTCCAGGGCAGAAACCACCCCCTCACTGGCAGAAAAACTGGTGGATCTTTGCCTTTGATTTCAAGTCCTTATTCAGCTATGCCCTGCAACACGCTAAAAATGAAGCTCAGTATGCCTAGTAGATGTTTCTCAGATTCTGTCCTGACCATTTGCAGAAGGAGTAGTGTTTATACTATCCAACTTCAGGCATCTGACATAGGCTATGAACTGCTTTGTCTCTTGGATCTATTTGTGCTGCTGGACAGGATTACCATCTGCAGCTGGGTATCAGATGTATGTGTGAGCTTGCATCTCATTCCGATCTGTGAGCAGAACCGCTACCTTGGGCAAAACGAGCCATTCTGCAAAGGTTCTCTGCTTACATAGTATAAGCTAGCATCCTTCCCAGTTCGGTACACCTTTTCACATTTATAATAAAACTTAATTGCAAGTGGCTGCATGTTTGCAGTTGCATGTTTTGTTGCTGATGTTTCAACACTTCTTCTGCCTTGTTCTGCCTAGGGGAAGTGGTAACTGGGGTAGGAAAAAAGACAGTTCTGCTAGGGGCAAACCTTCTCAAATGACTGTTTTTTTCTGTCTTCTGAAACTGCTTTCTGTCTCATAGCAGTTAAGAGATGATCTCAGTGGAGCATGACATCTGCACATAAACCTCTTACCTTAAATTTCGCATGCAAACAGAATACAGAAATGACTGGTTAGGAAACAAGTACTAAAAATATCCATAGTTAATTTCCTTTTATGCTTTTAGTTGACGTAGCTTTTGGGCAAGTAAAGAGAAATTATTCACAACATGATGAATTTCCTGATTTCTTGAAAACATTTTTTTTTTTTTAATGTGATTGACTGAAATAGTTTCTGGAAATCACTTAAGTAGGAGGCTTCCAAAGTTTCTGCAGCTGTTAAAATCCTGCCACATTAGGCCAAAGGACCTAAATTCTATCAGAAAGTAATTTTTTCTTAAAGATGTGGCTTCTTTCCAGTAGGAAGTCTTTTATGGCTTCTTTAAGATTTTCCGATGTGTTTTTTTAATGAAAGCATGGTAAATCTTGTGAAACTTTACTTCAGTCACGTTCATATGAAATAGAAGTAGGCTTACCTGTGCCTTTAGGTACAGAAGGAGTATTCATAGGTAATGAGCAAGAGGCACAGATGGCATGTGAAAGATTTCCAGGAAATATCCACAATTTGACATGGTATCTTATCCTAACCCTGGATGCACTCACTGGAGCACCACCTCTGGGAAGCGGTGTGCCTTTACCTTCACTTCTCATGAAGAACAACTCAGTGGAGTTCTCAGCTTCCACAAACTTGGTAACAAAAAGTACTTCCCACTTAAATATGTCAAAACACTACTAACAGCGTACCCCTGAGTGTGCACTGTGGAACATTTCCATGAACAAACCGGGGGGACCTTTCAATTTCCTCCGCTCATGACTGTTTATACAATATGTGAAGTATGTCACTGGGGCAGCACAAGGCATCATGCAGTGCTGCGGAGCTGCTACTGCTGTGTGAGACAGGAGGGCAGCCTCAGCCTCCCCAAACAGAAAGCAAGTTGCCTATATAAAACTGCATTGAGGGTGAAACTTATCCTTTGATGAAAACGTTCCTTTCATGAAAATCGCTGTGTAGGTGAATCTGTGGAGAGGAAATTCACATTTTGTAGGCAAAATTGCCCCCACAGCTGGGGTAGAGAGCTGTTGCTGGGGTTAGCTGGTATCTCTGTGTCACTTGTTGGCTAGCTGACCCTAGACTGCCGTGGCCACCGTCCACACCTAGCATGAGGGCCGGTCACCAAGATACATGGCAGCATCTGCCAGTGTACGTTCTACAATAACAGACTCCCTGACTTCTGCTTGGGGATTTCTGGATGGGGATATTAGTGTGAATCCATTGGCTCTTTCACCTGGTCTGGGCTGAGCAGTCTCTTGGTGCCCATTTTGTATGTATCTATCTCCTCTGGTGATGACTCTCCCTACCAGCCCGCCACTGTCGTAAATCTCTTTACATTTTCTCTGAGAGGCAGGTCAGCAGTGTGCAAGGTCTTGACTCATTTCTTGGCAAAAGCCTTCCCGCGTCCTCCACAGAAGACCTGCGAGTAACAGCTGTGGGCTTTGCAGTGGGCTTTAATTAGGAACATTGCTGCTTGGATGTCTTTCTTCAAAACACAAGAATTTCTTTTAAATGTAATTTTAACTTTTGATGTTGTGGGCTTGTAACGATTTTTTGGGGGGACAGTCTTTCTATTGTGGTGGTATTAGTAGGTTATCTTTTTTTTTTCAATTACTAAAATATTCTGAATACTAATGTAAGCAGGTGTTTTTTAGTCTGTCTGTATCTGTTTAAACTGTGTATGCATTACTGAAGACCAGTCCTTCCTCCAGTGAGCAAGGTTAATTATATGTTAAAGTAACAGTGGTAAATAGTTCAGTACCATGCTGAATTGTGTTCCTTCTTGGTAGATTTTCTCCAGAATTTTGCATACCCACTCACTGGGAGCATATGGCTCTTTTCCCCATAACATGGGTGAGCAACAGCTAAACTGATCAGAACGTCACAGATCTTGGGATCTGCTGTCTTTGTGTATTATGGAAAGCGTCCTTCCAGAGGGAAGGTGAATCTCAATCTTCCTTTGATGGGTGAGATTGAGATCTTACCTGGTTGTGGTAGGCATCAAGCGAGTGAGGTACAATAAAGTTAATTTCCCTGCTTTTCTGCAATGTCTTTTCCACTCTCTTCAGAGACTATAGTATCCCTTAGACTTCAGAATCACTGGAATGCAAATTTCTCTGAAGTACATGAGGTGTACATGTTTTCTTTTCCGTACATGTTTTCTTTTCCATACATGTGACATTTGGCAATATTTCCATTTGCCAAGGTGTCCTTGTGAGTGCATGAAAAGATGTTATTTCAGCCTGATGTTCACAATTGAGATTTGGGTTTCTGAAAGAACTCATCAATTTAGTAACCTCATCCCGGACTGGAAAGGCTAAACTAGATGCAAAGTCATGCAAAGCCTCAGGCTTGTGCAGTATTTCTAGAGGATTCTGGATGTGCAGTTTGCTTGACCAGGATGAACTATCTTTTCAGCGGGGGGGCTGTAGCCTGTCGTTTTTAGCTTGTCAGTTGGTAGTCACATTACTTTCTCCAGATAGTTGGAATAATTAGTATTCTTACTAAGCTGCCTATCCCTCTATCATGATAAAAGGATAAGTAATATGTTTAACCTTATGCTACATTCTGTCTTAAGAATGAAAGTGTTAGATGCATACTGTGCCTCATGTAAGCTTTGTTTGCAAAGGAGTAGACTAAAATAAAGAGGGGCTAAATAAATTTTTATTAACGTGATTTAAGAAGCCTGTAAGAAACTGAAGACTAAGTCTTATGTTGTGACTGAAATTTTGCTTTTTCCATAGAATTACTTTGGCTTTTTAAAACCCATACTAGCTAATTAAAGTGAAAGAAGAGGAGTAAGAAAATGATATGTAATTTTGAGCAAAGCCATAGCAAAAAATCCAGTTGTCCATTTGCTGGCAGGCTTGTAGGCTGTATTTGGCAGGGTATGCGAGTTGTGGCTTTTCCTCTAGGCAAACTGTGATTATCTATTGGTAACGTCAGCTGCAATCAGCATTGCAGGTATACCACCTCCATGGCTTCTCCAGGGGAAGGACAGTTCCCTTGGTGAGGCTCAGCATCGAGTCTGCAGAGACCTGGGCACAGGTCTGCATTGGTGAGGCATGGATCAAGTCTGCAGTATGCCTTCCTATACCTTCTGTAAAATGTGGCTTATACTTGTCGTCTGTCTTATCTCTGACTGCAAGTACCTCAGAACAGGAGTGATCTTTTGCTCTATCTATGAATGATGCCACTGCAGGGTTTCAAGTTGCTGCTGTAACAATGTAGGTCACATAAATTGGCAATTACCTAGAAAAGCCATGCTAAAAAATATAGCTAAATTGCAGTGAACTCTTGACTTGCATGGCTGAATTTTGGCACATTGCAAGGAAGTACAGCATTTAAAGCTCCAAAAAAGATGTACCTCCTCTGCCTCTGATACACTATTTTGAGTAGGAAGAACAGCTTTCTCATGAAAAGGTTTGACACTTTCCTTTGCCCCACCTCTTTTTACATGAGCCTCACTTTATGTCCTTCCCCTTGATTTTGAAAAGGCAAGCCTGCTGAATCCTATTGCAGGTGATGGTTTCTAATCACCATTAGGATTGCGAGCATCCTTGGCCCTTGGAGGTGCCGTCACACTTGCCACTGGAGCACCGTGCCATGCACCGAGGTCAGGAGGGAGCCGTCTGGAAGAAGAACAATGCGGTGCCCTGACAAAGTGTCACAGTCAGCTTGAACATAACTTACTGTGTCAGGGAGAGAGAGCAAGAAAAAAGCGTGAGCCATTCTAATAAAAGCACCAGGACAGTGAAGATTCATTTTTCTTAGAAAGAATCTTAAGAAGTTCTTTTTTTTCTTTCTTTCTTTTTTCCCCCTGTCTGCATTATCAACTCTCTACCTGCTGTGTCTGTCTCTCTTTCTCTGTTACTTTCAATATGCATTGCAACTTCTGTCTCCTGCTTTGTTCATGTTAGCAGGATGAGTCTTTCTAGACGAAGGAAAGGGGACCTTTTGCTGGCCTACATATCAAATAATTTCTCACCTTGTGAATAGTGGAGGAGGCAATCCGAATCCCTCAGTTCTGAATCTCTTCCCTTTCTCTTGGATCGTACTTCGAAGCAGGGATAGGGTGCTGTTGGCTTTGCTGCTGCTTGTCGTTTTGATAGATGTACACAAATCCAGGAAGTGATCCAAATCCTGTATGACTTTTTATCCCCAAAGGGACTTCCTGCAGAGGAAACAATTAGGGTGGTTTTTGTTGTTTTTGGGTTAAGGAGAAGGCTGCTATCAGATTTTATTTCCACTGGCATCCAAGAAGCAAGTCCTTTAAGATTTCACATCCCGAATTGATTTGTGAAGAAAGCTCGACTGATCAGACTTTTTCAGGGGATGAAGAGGCCGCTCATCCTCAGGTGGCCACAGGTCAGCCTGGAGTAGTTGCACCAAGCTTGCCGTGGCAGTAGAGGAACCTGTACAACCTACCTTAGGCTTTTGCTTTCTGCTCAGACATCTCCTGATGTAACTGCAGCAATCTGAAGTGCCATATTGTGTTACTGCCCTTTTGCAGGGGAAACTTCCCAACTTCCTTCACAGCTGCTGTTCTCTATCCCGTTGTAATGTTTTTAAACTTAAAAATAATTTTGGGCAGGGGTTAGAGAACATCAGGGGTGGAGATCAGAGACCTCCTGAGGGCCCTTCCCACCTGAGGGACTCCATGAATCTCTGATGGTCTGCACTGATCACTGCCAACAAATGAGTGTTGCGCTTAGCATGTAGTGAATGTGCACAGAATTGTGGAAATGCTGTCACAGAAAGTTAGAAGTACTGTTTATGAAGGTATATGAACTACAGAATCAACAGTATTAATTGTAGCTTAAATACCTGTTTATGTAGCCTGAGAATTAAATTAGGTGATCATAGTAGTATAAAAGTGAGTAGCCTGCTGTGACTATTTTCTAGGGAGAACCTGTGTGGGTTTCTTGGTGTTAGAGGGAAGGTGCAAGTGATCCTTCCCAACTGCCTGTGCTGTAAGACACAGGCTTGGCTTAGCCTTCTGCTTGAGGTGCTGCTGGCAAATGTACTTGAAGACACAGTTTTGATGCTGGCCAAAGAGGGAGGAGGACAGGAAGAAGTGTGACAATATCAAGATTTCAGGCTGGTATTTAAAATAAAACAAACAAAATTTAGGAGCAGCTTTAAAAAAAAATATCAGGTCGGTCTATCAATGTGAAGTGTGCCAGTGTCATAGGAATTTAGTAGCCAGGAACTGAATTCTACTTAATGTTAAGGTGGATCATTTCCAAAAGACTGGTCTGTATTTAAATTCTGAATGTCCTCAAAGCTCAGGGACAATCACACTCAGGATTTGAACCTGTGTAAACACACCTTGGATATGGATACTCCTGCTCCTTGTAGCTGTTTTCATTGCAGCAGTTGGTTAAAGGTTGAGGGAGGATAAGCTCAAACTTTCCTGCTGAGTTATACCTGAAACCTCTGAATTAGAGTGCAGACTATCATGGGATGCTTTCAGTTTCTCACTGAAATAGTATTAACCTCTGTCATATCTCCATGGGCCACAGAACAAACGCATCCATCAAATTTAACGCTGTTTGTTGACATCATCACACAGAAAAAAAGATGCAGAAGGCTTGCACAAACCTAAGGAAAGTGTTGCTCTGGCAGGGAGACTGTAGTGTGAGGCCAAAAGTGAATTCCTACAAGGCAGAACTGAATGCCGTAGCCATGTGATAGATGGATGAGACCAGTGTAAATCACAGGATAAAATAACTGCTGTAAAGAATGCTCCTTGTCCTACAAATGTTGTGCAGTTATGCTCCCTCCTAGGATTTATAAACTATTTCAGTCATTTTTTTGCAGAACCTTTCAAAAGTCCTGAATTCTCTGAATCAACTGCTCAGGAGAGAATTGAAAATGGCAGTGCACTGATGCTATAAAGGAAACCAGAAGACTTAAGGATGCACTCATCTCTGATTTAACCCAGCGCAATATGCTCTGAAATTAGTAAGGTTAGACTGAAGTTACTGTAAGAAGAACTTGCCCTTTGCAGTTGAAGATGTGGGCCCACCATAGTGTAGGTTACACCCCAGGCAGAAGCATGTAAAGCGGTGTAGTGAGCACAGGTGTGATGTTTTCTGGGGGTGTGATGCTGGTTAGAAGAGGCAGGTGCGTGCTGTGGGAATAACGCGTGTTGATACATTCCTCTGAGGAGATGTGATTTGCTTTTGCATACATGGCTGCAACCCCTAGGGCAGCTAAGGGCTTCCTGACTGTGAGCAGCTCAAGTTTGGTCACGGGAGCGTTGGTGTGGATGTGAGCACACACTCACGTTAGGCTTTGCTTGAACTGATGCATAGAAGCAGCAAAGGTCTGATAACTTGCAACTGGTTTGGACTCTTACGGAAAGCATCATGAACACACTATTTTATCATTTCCATGTGCATTTTGTTTTTAAGTAATGTGTATCAGGAGTTTCCTGTTTGTAAACCACCTAGGTTACCAGATTTGCCCCAGGTACTCATCCAGGCTGTGCAGGCTTGTAAAGCTTGTGGCATTGAGCCACAAAGGTCTTACAAAGTTTCACTGTCTGGGCCTAAATTAGCAATAATGCCTGCCATTGGCATATATTCATGTTGGCATTTCACCCTCTTGATTCTTCTTTGTTGGAATTTCTCCTGACTGAGATTGATGTAGATGCTATGAATTGGGTCCTGCCGTAGTGTCTTTATTTTTACAGCAAATTCTGCCAGTGATTCTGCATCACTGGTCTGTCATCCTGGGTTTGCGGTGGCGAACAACAAACATTTCTGATGGCAGCTGGGCCATCAGAATGGTAATGCTGCAAGCAGGCAGGCAAAGGTGATGAGAGCCTGGTGTTCTCATGGTTGGAGCTGAAGGTGGAAAGTCAGCTCGCATGATGGCATAAAACTTGTGGAAGGATTTGGCAGGCAAGCTGGGACTCTCATTTGTCATTTTACCTTAAAACCCAAACAGAGCTAAAAGCAAAGGTGCATTTGACTTCAAGTATTTGAACACACTTTTGTTCTCCATTATGCCTGAAATTAAGGCTCATTGATGCTTGGACCCATTTTCTAACGATAATGGAAAATGGCATTCATCTTGATGATTTGTGCAGGGAAAAATGAATCCAACTGTTTCACAAATGACCAAAAACTGCTGAGGATAGGTTCAGGCCAATTCTGGCTCTATTCATATAAATTAGTGCACTGTTAACACGCACTGCTATGGAATGATTGACACGAGTATTTGGAAAACTATGTGTTTCTAGAGCTTTTGAACTATTAAATGGTAATTTTTTTTTTAGCAAGCAATGATATGCACATACAGGAAAATCTCTGCGTAGTCCAAACCAAACCAACTTATCTGTTTATGCTGATAACTTGTCAGGTGCACGTTACTTTTGTGCTTTACTCACTGTATAGGCTTCCTGCTTTTGCAGTATCTAGTTCACCATCTTTGTTCCTATTCCTGAGAACTCTTCTTGGGGTTGTCAGTAGTGGCCTGAGATGCCTGTACTCAAAGAAGCGTAGCTGAACTGAGCAAAGTTACAAAGTTAAATTTCATCAAACCTGTGTGTGGCTCCTACTCAGCAGTGCTGCTGCCCCGTGTGTTGGAAATCCCCATGTGCTCTAACCAGCATTCTTGGATTAAAACCCTTTTTTCTGAAAAATGGATCAGCAAAATTTTTCTGGCTTTCCTTCTTCAATCCTAAGAGTTTCTTTGAAAATTCACCAGTAAAAAGTGCGGACCACTGGGAGGAACACTTAATGGGTAAATTCCTGACGAGGATGGGATAGATTACAGGAGAAGTGCTATAAAAGGAAAAAACAAAAACCCTGCAGACTAAAACAATTACTTTCAGAATTAAAATGCAATGCAATATTCTTCTCTTAGACTTTCCTTCAATGATTTCCTCACACACAGACTCATGCAATAGTCAGTGCTTTAATTTAAATTTAAGCTGTTTTTCCCCATTGTGGGAAAGATGAAAGTGTTTCCAATTTGTGAATACTAGTGGAAAACTTGTAGAATTTTTATTGCTGAATTTATATTTTAATTGAAAAGGGCTTTATGGAGTGAAAATAAAACGAGGGTTTTGGCAGAAAATTTTCATTATTATTAAAGTTTCTGGCTTTTTTTATGGAAAAAAGAATCCAAGCATGAAAATTTGTTCTTCTAATAGTTTATTTTTGTTAATAATATTTTTTAGTTTTAAAAAGTGGGGGTTTTTTTGAAACTGGAAATGGTAATTTAAAACCAGGGCATTTTTAATTTTTTGATCTATTAAAAAAACCCAAACAAAACAACAAAACCAACCCCCAAAAACAACCCAACAATCAAACCCCCCCCAAACCAACCCACATCCCCCCCAAAACCCCAAATAAAACACTCATTCATGCTTACATGGATTTTTTTTTTTAAATAAATATACCATTTTCACTTTAAAAAGATGGCATCTCTCCCTCCACTTCACTCGAGACACTTTGAGATATTACAGTGATATGGATCATAAAAATGTTTAGCAAAGAAACAAAACTTGTTATCTTAGCTGTTATCCTGTTACTGGCACCAGTTTCAAAGCCTCTGCTGAATTCACTAGGCCACATCTGTGACGGAAGCAACAATCTCATACGTTAAGAAGCATGCTAAACCTGTGTTTATATTGTTGAAGATGGTTCCCTTGAGTTTGTTTGTAAAGAAAAATTGTGTTCGGTAGCCCTTCTTTCTGTCCTCCAGGGTGTTCTTAAACACTCCAATGTTTTGTCATAGGAAAAAAACAAGACAAATTTTTATAGATATCTTTCAGATTTACATGTGTGTCTGTTCTCTGTGAGCACTGTGGAATTTTAATTTACTTCTATCCACCCAGCTGCATGCCTGACTTACAGCCATAGCTTAGAGAAGGGCTTGAAAGAAGTAAAAAGTAAAGAGCATAAATAATACCTGTATCAGTGAACTACAATCTAGGGGTGCAGGTCTCTGCTGTCCAGCCATGCCTGGCTGCTTTAGAGCTTGTCAACAGATGAAATAAGAAATTCTCCTCTAAAATAAGCACTTAATTATTTTTGGCATGCAAATTTCTAATGAGGAATTCTTTGGAGACATGTAGGAAGTGGTTGGATTGCCAACCAACTACTTGGAGAAAACTACTATCTTTTTGGTTAAGAAGGTACTCTAAAAATTGAGAATCTACCTGAGATTTAATTTTTCTAAGCCACGGCTCTCCGTTTTTAAAGGTAGGGCGACAAAACATCCCCGTTTATGATGTGAAAAGCAAGAACATAGACATCAATGATTGAGAAAATTACTAACATTACAGTGGCCATATTAGATAAGTAATTGAGAAGTGCTTTAAGTATCTGTTAATGACTGAAAAAAATGAATAAAGCTAGTGGAAAATGTGTTTAAAATATAGAGTGAGAGGATGTGTTTTCCTGAGTGCCTAGAGGTCCCTTCCTGTGTTGCATGTAAGCGTTGCTGGTTTCATCAAGAGTATTGCAAATTTCCCACGTCTGCCTTTTTTTTGCTTGCATTTCCCAGCAGGTAAAGGCAGAGCAGAAGTGTCTGCGTTGCAGAGTGAGCAAGGGCTAGAGCTTGTGAAGGACCTGCATGGGCCACTCTTTGGTATGGGCATGTATGGGAGTCTGTAGATTAAGCAAGTCTTTGAAGACCTCAGATTTGAGTTTAGATTTATCGTCTGTCACAGAAGCTGAGTTTTTCAAATATTTTTCTTCCTACGCAGAAACAAAGTTGTTCAAAGGGAGAGTGTTGTAATTTACTCTCTGATATTTTTGGCCTGTTCTAGTCCAGTAGATATTTTGATTTTGTATATTAAAATAAGACTTATTAAATTATCATTTTTGCAGTTATTTTCCTGAAAGAAAAATAATAGTTACTTTTCAAGGAAATACTTACTTTTTCTTTGATATGGCTCAATTGGCTATAGTTATTACAGGGAAGTCAAACCAGATGCGGCTGGAGTTCTCATCTGCTTTCACTAAGGCTGACATGGACTTAATGTTGGAGTAGAGCTTTGATGACAATTTGAATGGGAACTTGGAGGCTGTATTTCAGAGTTTGGAGGCTTCAGTACTGATGGAGCCTTAAACTAGGTGGTTTTGTAACTTGAGATTTGAATTGTTCTCTAGAGCTGCATGAGACCAATAAAGTGTTGTAGATAAAATGAATTTAGCTGACAGATATGCATCATGTGCAATATATTTTTTTATTTCTTTACAAAGGTAAAGCCAAATGCTGAAATCTTTATTCATTTGTGTCTCTGTCCTTACCCAGACTAAACTCACATTGGCTCTAACCTGTCTCCAGTTCATTGAAATCAGTGAAAATGTATCTCCATAAAGACTTTAGGATGTGATCCACTTTGCTTCAGCCTTGCAGGCCAGCATCACTCAGTTTTCCATCATAATGCTGTCACAGCGGCATGACAGCTGCATAAGCAACACAGCATTCTTAGGAGGACATTTGCCCTATTTTGTTAGCTCTCACATCAACATTGTAAAAAGTTCCTGTTTTAACAGTTTCAGTCACTTATTAGTTCTGTGGCTAGTACTGTATGAAGATTAAAAAAAATATTTTCTGGATGTATTGTACGTTGTGTTTCTGCCACTGACTTGCTGGGTCACATTGCCTGCGTCACACTATCTGGGTATGATCCTGTTTCATTTCTTGTCTGTGCTTATATGTAGTTTTCAGGGACTATTCTGAATGTCACATATTTTTCTAGGTGATTCTTTGGATCATAAGAAGGTGAAATAACTTGCATATGTATTTTGGCCAGTGTTTCAGTCAGTTACGAGTAATTTGTTTCTGTATTTCATAGCAAATGCTACAAGTGTCTCATACCAGTCTCACGATGTGAAAGCAATATTTGACATGCGGGTACCATTTATTCTTTGACAGTCTGTTGTACCATTGTTTTCAGGATGGCACTCCTGAGCAAAATTTTCACAGTGATATTCCCAGTACAGTCAAATGCAAACCTAGGTATGTTGGAAGATTCGATGCTTTCAAATATTAAATATAACTTACTT
Organism: Ibidorhyncha struthersii; assembly: GCA_013398815.1. Classification (NCBI taxonomy): domain Eukaryota; kingdom Metazoa; phylum Chordata; class Aves; order Charadriiformes; family Charadriidae; genus Ibidorhyncha; species Ibidorhyncha struthersii. The sequence continues at coordinate 153,054 of VZSZ01006946.1, read as the reverse complement.
TTTATATTTGCTGTAGCTTACTATGTTGTAATGACAGACCACTGATTTGGAGCTCTACTGCCTATGCAAGTAAAACTCCTCCCTCGAGTTCCTCCAGTTTGATGCTGCAGTTGACCTCCTAACACTTTCAAGTTGTTTTTGAGAATCTTTTTTTCATCTCTTGTGGTCATGTAAGATTGTTGGATGTATTGGAGTTCTTACTTGTTTTCACTAGTGTAAAATGAAAGTAGGATTTGGATCTCAATTTGAAATAGGTTTGGTGGTGATTTTATTTTTCTTTAATAAGACCAAATTACAATTTGACCACTTTCATTATAGATGATCAAACAGAACTGCAAAGACAATTTTCAGATTAACATCCATTACAGCATAAAGTATTCAGTGGCAGCCTTTGCCAAGAGCTGTCCAGAACATAATTATTCATCATTAAACTGCAGCCTGAAGACACAAAACCAGACCAGAGGTCTGCTGTGTAACATTGCCGTACATGCACATAATAAAACACAGGGCTGGATCCACAGGGGACTTGGGTCTCCATTTCTGCTTCCTGCTCTTCAGTCTACACACCCAGCAGTTAAAATAATCACAGTGTTCACGGGGAAGGGCCTCGAACCACTGCTGGCCACCTGCTTCCCCTCCAGGTGACTGCCTTGAGCACCACACTGCAGTCATGCTCCCTGCCTTGATCTCCTTAGCCCCACCACTCAAGATGCCGTGCAAGGGATAACAGCTTTGGTAGGATGGATGAAAAATGCTCCTGCAGGCTCTCCTGAAAGGTGGGAGGTGTGAGGATGAGCTGCCCCTCAGCAGGGAAAACTTGATGCCAGTCCTCTCACACGTCATGTGACTCTCCAAATTCAGTACGCTGGGATGCCATTGCCGCAGGCAGGCACAATGGGAATTCCCTGGTAGAAACTTATGAACCTGGAGGCTGGGTGGAGGATGGGGGATGAACCATTTAGGGAAGGCATCTCCTTTCTCCTTTTGTGGATGCCCCCCCCGGTGGATAGCGTGAAGGGCCAGGATAGACGAATGGTGGAGAGGGGAGGAAGGAGGAGCATGGAGCCAGCAAGCACCCTGCCTGGGCTTATGCAGCAGCAGGGGGCAGAGGCAGGCAGGCAACGCAGGTTTCCCCACCCTGCTGCAAGGTCCCGTCTCCTGGAAAATATTGCCCCTCATATGACCTGGTGTCATGTGGTTATCTTATTTGGCATTTGAGATTCCAGAGTGCAGAAGTAAGCCACAACACACCAAGGGTTTTGGTTTTTTTTCCTGTTTGCATGTCAGAGAATACTCTGGTGGTGGGGGTGTGTGGGCATCCTGGAAGCTGACTCAGTGCACTGGTTTACATTTGGACAGATATCTCCACAACAAAAAAATTCATAAGTTACTGTCTGCCTTTTAAGAGGGGCTGAGCACCTCCAAACTCAGTATGATAAATGAGAGCTTGGAAAACTCAGCAGCTCTGAAAATAGGATTCTCATCAGTTCCAGATTTCCACATAGTATCAAAAGTAAATATGTACAAACTGATGCCTCTGCTACTTGACCTGACAAAGGACAGCTTCCCACTTCCTATTTACACCCCACACTCGCACATTTTACTGGAAAGGATTCCTTGTAATGAGAAACATGAAAACATGTTGGGTTGTTCTTCCTTTCAAGGATGGTATGTGATGAATTGGAAATAAGCATAGAAATTAAAACACTTAACTCCTCCATAAAATCTCATTCAGTAAGCCTTTAAACTAATCACAATTTGAAATTGTAATGCCTGGAGCTAAAACATTTGTGTTTAAAGCAACAAGACAGACCCACAGTATAAACTTCCATCAAGATGTTGAGCCTGTACTTGTTTTCTGTTTGCTTCCTCTTCTCTTTTAAGCCTTAATCTTCAATAAAAGCTGTGGAATAGGGCCAAGTAACATGGAAAAGCCTATGCGCTGCTACAAAAGTGAAATCCATAGCAGAAGGAAAAATCTCCTTGATAAACTGTTCAACTGCCTCTGCTAGATGGTGATGGTTCCTGCTGTTATTATGGGGGTAGTAGGTTGCAAAATTTCATGCCTCATTTTTTTTTCCCCTCTGGCATTAAAGACTCAAATTCAACAGTTTCTTTCTTCTCTCTTCTTTTCTTTTTGGGTAGAGCTGGAGAAAATACGAACTCTCTCTCACCTTTCTATATCCTCTGCTTTCTTTCTTTCGAGTATTGTATTGCCTTTTTCAGAATTATCTCCTTTTCTTTAAATCTTAAAAGTTTGATTATTGCAGCCCAACAAGATTCCTCAGCCAATGGACCTGGGGATAGAGACCTACATGCCCTTTCTATTTCAAAAGTGTCAATATCTTCACAATCCAAACGGCTTTCAACTTTTCTTCCTCTTTTATTTAATAAAATGATTTCAGTAAAAGTAACCTCCAGAAATTTCTCCCACTATCTCTTCTGCCAAATATACATAGATAATCCATGTGACTGTGGGTTTTCAACTGCAGGCAGCCCTCTTGAAATGTTTGTAATTTGTTGTTTAGAAATCAAATATGCAATAAAAATGGATCTGAAATGCTGCTTTCAACATCAGATGCTTCCACTAAAATTATTGTATGATGACTGAAATGCTTAAGCCCTGGAAATCATCAGAAAAACATAAGTAATACAGATACTTGGCCTTATTCTCTTTCACCTCAAAATGCATTTATAGCAGAAATGCCTCTTCTCCCATTTTTTCTTTTGGATCAAGACCTCTGTTCTTTTTGGGAAACTACTTCAGGACTGGAAAACCGTGGCTTTTCAGTGGTATCCCATTAATCATTTGTTTTTCAAAAATCCTGCAGCTTTCTCTTTGTCTGTATATACTTGGATTGTCTCCTCACCATCTTGTCCTGCTGTACACTTGTGGATCATGGCTGGTGCCTCTTTCAGATTTTTGATTTTTTGAAACCCAACTCAAAAAGACCTGGGAGGGTCTAGCTTTTAAAGTGCAGGCCCTCAACCTCGCTTGAAACTCATATGTGTTGAGTGACCGATCAGTGGCTCTCATCATGGCTAGTGACAGAACTGGTTTATGGGTCTCCCCAGGACTAAAGATGAATTTGGCCCCACTGGAACCAATTGCTACATCCTCAAAGCACTTTTAAGTGATGTGTATTTATGGGGACTGGTGTTGTAGTCATCCCCCATGATAAAACTACCTTTGACTTCTTGCTAGGGTTGCATCCAAGAAAGGAATGGAGGATTAAGCACGCAATTCCGGCTAGCAGCAGTAAACTCTGGCAGATGAGGGAGCAAGCAGGCTTTTTTACCCCTCAAGATGAAACACTAGGGGCTTGCTTACTTACTGAACACTAGTTTTTGGCCTGTTTTGTAAATATTGTTGTCCTAGCGCATATTCGTGCATCTCTGATGATGCTTAAGGGGAAAAGATGAAGAACTACATGATTCAAAGTTCAAAATTGTAATCGCTTTCTGGTTTAAAATGCAAGCCTTGGTTTTGTTATTATCAGTGGCAGATCCTCTTTACCACTTTTTAAACATAAACTTGACAAATCAAAGGTAAAGTCAAGCTAAACAAAATAGCGTACATATTTGTTGCTGATCTGAATTGAACAGAAAATTGATGTAATAGGTGGAAAGACCTTTATTAAGGATGAAAACATTTTTTAAGAGTTCTTTTCCTGCTTTCCCGTACACTTTAAAAGGAAGTTGAAGTTTCTAATTCTCTTTTCTGAAGGTGAGAAGGGCTTTGGGTTAATTACATTGAACTGATAACATCTTGAGGTGAACTTGAGCTATTCCAGTGATGTTATGTGGTTTGCATCCATCAGAAAACTTGTGTAGCATCGTTAGAAACTGTTCACGCAGAGCTAATGAAATCAAGTCTTGTACATATACAGTACTCACCAATAGCTGCCATTTGTACCTTGTGTGGTAGTCTGAAATTTATCTGTCTATATAAATTGTATTGCTTTAATCACACCGATATAGCCGAAGTGATACAATAGCTCCTATTTTTCCTTCTGTGTCAACATAATTACCTTGAGCCAAAGTGTAATGGCGCTTTATATATTTTATCAATGGCTGTATTTCAATGAAGGAAAGGAGAACTGTCTGTAAACACAGACTCTAAAACTGGCATTGCTGCATCTAGATAAATAGTTGTACTAAGTGCCTCATCTGTATTTCTCTTTTTTTGGTATAAGGCCACCGTCAGGAATCATCTTGGGGAACAAAGTTAGCAAAGTTAGTTAAACAGTCTTTTTGTGGTGAGCTCTTCACTGCTGTCCCCCCCAGCTGAGGAATCATTACTGGCTGCCTGAGTGTTCCTAGTTTTTTTCAAAACCAAGTTAGATTAGATTGCCATCGTAAGAGCTGGGTAAATTAGGCCATGCTGGGCCCAGGACTTTTATACCTGGCTTGTTTCCAGGTCCAGAAGTGCCTTGTTAAAAGCTGAGATTGAATGGCTCTGCATTCCAGGCACTTCTGTGACTGGTGTGCACACATGCCTCACAATGGTTTTACCAATTGGACAATGCTCATTTTTGTATTTAATCACCTAGAAAGTTTTTCCTGCTAAGGTTCTTGCTGAGTATGCATATTTCCATTCCTTTCTCTGATTTTATTTTATTTTTTGGATTGTCTATAAAAGATTGACCTTCCACTCTCTCAAATATTCTTGCCATTAGATATAAAGCATATGTATTGGCATAAAACCTACCGTATATGGAATGAAAATTACTGGCAGTTCTTGAAACGCATGCTGCGCATGAAAGCCTAATTGTATGTTGGACAGTGGCAACTGTAAAAAAATAATCTTGAATACTTGTGGTTTAAATCAGTGACCTTTACTTCTGTGAGTGGTTGCATTGATACTGAGGTTGTCAAGTGCTAAGCCAAGCTGAAACTGTATATTGTGTGAAAACAAAGGTGCATGCCAACACTCTGTGCCAACAAAGAGCATGCTCTAAGTGAGGGTGAATGAGGAGACTGGTGAGGAGATTAGCAGGTTAAGGTGCAAGAGTAAGAGCTTGTTCATGTGAGTAAGGATTGATTCCCACAACCCTGAAGGAAGTAGTTTGCTAAGATGCATTTGATTCATCTGAAATGCTTAAGGAATTCCCTTGATAACTGGAGTATCTGAAAACTTTTCCATCCAGCTTCCACAAGCTGGAAATGCTTTTAGGATACAAATGTTAGAAACTGGGCCAAACTCAGTGTCCAGGATATCGATGACGTAGCCATTGATCTAAATGGAGTTTCCTTGGGGTTTTTGTAATGCTACAATGAACAGAACTGATCCCTCAGGTACAGCTAAGTGTTGAATGAACAGTCTGTCTGTCTTGTTTTGGGTTCAGAGCAAAGTCAGGGTGATTCACAAGTAGGGTGTAAATTCACGGTAGCTGCCCTGCAATTGCTTTCTGTCTGGCTGCTCTTGGTCACCTTGCATCACAGGTGCACCTTGAAAGGGAGGACCTAGTCAGGGTGGGGTGGGCAGTGTGCAAGTAATGTGCACCCAAGAACTGTTGCGCTCATCTTACCTCTGTGCATATGGGGAGTTAATTTAATCTAACTAATTACTTTAGATAGGGCCGAATGTGGGAACGGGATCAGACTAGCATTGCTTTGCAGGTGAGTGTTGTTTTTCCTGCGTTGTATAGTTTGTCCAGAAAATAGAGTAACAATCCTAGTGCAATAAAGCCTGAATCACTTTTGTAGTTTTGTGTGTTCCCTAGTATTAATGAGAGTTTGTTTGCTGGTGTTAGTAAGAAGTGTTACCAGCTAGCTGTGAAAACTGAAGTCCTGTATTTGTCTCCTGCCTGGGCACTGGCGTTCCCAACTCACCTTATACTGCTTCAAGCAAGACACTAGAGGGAGGAGGAAGTGCTACTCCAGGAGTCTCTCTGTGCCCCTTAACTATACATCCCTGTTCTGAGAGCAAGAGCAAGCATGGTAATTAGCAGATCTATACTGTGGGTTTTGCAATGCTGGTGTCTGTCTCTCCAGAATAGGGCTGGTAACACCCATTGCTTTGCGCCTGTACCCCACAATGGCAATCACAAGGCAGCATCTTACTGCCTACCCACCAAGCTGCATGGGTTGTCGCCAGCAAAGCAGAGGCAGAGAAAGAGTAGCCCAGTTAATGCTTGGGCTGAGTTTATACACACAAAATCACAGAATGGTAGGGGTTGGAAGGGACTTTCCGAGATCATCTAGTCCAACCCCCCTGCCAAAGCAGGTTCGCCTAGAGCAGGTTGGACAGGAACGCATCCAGGCATGTTTTGAATATCTCCAGAGAAGGGGACTCCACAACCTCTCTGGGCAGCCTGGTCCAGTGCTCTGTCACCCTCAAAGTAAAGAAGTTTTTTCCTTATGTTGAGATGGAATTTCCTGTGTTCCAGTTTGTACCCGTTGCCCCTTGTCCTGTTGCTGGTCACCACTGAAAAGAGTCTGGCCCCATCCTCTTGACACCCACCCTTTGGATATTTATAAACATTGATAAGATCCCCTCTCAGTCTTCTCCAGGCAAAACAGACCCAGGTCTCTCAGCCTTTCTGCATGAGAGAGGTGCTCCAGTCCCTTGATCACCTTTGTAGCCTTCTGCTGGACTCTTTCCAGTAGTTCCTTGTCTTTCTTGAAGTGTGTGTGTGTGGGGGGGGGGGCAGAACTGGACACAGTATTCCAGATGTGGCCTCACCAGGGCAGAGTAGAGGGGGAGGATGACCTCCCTCGACCTGCTGGCCACACTCTTTTTAATGCACCCCAGGATACTATTGGCCTTCTTGGCCACAAGGGCACATTGCTGCCTCATGGTCAGCTTTTTCACCAGAGCCCCGAGGTCCCTCTCTGCAGAGCTGCTTTCTAGCAGGTCAACCCCTAACCTGTACTGATGCATGGGGTTATTCCTCCCCAGGTGCAGGACTCTACACTTGCCCTTGTTGAACTTCATTAGGTTCCTCTCTGCCCGATGCTCTAGCCTGTCCAGGTCACGCTGTATGGCAGCACAGCCTTCTGATGAGTCAGCCACCCCTCCCAGTTTTGTGTCATTAGCAAACTTGCTGATGGTACACTCTATCCCTTCATCCAGGTCATTTTTGAATATATTGAACAGGACTGGACCCAGTACTGAATCCTGGGGAACACTGCTAGTTACAGGACTCCAACTAGACCCTGTGCCACTGATCACAACCCTCTGAGCTCTGCCGTTCAGCCAGTTCTCAATCCACCTGCCTGACCGCTCATCTAACTCACACTTCCTAAGCTTACTTATGAGGATGTTATGGGGGACAGTGTTGAAAGCCTTTCTGAAGTCGGGGTAGACAATGTCCACTGCTCTCCCCTCATCCACCCAGCCAGTCATGCCATCATAGAAGGCTATCAGATTGGTCAAGCATGATTTCCCCTTGGTGAATCCATGTTGACCACTCCCAATAACCTTCTCTTCCTCTACATGTTTAGAGATGACATCCAGGATGCGCTGTTCCATCATCTTTCCAGGGATGGAGGGGAGTCTGACTGTCCTGTATTTTCCCGGGTCCTCCTTCTTGTCCTTTTTGAAGACTGGTGTGACATTAGCTTTTCTCCAGTCCTCAGGCACCTCTCCTGTTCTCCATGACCTTTCAAAGGTGATGGAGAGTGGCTTCACAATAACATCTGTCAGCTCCCTCAGCACTCGTGGGCGCATCCCATCGGGGCCCATGGATTTGTGGGTGTCAAGTTTGCCTAAATGATCTCTAACCTGATCCTCCTCAATCAAGGGAGAGTCTTCCTTTCTCCAGGCTCTTTCTTTTACATCCAGCATCTGGGATTCCTCAGGGCCAGCCTTAGCAGTAACGACTGGAGCAAAAAGGCATTCAGTAACTCCGCCTTCTCTGCATCCTCCATCACCAGGGCACCTACCTCATTCAGCAGTGGGCTCATGTTTTCCCTAGCCTTCCTTTTACTACTGATGTACTTGAAGAAGCCCTTATTGTCCTTGATATCCCTTGCCAAGTTTAATTCCAGGGTCTTAGCCTTCCTCGTTACATCCCTGCATACTCTGACAACATTCCTATACTCCTCTGAAGTGGCCAGTCCCTTTTCCCACGCTTTGTAAACTTCCTTCTTCCATCTGAGTTTTTCTAGAAATGTAGCAATAGAGTATGCAGTTCATGGACAACAAAAAAGTGCTTTCTAAAGTGAGAATGAATGGAAAACTCAGGGGACAAACAATGTGGTTAGTCCAGGTAGAGAGCTCTGGTCTCGCCTGTAGTACACAGAAAGACCTCTGCACTATCGAATCACCTGTGTTTTGTTTTCATTTGCACCAGTGTAGCCTCTGACTACTGAAGATTTAAATCAGTGAAAGATGGCTTAAGGCTGAAGTCAATTTTGTTTTAGAGTTTCTGCTGCCAAAATTTGACCCTGAAAGCTTGTACTTGGAGTTGTACAAGTTTCATTTTATTACGGTATGTTTCCCTCTCCGTCCCCAAATTGGCTACCGCTTTTATGAATTTTGGCAGGGGACGAATGATCCTTCACACTCAGCCTGTAATTTACAGCTACATTTGGTTTTACATAATGTACAATTTCAACGTTGTCTAACATTTCTTCATGTATTGCGGAAGACTTTCAGGTTTTATTAAACTGGCATATATAAATTGATTTTCCAGCTGGATGCAGTCACTTGGCAAACTCTACACATTCTAACTACACACGAGCTAAATTACACACTCTAATAGTGTGTTTGAATTATTTTATGTTCAACATATAGTTGCAGGAGCATGTGGCAGTTTCCCAGTGCTTTGCCTAACTAAAGTTTTGCTCCTAGCTAAAGGAACTGTTACAGAGACAGATATAAATATTTTAGTGAAAGCACAAGCAGGCTGTGCCTTTTGGTAGGACAGACTCTTGCTGATTTGCACTTGCTGAAAAGAGGTATTACTGTCTCCCCATGACATGAAGTGTTACTTAGGGCAAGTCAAAGTCTGCAAAATTACCGCTTGAGTTAGAGGGCTTTATGGATATGAAGAAGAATAGGGCTAGACTGGGGCACCTTCAGTGTCAAAGGGATTTCTTATGCAAATAGATGATCCATGAGAGGCAGAAGACTTACTTCTGCAGTCTGTCTTGCAACTGTTTCGTGATTGAATTGTGGAAAACTTGAGCATATTGATTGGATTTCCTCTTTGCTAAAATGAGTCAAGATGCCAAGTGAGACACTGTTCACCTCTGATATACACACTTCCCAGTTTTGTCATTCTTGCTCATTGAGCATAGGCTTTAATCCCTGTATAGTCTCATGTTTGCATGACTCTCTGTGAAGGATCAGAGTAGACCTTAATCTCAAACCAATTACCCAAAAACAAGGACTGGGGAAAGGACCATGTTGAACATTTGCTCACTGAAGCAAGGCAGATGACTTCAGTCCACATGAATCCCAGTGTGTGTGCCCTGAGATTTATGGCTGAGTTTTGAATTCGAAAAGTCATTTGGTGCCACCTGTGTGCTACCTAGAAGGCTTGGCCTGCCATGGGCGATAGCCACTAGAGCTGGGATTTTTTTTTTATTATCTTCACATTTACCAGAAAGCATCAAATATCTCTGTCCAGAAGGTTATCCTACTTCAGGGTGTAGTGCTCTACTCTGTAACAGATATCTCTGTCTCACAATGGCAGTGATCTTGCTCTTAGGGTGCTTTTGTGGAAAGTAGCTACTGATGGTCACACCTTGTTCTGCTGGAGTCAGCTCCTATGGTCACCCAGGCCGCAGGCAGATGCAGTAACTCAGAGGGGCAGTGCTGGACTTTGCATTGTGAGGGTTTTCTCTTGAAAAGGTTTCATTCTGCATCAGAAACAATGTCATGGCCTCAACATCTTTGCAAAATGGAATTTCTAGTTTTGAGCCTCTTTTGTGTTGAGATGCTGCAAGAGTTTTATGTCAGGCTGGGAATTCTCTAATGCACGTCCTCCTCTCCTACAAAAGGTGGAGGAAAGGAAAGCAGTATCGTAATGTTGTCGCCAATAATCTTTTAATTCACCAGATATTTGAATTTTACTAGAGAGTAATGTGTTTGTTTATTTCATGAGCGATGGAAGCAGCAATAAATTCTGCCACTACCTCTCAGAGTTCTGATTTTGTAGCCATTGCTCCTCTTACAGGGCTTTGGGTGTCAACTGTGCTATTTACCACATGGATAAACACATAGCAAGCATTATATCACTTTATTAGGCCACTAATATCTAAGAGCTTTGTCTTATGACATGGTATAAACAATAAATCATATGCTCATTGCAGTTATTCTTTATGTCAAGTCTTATTTCTACTTCCCAGGCAGAATAAAGTGTTTGGTACAGTTTTCTTGTTATGTCTTTCCGCCTCCTCTGTTGTTATTAATAGACGGTGTGCCTGATTATTCTGCCAGGGAAGGCAATATGGGATAAATCGTGGGCTTGGATCAGGGAATCAGAAAGAAATGTCTCAGTTCTTACACAGTATTGATGACTGTGATTTTCTTTGGCAGAGCTGGGTGAAACCAGGGCACTAATGACCAGATAGTCGAAATTCAGGCAAAACTGCTTAGCCTAGTACTTCCTATTGAAAAGGGCGCTCTAGAGCTCAGAGAGTGGAGGTCATGTGTAGCGTTTAGGACATGTAAATATGGTCCAAGGTATTACGCTGGTAGGAGGTTCTCATCAGAGATTTGTTGTGGTAAGTGATCACCTGTCAACCAATATCCTAAGCTAAAAGCATGCTGTACAGTCCCAGACTATGTATTTTTGGTAGCATCGTTAGGAAAAAGAACAGATTTGTATTTTAATGAAGAGGTGTATTAATTTTACCACAAAAGAAAGAAGAAGTATTTCATGTCATCACAGCCACAGCCGTCTGCTGTGCAGCATCTACAGTTGCTGTCCATCAGAGCTTTCACCTTTGGTTTCCTGGTGCTAGGTAAGACCACAATGGCTTGCTTAGCTGCAGCATGTTGGTTTGTTGGCATAAGTTTTATTTTTTTAGAAGAAGTAGCAAGCAGCCTTTACTTTCCCTTTCTCCTCTTCCAGAGGAGCCGAATGGGGGGGAAGAGGGGGAAGCATCAGGAAGAGAAACACAGAGATGTCATCTGTGGGGATCCAGAATGCCTTCAGCCTGTCCTTTCACCTGTAGCAGGTTCAATCCAGGCTGTGGACAGTTCTTGCCTGCTCAAGTTGTCCGGAGCCTTCTGCGTGATATTCTTGAAGAACCACTTCAGCCAATTATTATAACAAAAGCGGCATTGACTTTATCAGCCGGTTCCTTGAGAGAAAACTCCCATGACTAAGATTTCTCGCCATAGTCATGGCCAAGCATACAAAACTACCCTAAACAGGATTTACCGAAAGCCTCGAATGCCTGCCTTTTCACTTAGGGACACTCTGCTATGGAGTAACCATACCACCTTGCATATCTCCCAAGACCTAATTCTTGATTCCTATCACATCTATCAGATGATGTTCAAATGGGCAGCTTTAACCACAGAGGACTATAAATATTCCTGTGGACCTGAAGGACTTTTTCATAATAACAAGCAGATACCAAAGATACAATAGAAAATGCTGTACCTGATAGAACCAACACACATTTTCAGAGTGTAGACAGAGCTGTTGCTTACACGATAGGCAGCAACACAATTCTTCATCTACGTATTTATTCTGCACTGTGGGTTGTTTCTTAATCATTACAGAGTCTTCAAGAAGAATACTCTGCCCTACAATGATCCTCTAGTAGAATTCTCTTGCACTAAGGATTTTGCAAGGATAGGAGAAGTAGTGAAGGGAATTCTTTTCTGTGTCTGTTGGTGGGTTACAATTTCCCGTATGCATCTGGAATAGGAACCTAAACTCTGCCGTTTCTTCTCTGCCAGCAGCATCTCTCCCAGTTTTGTGCCTGGACGGTTGTTTGGCCAAGGGACAAAGTACGTTTACAAATGTGTAAATGCCTCAACTGAGCTATCTGATTGGTACTAAAGTTATTCTGACTAATCACAAACTCATCTCTCATCACTACATGGTTCTGGAGTGAAGAAATGGAAAAGGAGGAAGGCTGAGCACTCTGTTACAGTGTTGAACTAGCTTGAGGCTGCTCACAAGACAAGATTTGCCTGACTGTGTATCAGGATTGTAAGAAGTACAAGTTACTATTTGGGAGAGTTTTCCTGTTGCCTTCTCTTACGTCTGTGAGGAGAAGCTGTGGGGAGAAGGAAGAGAAAGGCTTCTCTTCAGAGTACCATCTCCTGGTGAGCCTAATATTAGGATTGCCTATCCAGTCTTGCAACTTGAAGCAAAGCAAGGAACATACTATCTAGTATGTAGATCTCGCTAGGGTGTTACAACATTTGTTCCCTAATTCAGGCCTCTCTTCTCTTTGCAAATCACGCAGAAAGACATCCTGTTTTCAGCAGATTTTTGCCAGACCATTTGGGGGAATGTGATTTCAACCTCTGCTTTTTTTGCAGACTACCCACTCCATCTGTAAGTTGTTTGGTGTTTGTGATGAGTGGTTTGTGGCCTAAATTGCACAAAGTCTTGCTCTTAACAGGAATGAATCGATACAAAGCTACACTCTTTTCCTCTTAAAAAAAAAAAAAAGTCTGGCACGTTGTTTTGCTTCCAGTCCTTGATTGGTTGCCTGAAATTTTTTTTTGAGAATAGAATAACAACCAATGAATATTCGAACAGCAATTAACATATAAATGCAATTGTTTTCCAAATAAAATCACCGTTCAAACAATTTTTACCATGAAGAGGAGGGAGCACAGGGGTGTTGGGTAACCAGTGTCCATAAACACAGCAGGATAGCGCGGATTTCCCGAAGCTAGTAGCGTATCTAGTCTTCATTTCCATAAGTCATGGCTTTATCCCACCCTTTTTGTGGGATTTAGGAGCTCTGGACCCAACAGCCTGAAAGGTAAGATTTAAGCTGTAGCGGAAGGTGTGTGCAAAGTGAAAGCTCTTCAGTGAGGGTCACTGTAAATAAGAAGTTTTGTTCAGTTGTGGTTACAGGCAGATGAGATAGTCCAGTATGCGGCGGAGTAGGTTTGGGAGCAGCAGCTTGCTCACTGGAAGAAAAGGATAAAGAGAGCTTGAAGGCGACGCCAATTTGGTGAAATGTGTTCACTGGAAGGTGGCTTAGACCTTTGTCATCTTCCATAAACATGGAGACGTTACGGGCTGTAGGGGTGATAGGCTGAGAATGAGCATGTGGGATCATTAAAGGCCACATCTGTCCAGTTTTGCAGCTGCTTCTAGTCCAAGCACCGTTTCCCCTCTTCTCTCCCTCACCCTGTGTCAAGGTGCCTTGTGCCTCCCTTGCACTGCAGGGAGATGCTGACAATGTGGTATAGATCAGAAGACGCATTGGGAAAGGAAAAATTCAACATTGACTAATGCCCGATTAAATCATATGTTTGGGATCTCCTGGGTCACGAACTGTGAGAACCTTCCATGAAAATTATGAGCCATAACTCAAGCAGGCAGCTCTGGGACAGTTGCACAGCTGCGCAAGGCATGCAAGCTACCCTTTTGCACTCGAGACTGATCTTTTTTATCCTTTTTTNAGTAACCCTATCTCCGACTTGCAGGTAAAGCTGACACGTGTCCTCCGGTCCCCGTCTTGCCACTCCCCCGGTGGCTGGGCCGACCCGAGAGGGAGGGAGCGGGCGGGCCGAGCCGGGGCGCAGAAGCGGAGGAGCCGTGCCGGGTAGCTGCGCTCTCGGTGCCGGGAGCGCAGCAAAGCCCGGAGCCGGCGCTGATGCTGTGAGGTGTGCGGGCCCCTAGAGGGTGCTGACAGCACAACGGAGACAGCCTTTGCCTGCACAGCTCCAGCTGCCGGGCAGGGAATTGACTTTATCGTTCTTTTCAGATCTTTACCCTGTATCGTTCCTCAAACATCCTTAAATTGGATAGCCGACGCTGCTTGCAGATTGCTTGTCAGCAGCGTGCCTCCCGCATCAGGCAGAGAGCGGGATCAGGCAGCACCGCTGCCTGCTGCCACCCGGAGACATCACTGCTCCCAGGGCTGGGGCAGAGGGTGAGGTTTTTTTGGAGGGAGGCGGGAGGGTGGGGAGAGCCCCCCTTCCCGCAGCGGGTGGAGGTCAGTGGCAAACTTGGGGTGGGATGACCAAGTCTTTTCCACGCACCTCTTCTCCAAGCTGGACAGTAAAAGTGCCTGAGTGCATATGCCTGTGCCAAGGATTACGAGTTGTACTTCAATGGGGGGAGAGCTGGAGGAGCAGTGGGGTGCTCCGCTGGCAGCCTGTGATGCTGTCATGCTTGCTCTGTGTTGCAAAGGAATGCAAGGCGTACAGAGCGGCAACAAATGTGTTTAAATAATTTATTTATCGAGGGGACGTAGCTGCAGAAATGTGGTTTCAAAAATCTCAACGGGTTTTCTCATGAGGACTTTCCAGGGTGAAATAAAAAAATACTATCAGGGATCAAACAAGATACTTTCTCCGTGTCTTGCTTCTCCCACACTGTGTATGAAGGGAAAGAGAAACACAGGAAATGGGCAAGCACACGTTAATCCCTTCCTGCCAAAATTTCTGTTAGAAAACGTCTCAGTCTCGTACCTTTACCATTAGACTCTTTGGCTGCTTTGCGGGATTGATTTGATACATTGATTCTATTATGGCAGAGCTTGCAAAGAGTGAAAGAACATGAAATACAGTTCCCTAAAGAGCAGATTTCTTGGTCAAGAAAGGTTCTTACACACTAGCAGCAGAAAGAGAGCGCTAGCAAGTATGCTAAATAAAAGCAGATACCAATCATAAACAATTACATATGTGCTTAAAAATTCTGCTCCTGACATCTTTACATTTGCTGGTGGAAGTCACCTTATGAATATCAGCAGATGAATTATTCTATATGGGTAAGGAGTTGAAAAAGCAAAGGACATCTCACTTTTTCCTTTAACCTTGGGGAATAGAAAAGATCTGGCTCTTGCATCTCCTTTGAGCATACAGTCACTGTGAGGGAAAAACCCATATGCATTGGAAGGCTTCTGAATACATCTAAATAACAGGCATATCAATGAAATGCCAGACTTTGGGCAGAACGATAACCCATATATAAATCATATAGTGTGCTGTTTACTTCAGATTTACGCTGAGCTGCAAATCTAGCTCTACTGGGAAGTTTGCACAGACGGACAGAAACAGACTGGCTGAGAAGTACATCTGCCTCATCCATTTGTGTAAGCAGAACTAAACTGCCAGTTTTAAATCTGCAATGGAAACTAGAGATTTTTTTATATTCTGGCTAGAAGAGCATCCCTTTTTGTTTGTTTGTGGTTAGAACTAATATCTTGTGCTCATGCAAACATTAATTTTATATCATATTTGTTCTGAACGTAATTGCTTTTGTGATACATACTCTCTTGCAATTGGTCTGGCTTTTTGAGAAGGTATTAATTATTGTCATTTCTTAGCTAAATAGTTTTGGTGCATAACTTTCAGCCTGCGGTTTGATTGCAAACTTTCTCCTTTGAATATTCGTTATGCATCTTGGATGTCTAAACATACAGCATGGTATTGTTTCTGGCTGCTGATCGTGTGACTCAGATTTTTAAACAGTAGATGGATAATTGGCAAGTAACAAACTTTCAATACAAATTAGTCATTCTGGCATTACGGAAAACGCAGGATTCTCAAGGATTTCCAGAAAATACCTACTGGCTGTATGAATATTCTGAAATAATGAATAGTATTACTGACAGCCAACTGAAGTTTGGCAGTCATGCCTGCAAAATATTTTTGAATAAGGTTTATGCCTGTTTGTTTTTTGTTATTCAGCTAGAACAAGTGCTATCACTTCCTAACTCGTGATTAATTCAGTGTTGCCAAATCCTGTGATTTTTATCGAAAGTCTCGTGATACTTGATGGTTTTTTCCCTATAACTCCCCATTCCTGGAGACATTTCATTAGGTGAGAATCTCAGTTTTCATTTTTATGGAAGTAAGTTTCTACTCCTCAGACTGTGAAGAAGTTTGAAAATATGACCCAAAGGCATCCTAAAGACAGCTACAAAACCCAGAAAAAATACAAACGAATCTAACTTTTTCTGGTTTTGTCTTGTGATCTTCAGATAGCTCCTCAAATATCCGATTCCTGATTCAAGACTTTTGAATATTTAGGAGTGGGACTACCCTTAATGATTTTTCCCCTTTCCCTCCCTAAATTTAAAACACTGACACATTTTCTTCAAAGGGGAAGGACTGATTGTTATGGAGCCGCAGTGAGGCCACACGGACAATGTTCAAAGCGCTCCCTCGCCACCTGTACTCTTAGCTCAACCTAACTGTGATCTGAACACATTTTTTGCTTCATGTTATTTTGCTCAAAGGTCAAATTCTTTGGTTCCCAGGCGCAATGAAACCCATTACACACTGTGCTATTACAAGGCGACCCTCCCTACGGCCTGAAATAGGAGACACATTGCCTTCTCAGGATAACCTGCCATGAACAGTAAAAAGTGAAGCTTTGCATGACGCACCTCATGTGATGTGTGTGAATGTGCAGACATTCATAAGAATTTTTTTCAGTTACAGAGACGATCGTTAGGCTTTTCACAGATGAATATTCCTTGAATATTCCCCCCCAACTACTCCCCTCTTATCCCACTTTTTACTCAACCATGCATGAACAGTCCCAGTTTCTGTGAATGTACTTGCTGTTTATGAGTGTTTCCAATAGGAAAAGCGTGTGTACTGCTAGAGTAAATAACGTACAGTTGACGGGTTGTTCAAACTATTTGATTAGGGTTTTGCAGAGCTGGCTGAAGAGCAGGATTTCCAGTTTGTGAGGATCTTTCATTTTTTGGACATTTGACTTTGGTCCAACTGGCCTGAAAACCATTTTTTTTTTTTAATATATTTTATTTCCTATGAACTGAAAAAATGTGCTCTAGAGACATTGGCAAGGGATGTCTCATGCAGAAGTCAAACTGAGGAGAAAGTTGGTCTGATTTTTCAGACTCTTTCCCCCACAAATGTTTCACTGCTCTGTTTCCCTGCTGCCAAGCTGTAATGCCACCATCCCTGTAACACAGCCCAGGCTCCCTTTGGCCTGGGCAGTGCTGCTCTTCCTCTTCCTCCTGCCCTTTCATCCTCCTCACTACTGCACTTCTGCTGGAAGACATGAGGGGAACCATCTAGCAACAGAAAATTCATTGCGTGGCCCCTCTACAACTGGTGGTGAGCCAGGGAAGAGGGCAGCACCCAAACAGGAGAGGGAGACAGCTGCATCTGTGGCCTGTAAGAAGACATTTTTACCTAGGGATGAAGCTTCTCCTTTCTCCCCAGCAGGCACTTTCTAAGAAAATTGATGGTGAAATGGATAATTGCTACTCCTTCTGCTGTTTATGCCTAATCTGAAGGAAAGACTCCAATCTATTGGGTTTTAGATTAAGCCTTTTTTCTAGTAGGGCAGAATTAAAATGGATAATTAAGAAAAGAGAGTGATTTTTGTCACAGAGCACAAAAGGGGTCTGGCTAAACTAAACATGAAGGGCAAACACATTTATTTCCCCGACCTGCATCTCTGATTTGACCTGCATGACATTTGCTGCCTCCAGACTCTCCCTTAAACTTGTGAGAAGTTTTGATCCTGATCTCGCCATTGCAGCTGAAATGGGAAGGGGAAAAAAAAATGCCAGCAAAGGGAAAGGCACCATAAAATAGACTATAGTGGAAGGAAATTAAAGATAAGGAGAGCTATGAGAGAGTCACTGTTGAAACGCGCATTTCACTGACAGGGCATTCGCAACAAGGAATGATAAAAAGGAGGAGGGGCCATATCCTGCACGTGTGGGAAGTCAGTGAGCTTTCTTCTAAGTGAAGGAAAAAGCACAGTGCGTGACAGAAGGCCTGGAGCCCCTGTCTCCTGCCGAACTGCCCCAAAATGTGGATGAGTCTCATCTCCAGTGGCTTTGCCCCAGACCATTTCCCCACCAGCTGGCTGTGTGGTGGGGCTGTGTGATGCAGAGGGGCGCCCATTCCCTCTTACCATGGAGTCACAGTGTGACAGCCACCTGCGTGCTGGCATACAGATAGTGTCCTCACTTGATGAGTCAGGAAATCCTCCCTCGTCTTCTGTGCATAAGTTAAAAAAATGCTGATTTAATGTCTTTTTGGATTTGACTGGGGTATTTGGGAGGTTTCTTTCCAGTCAAAACAAAACAAAACAAAAAACCCAAACCACATTGCCAGATGCTACTCTGCTAGTATATCATTAAACAAAGAAAGCAGTAATTTTGTCACAGATACATATGGTACAGGGCTGATGGAGTCGGGCTGAGGAATCAGAGGCTTCAAAGAGTCCAGGAAACAGGCCATGCAATAAGCCTATTTTTTAATATCATTAAAGACGGTTAAGAATGTGAATGTGTATCACAAAAAAAGTTCCGGAGTTCTCCTCCTGATCAGGGACAAAAAGCAATTTTTAAGTGGGAAATGTTGAAAGTTGCTGGCCTGATCTTCTGTGTCCCATGCATCTATCATGGTGACTCATGGAAGCTGCGGTTCTTGTGATCTGCTCTCCTCCAGGGCTGGCGCTCCCCATTCAGATGACTCTTTCCATCACGAGCTGTGGGAGTCCAAATAAAAAGAATACTGTGGTGCACTGTGGAAAATGTGCTCAAGCCCAAGAGCCAAAGAGGAAGGAGAAGGGGGGCTCACAGCACTTGAATTACTGCTCACATGAGACAATAGGACTAAGAAGATGACTGGAAAATGAGGCTGAAAAGAGACACTGTGATTTTTGTTACAACTGCTTTTTTTGATCTGTGTTAGCTTATCTTGGGAGCTAAAATTTTACTTTTTGTGATGGGAAGTCAAAAACTGAGAAAATCAAAACTTTCTCATGGAAAGCACATTTGGCAGAATTAACATTTTCTTTTAGCAAAAGCTGTAACGCTTCAATGGGCTTTCCGATCGTTCTGCTTCCCATATTTAGCCCTGTTTACTGAGCATGGGGTGCAGTTACTACATCCACAACTACACTTATGTGGATGTGTAATTAACCAGTTTGATCAGCTGTCACTGGGCTTCTATCTGCAAATGTGTTTTCAGTTCTTCTTGAAAATGCTGCTTTGAAAGTACTAGCTCCCAAGAGGCTGAACGGTAAGAATAGCACGATATTTCAAGTGATGGCATATGGTGTCCCTTCTCTTCCCTCTCGTTTAAGTTCTGAGCCTGCATACTTGGCAGCCTGATGGAGCAAACCGGAAGAGGTCCAGTGGAACAGATTTGCTAGAATTTCGGGCTTTTGTGTGCAAACTCCTGTGCTGAGATATGTAACTCAAGTGTTCACTAGTCACAACAAAGCTTGTTCTGGAGTTGCATAGCTTCTAGAGCGAGACATATGCACAGTATGTAAAAATGAAAGGAGTGTAGTGGACTCATAAAAATAACTAATAGGGCATCCACCATGCCATACCTCTCTGCTTGGTCTGTGAGACATACCAGGTCTTGCAGTTTTGTCAAGCTGGGTGGGATCTAGGGATTTTCCATAAGCCTCAGCTCAGAAACTGAGTGGGAGTCTCCAATCTCATTTTGAGAAAAAAACCCGACCACCTGACCCTTATAGATACATTCTTGAAGGTGACTCAGGTGAACTTGAAGATTCAGAGTACTCTAAGTATTTCCCTCTCTCTTCCCTGCGGGCAGTACCAGAAAGGGTGAGGAGAGCCTTTCTGTAACAGGTGGCACAAAGTCCACTGACTGCAGCACCCTATGCCCTTTCCTCTCTGTAAGTGGCACTTCCCTTCTAAATGGCTCTTTGTATCATGGATGGCACCAGTTCAACCAGATAGGAGAGTGGTGTATTGTGGAAAATTGAGTTCTGCTACAGGACTGAGTGTTTTTATGGGGAAAAAAGCAATCTATTAAGTACCCTGCATAGACACAGAAAGCAATGTACAATTCTGCCTCTGCTAACAGCATGGAGGGAGTAACTCCCCATGTCATCATGTTGGCCTTTATCTTGTGAAATGTATTGTGTTTGGTGTTACACAGTATCTGCTCTTCCCTGGGCAACAGCATTTTAAATATAAATCACGTTAAAGAGCAGAACACCATTGGACAAAGTCATTTTATCCTTCTGAAAGCAGGAGAGAACTGCTGTATGCTGCCCCGTAGCACCTCTGATACACAGCGAGCTTGCCACCAACAGCCATGGGAGGCTACTAAACCTACCCTTCTCTACAGTTATTCCATCGTCCTCTAAATCTAACCTTATATTTTCATATTTGACGTGGTCCAAGAGCTGCTTCAAGAGCTTTATAAAATTCCAAGGAGAAAGTGCCAACAGTGTAAAATTAGAAACAGGAAATGACTAATTCAATCATTTGGCTTTTGACCAAAAGCCACCTCCATTGGGGGTAACACTCAGCTTTCCCAGTGACCAGCTAAGGCAGACAGGGCAAAGCAGATCACTTTCATTGACCAACTACTTTGAGTGACTGGGAACACAGGCTGAAATGGCAGTTTGCTCATTTTATAGATATATGGATTACTTAATCAGTGTAAATTAATAGTAGTATCTTAATACTTTTTCTGTGCTGCACTGAGTAACAATGGAGAATCAAAACATGTGGATGACAGGCAAAACAAAGGAAATTTGCAAATAAGGGGGAGAGATTTGAAGTGGCTTATAAGAGACAGTGAGGCAGAGAACATATTTTTCTAGACTTTGTTTCATATAAACGAGTGACTAAAACTTGGAAAAGATAACTTGCTTAGCATTTGTATCTCTTCAGTTCACAATCAACATCCTCAAGCTCTCTGTAATTCTTTTAGGTAAATTAGGACACATCCAAGTTAAACATGCAGATATTTCTAATGTGGAAAAATTCCAAGAATTCAGTGCAAGTAAGAGGAATCAGGAAGCAGAACTGAGGAGATAGATACCCAGATTTGCAGCTTGAGAGACAGGGTAGGAGAGAGGCAAATGGCTTGGAAGGAGGTGTGTGAGACCACAAACTCTTTCTATGCTTGATCTGGTACTAGATGGGAAGAGTTTCTGCTCCCTTTTTGTCAGGTAACTGGATTTCTTAGTTTTAGGGTGGAAAAGCTTCTAAGTGAGTGGGAGCAGTCTTTGGGAATCACTAGTATTGGGTAGACCAAGAATGTTGAACAGCATCCATGTATTTTTCCTGTCCAGGAGTGATTTCATCCAGCCGTTCCTTAGTTTGTTAAGCCTTTCAGTGTTTTCTCTGCAGTTGCCTTTATTGTTGTATCCAGGGATTTGTTTGATGTTGCGGAGATACAAGGTACCATTGGGGAAGGGAAAGTATGAAAAAGTTACCCAACCTTTTAAAAAATAGCTCCGTTTTATCAGGCTTTTGTTTTAGGACTGGAGGTTTGATTAGGTGTGAATGTGCTGGTTCTGAAAGGGACCTGGAGCCCCCGTATTTTGGTGGCAAATGGTAAAGGCCAGGGCCCTGGGCCTGGGTGTTATGGGGGGTCTGTTGTGTGTATGTGCGCAATCGCAAACATCATCAGGAAGAAAACAGAGCTGTGACTCAATCAGCAAAATTAACTATGTGACCAGCAGCAAAACTCACGAAGTTCCTCCTGCCCTTCCCTGTTACGTCACTTTCCGTGTTTTGAGGAGGAAAGGAAAAAGAATAGCTAATTGCCTTGAATGGTTCATTCTGCAGCAGAGAACAGAAATTAAGTCTGCATGAAAGTTTGGCACTGGGAGAACAGAAGCAGCTGAAAAGCAACTCTGGGATTTGGTTTATTTTGATTCAAAACCCGTGAGAAGTGGTTACTGTCATTTGTGTCATTATTTTTGTTGTTTGCAGGGGAAAAATAGGTTAGGCCCAGAGAGTTCTCTGAGTTGTCCTACACTGAGAGCCTGGGGAGTCCCACAGGAACAGGACTTACCCTTGCTGCCTCCTGTCTGCCACCCACAGCTGCTCTTTCACACCACTCTGGCTCCCTCTGCTTTATTTTCTTCTTTCCTCGTGCCTGGAGAACAGGGGGGGAAAGAGATCAGACTGCTTTTCTTGTTCTTTCCCCAGTCCCAAAGAGAGAGAGGCAGATGGGGGTCTTCCACCTTATGCTGAAGGAGAGAAGGATGAAGTTGGGAGCACAACCTGTGCCTCTGGCTTGCTGGTGAGCACAGTTCACAGTGCTTAGAGGAGATTTCCTTTGTTATCCCTGCAGAGAGTGCTGGGGGCAAGGGGAGCCCATCTATGGCTCCCACTGGCTGGTGGTCCTGGCTCCAGTGCCAGCTGAGCAGCAGTGGAGGAGTGCTGCACAGGAACCAGTCTGCATGTGGCCAGGTAGGTATGCAGGGAACCCAGCCACCAAGCTAACTGCTGTTCATGCACTTCAATTCACATATTCAACAGTCCTGAAAAGTACAGAAACAGCCTCAGTTCCAAGCTGTCCCTTTTTGTGTCAGGTAATTTAATTTCTTCCTGGAGGGACCAACGTTCAGATGATGAAAAGCCTTTGTCTTTGCATGGGGCTGTGTGAGATGGCAGCAGATGAAATCTCCCAGAATCAAAGAAAACATGACCACCAACTAGGTCCAAGTTACCATCCTTTGGATTTCCGTGCAGACTGCAGCTGTCCTGCTGGTGCCCTTTCCAAAATCAAAGCCCTTCACTCTGACAGCCAGTTAGCGGGACTACAGCTGCCTCTTGGAGAGGAGCGAAACAAGCTGGCACGAGTTATCTTGTGTTCTCTCAATGGAAAGTTACGTTTTCCTTCTATGACAGCATCCACTTGGGATACTAAAATAACTTTCCAGTGCCTAATTAAGCTTCCACTTCCTTATTGGGAATAGAAGATGGTACAGAAAGATTGAGATCTGCCCAGTGCAAATAAGTGGGTAGTCAGGGGATACGAATCAAGAATCCTGACTCTTAGGTCCCCCCAGGCTAATACCAGGCAACCCCAATTTGACTGGATGTAGGAACAGGCACCTGTAGTGGACTGACAATTATTCAGGTATTGAGGCCCCAACCTAAGGAAAGCTAACTGAGATAGTCTTAAAAAAAAAAAAAAAAAAGTAAAAATGCTCCCCACAATTATTTCTATAATTTCCCAGATTTTTCCATTTTTTTATGAAACAAATAATTTTAAAACTTTTCTCTCCTTTTCTTTTTGATGCACCTGTCCTGAGAAAAGAGGAAGGGCAGGAAAAGCATGACGGTATTCCAGAAAAAAAAAGTTCTTTTCCAGAGAAAAAAATTCCACAAAGTCTGTAGGAATTCTTTGCTCTGGTTCTAGTCAAGGTACAGGAGATGACAACAAATTTCAGCCCTATATTGTGAATTTACACTTCTACTCTGATGAGTAAAGTGGTTTAAAATAATCATTCCCTCCTCTGGCTACCTTTTCTTCCATTCCAGTTCTGTCTTTATTTGCCATTTTCAGAAACCGCACAATGACTTTAATTGATCAGTCCAATCATTGGCTGCAACAGAACTTGTAATGGAGAACTTTGCTCTGGTTTTCTCTATGAATAGAATGAAAAGAGGCCAAATAAATAATCTGGGGTTTGCTGTTGGACACTGTAAGCTCTGTGTTCTTATTCATACATGTAGTGGTTACATTCATACTTAGAATTCTATGAGTATATGAATATGTGTAGCACTCCAAGTGTAATCTCCAAAAAGTTATTTTTTCAAGCGTATTTATTTCTCTGTAGAAAAGCTTTTATATATAATTCACCTGATACATACTTGGCTTTTACAGAAATGTTTCTTCACCAAAGTTGATGGAGTTACTCCTGATACGTATCAGGACATGTTAGGATCCCCCATTTTAAGTGACCCTGAAATGTTGGTTTTGTAGAGCTAACCAGGTGGTCACACAGTTGTATCAAGGTTACAAGTAACATCTTAAATTGGTGATCATCATGAAACTCCTGAACTGAACCTTGGAGGAGGTTAAGTTTAAAGGTATGGAACTAGTTATATTTGCGGGTAGAAAAGATAAGCATGGGGATACATCACCTACAGACTTGAGAAATCTGTTGTCTAGACATGGGCTTGGAGACTCAGCCTACTGTCTCTGGGCCCATAAACTCAGTGTGGGTGCTCCGTTTCATCCATGGATCTGGCCTTAACCTGCGTATGCCTCTATTTTCGTATCTCTAAAATTTGGAAGCTGCTATACCTAAAACATGAGGATAAAGAAATATGGTTTAAGGCAGACCTTCATGAAGTTAACGTAAAGACGCATGTGCGTTTCACAGGCCTCGGAGCAGCTCTTGTAAGTAATTGCAAAAGCACTCCAGGATCCTTCTAATGGAATGTGCTATAGTCATGGTGAGTATCTAAAATATTTATTCTAATAAAAATCCATTCTAATTTTGATGGGTAGCTTATCTTATTAATAGTAAGGAAGTACTTGCATGAGCTTAATCAAAATAGCATGAGAAATAGGGAGATATGACAATAATACTTGTCTGCTTTCCGAGTCGTGGTGGTGGCTACAGCATCTACCAAATATGTACGCGTTTGTCTGAATGTAAGTGGCGTTATTACAGAATCAGTCACTTTCTTTAGAATAGTACCCAGTTGCTACTGCTGCTTAGTGAACCCATTGCTATGCCAGAATCCAGGACGGCTGTGCTCTGGTGCCAGGTCTGGCACCGGGCTGCTGAGTGGCCTCAGTCCCATCGCTTCTCCTTGTCTGTTGAACCTTCCGTGAAATGAAATTTTATTAAATATTTTTTTTCAAAGTCCTTTTCCAGGGCTTTCTCTAAGAGCAAACAGTTTGCTTTGTTTGCAAGAGAAGAAGCTGTCCCGGTTCAGGCACCACAGAAAGCCTTTGGGATGTGCTAGAAATATGGCCTAACATAGCCCTGGTCCAACAGAGCGTAGGGGCGTGGGTACAGCCCTGACTCCTGAGTGGGATCACTGATTCAGTGCATCACGTTTCGCTGCTGCTGGAGTCCTGTCTTCACCTGGGGCCTGAAACAGCAGAAAGAAGAGCAGGCATCTGCTCAGATCAAAAAGAGGGAGAGTGTAACTTTTCACCAGTGCGACCTGTTATGAGGCATTTCACAAGCACGTGCAAAGATAGGGTCTGTGGCCTGAGTAGCTTAAAGGTAGGCACGGACAGAAACTGCAATAAAGATAATTTGGAAGAAAAAATCAGGAAAATGTAGGACTCATAGCAACAATAACATTTGCTTTCTTTTGTCTGCTTTAATGGGGTATACTTAGACTTTCTCTTCAGTTTTTGTGTATTTTAGTAACTGCAGAGGCTGAATGGAAACTGTTTGGGTACAACAGTGACTGGGGAGGAAAGAGTTACCTCAGGTTGAAAAGAAAATAATATTTCTTCTGGTTGTATCTTGCTGTATCAAAAATATCTTTGAATTCCTCTGGTTTCTTATTGTCTGTTTAGATCATACACAGCACCCATTGTATGTTCTAACCAGTCTTAATTCTTTGCAAATGTTCAGCCATGAAACTGCCTGTGTTTCCAGTCCCACTGTCATAAAAGTAATTGACTTCATAGGGTTATTATGCATTTGCCTAATTATTGATATTTCTCTCCACTGTATGATGCTAATTTAACTTTTACTTTTTCCATCATGGATTTATTCCTGGTTTTCTTGTATACTTTTTTTTTTTTTTGTCCTGGCAGTATGTTGGCTTGGGCTCCAAGTATCGAATTTAACTGTGACAGCGTCTCTATTCAATTCAAAAGTTATTTTCCATTCTTTATTTTCCTCAGTATTGACATGGGACGCAGTTCTAATAAACAGTTCGTATAGCATAGTATCTCTGACGACATACGCATTTCTGCAAGCTGGGTTTTGTTTTTTTTCCATCTCTGCATATACTCCCATATGCAGAAGTTGTATTTGTGGGATATTTAGTAATATATGTCCCATAAACCAAATTTTGCCCAAGTTTATTGCTCACTGGTTGTACAATTGTTCTTTATTAAAAAAACTCCTTGTAGTTTTTTAAATAACATTCTGCGCACCTCACCTTCAGTTAGTTTTACTATGCGACCTTGCATAATGAAACCCCTCCAGTACCTCTGATAACTAGCAATGTGCAACTGCTCAGCTTCCAGAAGGGTGTTGGGAGATTTAATGCACTGGCTTTGGGATATGCAAACATCCCTGCTTAGCTCAAAGATAAGATGGCCCATATAATTCAAAGATAAGGAAATACAGAAGGGAGGTTCTTACCAGCAACACAGGACTGTGAATTAAACAGTGGATCTTGGGTTTTGTTTTTAAATCTGTTACCTAGAAAATTTGACTTGGAGGAAATGACTGGGCTTTTTTGTTTGTTTGCAAAAATACATGTGAATATTAGTCATCTGAACGTTTACACTTGATGTGCTTGGGAGCTGTTGTTAAGGTTCACACTGGCTCTAAAATTAATGTATTCAGGAGTTTGTGAGTTCTGTGTCCAACCTCAAAGAGGTAAAATTGAGTATTACACATTTAAATTTTGTATTTTGAAGTCCTGCTTACAGCAGGACTTCACTGATACAAGAGCCCTATGTCGGACCTTTGCATAGGAACTGGGTAGAGAGCCGTAAGTATCTGAAGCTGAGTCAAGAATATCTTCTGAACGATGTCACCCTCTCAGTGAATATGATCACTTATGTCATTTACTTGTTGCTTTTGAACAACGGGAAAAATCCCTAGTAAAAATACAAGTCTGTTCATGAACAATGCATAAATAGAGAAGGGAGGTAATATCTTATTAAATAAGTGACACCAAATAATTTGCTCCATCCAGATTTTTCCAGCAACGTGGTTAACTCAGTCGAATTGTATTTCCTGACATTTAACGAGTAAACTCTGGTATATACATTTAACCAGGAAAAACAGGAAATTCACCTCTATAGAGAAAGCCAACAAAAGACCTGTATGTTGTGACAAAGTTAAAACTGCAGTAGGAACTTTATCATATTCATTTCCTGGTTTCTTGTTATATTAATTATGCATTCTTTGCCTGCCATTAATTGAAGCCCAAGGCTTTCACAACAGGTGTGTGAAGTTAGGCTTATGTCCTTGTCAGACACTCAATTAAATAGTCTGATTTTTCAGAAATACTGGATATACTTCAGCTCCCTTTTGCTGAAAAGCTGCACTTTCAAAAATCACATCATAGGTATTGAATTTAATTTCCCGAATGGCAGCTGGTTTTAAACACTGGAACTGGGGGAGGAGGGGGGGAAGTTAGTTGAGGTTATTTTGTGAGAAGAGAATGTGCTGCTTTTCTTCAGTTTATTGATGCGTCTGTGGTCAACCTGGTAACAGAGCTTGTCTTTGTGCGTGACTACCATTGTGTGCTTTGGAGATGGGGGCAACAATAACGCCAGCAAGCTAGGCAACATTAAAATAACGCATTCCCTTGCTAGGTTTTGTATCTAACTGCTCTCAGGCAGCGATGAGTGTGTACTGTGTAGCATACAGTCTATAGCCCCTCCAAAATGAGGTTTGGTTATTGGTTTTGATTTTAGAGTACAACATCGTGAAAACATTTTTCATCCACCTGGTTCCTGGGCTCCATGGCAATGAGCTACATCTGGGACATCAGACGGGCCATCACCAAATCCCCATGAAACACCTCCCAGATTGTTTTCTCAGGGTGTTCTCTGTGTGTAGTAGCTTTGTGAGCTGTAAAAGCAGTGGTCCACCACAGGAAGGATGATTTGTGACTTTTGCTGTACGACTACAAAGGACTTTCATTCATGTGAAGGGCTGGTGTTACCTGCTAGTGTTGCTTCATGCTTCTGGCATCAAAGGCCAGAAAATTACCAGGCAGACAATGTGGAATCTATACCCCTCAATGTCTCTGTGAAATAGAGAGAAGAGGTCAAAAAACACATCCTCAGCTACCAATAGCTAAAAAAAAAGTTCTGATTTGCTGACAGTGTTCATGAGGCAGACACTGAAGAGCCCTCGGTACTGGCTGCGGCACAGGTTGCTCAGTAAAGTATGATGGACTCAGTGCTCTCATGAAATGGTACAAAACCCAAGGGATTTAAGCAAAACAAGAGCTATAGTAAACGAAATTATTAAACTAAGTGGTACAAGTTCAAACGGGTCTCAGCCGTTCCTGTTTCAGGGCGGAACTGCAGAGATTTTTAAGCATTAGAAGAGTGAAGTCCTCAAACAACATCCTGATGCAGGTATTGGGGCAAGGAACCAAAGCAGTCTTTCCACCAGTCTTTGTAAATTTGTGATAGTAATTATTTAACAGAGATGGAGTGATCATGGTTTTTTAATTTTTTTTTTTTTAATGTGTTGCTATCCCTCAAAGGATGCTGAAATGAAACTCGGGCACTTCCTGCTTGTTGTCAAATTGTATTATGTTGTAAGAGTTGCCTTGGTTGGTCTTACCAAGAGCCCAAAAGATGCATTTGTCTCCTTAAAGCATAACTCTTCGCATTCCTCTGAGGAACAGCCAAAGATTGTGGTAGGAAAGGGCAGGTCACTCCCGGTGATGCTGGGAAACCTCTCAGGTTCTTAGTTGCGTGACTCACCCCATTGGGCAGAGAAGGTCAGCTTGGCAGTTGTAAGGCCAAGTCACATGGAGAGCAGCTGCTGCGATGTTTTGGCCTTCCTTATTAGTATGGGACACTGTTCGCTTCCTGTGTTTTTCCAGGCACTTTTACTCCACAGATCTCCTGCTTCTGCAGGGAGCCAACACATGAGTAGTTTTGCCCTGTAGGTGTTGGGGGCACCTGTGTGAATTACAGTGCACATAAACGGAGACTTCTGTATCCTCGTGGGCAGTTACATGGTTGCTTGTGATTTCAGGAGACCGAATGTGGTGATCGACCCATTCTCTGCCCATCACATGCACACTTCTAAATTAGAAAAGCTATTCAGCAAGTCAAAGGAAGGGATGAAGATTTTCCTTGAATAACCACTAAAAATCTCACCGTTGTTTCTTTTTTTAAAAAAGTCAATCCACCTCAGTTTTGTCAAATAAAGTTAAAGTATCAAACAATTTTTTTTTAATGTTGGAGAGCAGATATACTAGAATTAATAAAATGAGATTCAGTAAAAGAAAGATGTTAAGTAGTTCCTAACTATAGAGAAACCCCAGACATTTCATCTATAGAAAATCAGTAAATTATGCATCTGGAATGGAAAAAAGTGAGTATCTTTACACAAACTAATGTGGTAGATTTGAGTCATCCACACAAGACTGGATTAAAATCATTAGAATTCCCCAAAGAACCATAATTCCATACATAAATGAGAATATCACTTGTACTGGAGTCTTCCATAGTCCTTGGCTGAAAAAAAAAAAAAGACATGCATTTTGGAGCAGCATCATTCTTTTAAAAGGACATATAGCAGAAAAAATAGTAGAGCATAAACAACTATAATGACAGGTTTGAAGGTAAGAACTAGAAAAGTGATTAAAACCAGGCAAGGGTCAGTGCGGAAAACAGAAGTCTGTGAGGACACATGCAAATACTTCCTCAAACAGGAATAAATGTGTTAGGGGGATTAGGAATCAGGGGGATTAGGAATCAGTTGTTCGTTACCCTCGGGTAACAAGGGTAGAAGACATTAATCAACACTGGGTCAGGGACGCTGTAGCAGTAGCAAGTTGAATTCACGCCGCTTTCCATGGCTTCAGCAGAGCTGTCCCCACTACGCTTACCAATGAGTTTGGTGCCGTGAACCCTTGAGCAGGGAAAGGGTAGGGAAGTGCAGAGGAGCCAGAGCTGGGTTTTTTCAGCGGTAGTGAGCAGGCAGATTTGCATATGCCAAATCAATCAGAATTAAAATGCGCTTCCTAAATTCATCAGTGATCCATTCTGTCCCAGGTGACCCCTTTGTTGATACATGCCTTCTCTTCTAATACATACAGAAAGCCTCCTAAAACATCATGATGGGGAGGCAAGGTTGTCCATAGACAAAATCTGTGCCGCAAACAGTCTGAGGCAGGGTTATCATCGCATTTTTAGCATTAAGCCTTGTGGACCCAAGTTAAATCTTCTGACTGCGTATGGCACAACTGGGATGAGATGCTCTCTCTTTCCTCCTTCTGTTCCTTTGTTCTCCTTCTCTTCTTTGTTTCAATAAAAGCTACTGCAGCATACGCATATCAAAAACCTGAAAGTTGTCTGGCACTTCAGATCAAGGAATGGATTCAAATTCACTGCCTCAGGATATGTGTCAAGTTACTGCACTTATCTAGCTCTTATATTACCGACTTTCTAGTTTTCACGGGGGTAGCTTTCTGCTCTTACTTATTGGTGTTCAAACCACGGTCAAAAGAAGTCAGTGGAGGATAGCACCTCCATGCTGAAATTGGGCAGGGTTCCCTTTTTCCTTTGAGCTGCAAGAAGAGGAAGAAAGGAGATTGGGAGCCCTGGGAGGCAAGAGTGAACCTGGCCTGATGTCTGCCTGGTAACTGTAGACCATTATTATTATAATTGTTATTATTTCTGTTTGCAATTATAAATGAGAGAGGGGCACTGTAGATTCCTTTAAACGACTACTGAAACCAACAATAATATGAGAAGCACAGAAGCACAGGCCACCGTGTGAGGGAGCATGCTGATGCCAATATTATGGAGGAGGAGGAGGAGGAGGAGGAGGAGGGTTGTTGTTGGTTATGCGTTCAAGGAATACCAGAAGCCAATGCTAGTGAGAGTGAACACTGACCAAAATATTAGAAACAGAAGTGACAACAAACTACAGAGAACTTTGAGACCCACAGCACACCAAAAAGTGCTCCACAGCAGAATTTATTAAAGCCATACAGTCTTGCATATGAAAGTGCACAAGTATTTTGAAGGACTTTCAGTAGATTTAGAGTTTTACAGAGTATCAGGCCAAACAAGCCCCCATTGGGCTTACCCAAACATATCCTGATGATGTAGACTTCTCTTTCCCTGCGATATCACTGAGTGGCTTAGGAAAGACACCAAATGAACAAAGCATGGAGGCTCCACAAGGTCTGGAGAAGCAGGAGAGGGGATAAGTAGAAAAGGATGCTTTGGTGCAACCCTTATTTTTCCTTACTTGTTAAGAGCCTGATTCTGTGATTAGCCACGTTTCCTCTGGTGCTACGGGGCCATTTGTGTGAACTGACTCCTCAGCCATGTAAATTTCCTGCACTGCTGCCTTCATTGACAGTTTATCACTTTTTGAAAAGCTGCTTTTGATATGTGCTGCTCTGGAGCTGCAGGAAGAGAAGAGGTTTTTCAAAGGCTGGAGGCTCTTTCTAAAGACATCTCAAACCTTGTTGTGTAATAGAGGTGAGATAATAGAGAACTTTGCAAGTATGGCCTTGCCTGTATTAGCATGTTAACAGCTGAAAAAATCTAGCTCAGCATAAAGTCTGTGGTAGAAGGCACAGAAATCACTAATGCTGTGACTTGTATTTAGTAGGTCATCCCAGCTCGATGACCATAACAGGTTTTCCTGCCCTATAAGTGTTCATCTTGAAGCTATGTCTTGTCGCCACAGAGTTTTTCTAAGGATTCTGACAGTAAGTTGTAGGCTACCCCATTGACTTGCTCGTAAGGTTGCTACATTGCAGCCTCATTGCCATTGCTACAGCTGTGTTGGTGTTTCAGTCAAGAATCCCCGTGTTCAGAGTTTTATGCAGCTGGAGAACAATTAGCTCTGAAATTAATCATGGCAGACAAACCTCAGGGAATTAATTTTTATTTTTTCTTACTGTTTTGGTAAGGTGTCTAATAGAATTATCTGCAGCCATGTAGTTAAGCGAGGATTTCTCTGCTTATCCCAATTTTTTACTCTGGGTGGTATCTGCAGAAGAAGGATGATTAACTGATAGACGCTGGGAAAGGAACATAGTTTGGGTGTGCTGAAAAAGTTCTTCCAAGTATAGGCACTGGGCCAAGTGATACTGTATGAGTTTTGATTTCAAGGCTCTATGTCTGCCTAGGGTAAGTGAAAGGCATGTCTTAAGCGCTTCTACATAAATAAATGTCATTTAGGTATGCAGTTGCCACTGTCAAAAACTTTCCAGTGCTTCTCTTTGCAATTAGATGTTATCTAAACTTCCCTGCACTTAATATAGAGAATACTTAAGCAACCTGTGAATAATGAAATATCGTTATTTAGTTACCTCGGGCTGTTGAAAAGATTTTCAAGATGGCTGCTGTAGTACAATGGCTGCCATATCTTAATAAATAACTTGTCATTATTACAAGCCTTTTCTGAGGTCAGGAGTTTCAAAAATCAATCATAAGATTTTAAACTAGTAAGATTTTTTAAAATACGTAATTTCATTTATTTCTGTTGGATACTGCGTTGGGAGCCCTTAGATACCAGTTGGATTCAGGACCTCCAAGACCTCTAGAAAAGCAATTCAGCAGGCCCATGTGGTAGGTAGGTCCATCAGGCTTATCTGTGGGCTGATGACATGAGATGAGAGTGCTCATCAGTGGTCAAAAGGCTTTCTCCTCTCTATTGCTGCTCTGGGTGAGCAGCCTGCTCACCCCTGCTGGGTGAGGGTTGTTTCGGTGAGGGATGGCCACGTGTTTACGGTAACATGGGTCACCCAGCATAGGCACAGCAGATACACCATGAGGCATACTGTGTTTTCTGTGAACAGCTGAAGAAGAGGCTGGGCATGGAGGAAGGCAGAAAGCGCTTCCCACCTGTCAGCACAGGTGCAGGGTTTCGGAGTTTACCAAATGGCTACTCCGCTCCCTTTCTGTAGGCTGGACTGTATCCTCCTTTGCATGTTCTGGTTTGTAAAACCACATCGGAAACGCAGACATTTTTCCCCTCAGCGTGGCAATGGATAGTGAAAAACACTGATTTATTGTCCCATCTTCTTATCGCTACAAGATGGTTTGATTATCAGAGGCTGCAACTTTGTCTTCCTAAATCTCCATAGCCTGTAAAAATTACAGTGTTCCTACAAGCTGCCATCTAACTTGACAAAATGCTTGCAGAAAAGGGTTTCTCAGAGAGGCCTGATTTCAGATTTGTGAAATGAAAGAGGGTGTATATGGTGAAAAAAAAAAGATTAGCAATGGCAAACGGGTTCATGAGTACATTCATCTCTTTTTACCTGGTAAGTGACTGACAACGTCTGTAGAACTTAAAAATTTCGCTTTTGATTCTGACCTTTTCTGATGGGTGGGAGTTATTTCATCAGCATCTCTCATATACCCTGCTTCTCTGACTGGCTGGCCATGCTTCTTGTCATCGTGAGCCTCACCAGAAGATAGCCAACTGATCTTTTTGAGTGTGGCTGCACTGGGGGTGCCCAACCAAAGTTGCCTTAAAAGCTGTTGGTAAAAAAGAATGTGTGCTGGTCCTTGTAATTTGTTAAGGGGGTGGT
>VZSZ01006946.1:0-119729 GCA_013398815.1 Ibidorhyncha struthersii | reverse complement strand
AAAAACCCCAAACAAAAAACAACAGGCAAGGCTTTCCCCAGAAAGCAGGAGCAGGGATTATTAGAAGCATGGACTTTACTCTTTCCTTCGGTGCCTATAGTTTGGCTAACCTTTTAGAGCTCCCTATCAAAAAGCCAAAGATATGTTGAGGCAAGTTTCATGAGGAATATATAAATGAAACTTTGAGCTTTCAGAACTTTGAGAAATAAATTGAGCTCTTATAAATTATGCAGAATCGATTATAGGACACTGGAAATGTCAGGAAACCCCACTGTTTTCATTAGGTTTTTGATATAGCATCCTCAAATTTTCCTTCAGAACCTTCAGAACCATTTTATTACCTACATATAAATTCTGGATTGCTTTTATGCAATTCAGATCTGGAAATGACTTACGATATCTAGGGGGAAAAACGGTAAAAAAATTGGATTTTTTTTTTTTTAAATTGAGAGTCAGTACTTGGTTCCAGTCTGTCATATATACTCCTGAATCTGGGATTTCTGTCTCAACATAGTTGAGGTGGGACTGCTGTAAATTTGCACTGTGGTAGAGCCAGGACAGCTAAATTACAAGGGCGAGTTGAGGCACCATCAGATTTTTGGAATCCACAGCCCAAACTCAGCCTATGGGGCTCCCTTGAAGATAAAAGTCGGAAAAGTTTGAGAAAAGAGTTTGGTTTGAACTCAATTTTCTGACACCTACTCAGCCTGAGATACTTGAAACCACACAGCTTAGGGGTATCTCATACTCTGCTTGTGCTCAAACACTTGACAACACAAAAAGTTGCCAGGAGAGAGCTCCAGCACTGATGTTTTTGTTCCCAAGTCCAACTGCTTGGGTAGGGCTATGGAGATCTCTCATGGGGAAGTTGCATCAAGGTGATGGATTGAGACGCGGAGACTAGGCAAAACAGGATGCTTGAAACCTAGCCTAGAAAAGGCCAGACAGGATTTGAACTTTAAACAAATGGTTCTCATTTTCTCTTAGTAACTTAAATTTACACATAATCTGGATAGAGTCAGAAAGATCTTCCTAAAATATTCTTCCTTTTGGCAGGGTGCTGTCTTCTGAACCTTGTTTTCTTCTTTACATCTTGAGAAACATGATCTGGGAGGGATGACTTGTAACCAAAATTCCCCACTGCTGGTATTAATAACAAAAAGCCCAATGCGTAGCCTCTCCAACTCCCACCCGCCTATGACAGGATCAGGCCCTAACACGGCTTAGAGACAGATGTTCTAGGAAGTCTCAAGTTGCTTAATATTATTTGTTCACACATCCCAGCTGATGCTAAATCTTGTTAGGGAGGTGTTAAATGTCTGAAGACGACTGAGGCGCTATCCATTCCCAGAATGAGTCACTGGGACCGAAGAGCTGAGTTCAACTATTACCACCCGCCAGGGCTTCCGAGACTTCCCCCCGTTACTCCCCCTTTTTCATTTTAATGGAGATATTAATTCCATTCTCATGAATTGGAGTTTGGACACAGTCCCTGATTTTCTTATGACATATTAATAGCAAAATTGGAAAGGCACAGGATTAAAAAAAATATTCTGGTGCATGGTAGTAAATGTACAATAAGAACAAAAATCTCAGTTTTTCTTAAAGGGAGGGACCTGTTCTTGTAATTATAAACTCTTCTGAAAATATGTGACAGCTTCTTACACACAAAGAAGTGGTTCTGTTTGGGGAGCTCAAAACCC
This sequence comes from Ibidorhyncha struthersii, assembly GCA_013398815.1. Lineage (NCBI taxonomy): Eukaryota > Metazoa > Chordata > Aves > Charadriiformes > Charadriidae > Ibidorhyncha > Ibidorhyncha struthersii. The sequence continues at coordinate 118,026 of VZSZ01006946.1, read as the reverse complement.
TTTCTGCACTCTATATTCCTTCCCTGAGGAAAGGGTACCGAATTTGTTTATTCTCCTCATTTTGCAGATGGGGAAGCAGAAGCACAGAAGTGAAGAGACTTGCCCGTTGTCAGCTGTGGTCAGGCATCAATCCAAACAGTCCTGATTTCCAGGCTCTGGTTTAACCCGTCAAATAGACTCTGGTTCTTCCTCCTCCTTCTCCTCCTCGGCAGCGTCCTTAGTGGTTTTGCTGCCTCCCTCTATGCAACCTCTTTCTTCGGTTTAAAATGGGGCCAAATGTCTATCCAGTGCTGTGCATAAGGGAGCAGCACACCATGCAGCTTCCCAGCGTAGAAAGTAAACACGAAAATGCCGCTGTCCCAGGCCTCAGCCTTACGCACACATGGTGTGCAGCCCCACTGAAACACATTTAATGTGTTTAATATGCATCATCCGTGACTTATAGGTTGGATGCAGGAAAAGAAAAACAAAACATCACTGTAAAACAAACTATGATTTCAGAGAGTTGCTGAAAACGAAAAGCAGGAACAGGCACCAGGGATCTTTCAACAAATGTAATTTAAAGAGCTCGCTTTCAGCTCTCTGGGCACTTTGACAAGCATTTAGTGGGATTCAAGCAACTACTGAGTAGTAACGGGCAGCTGTCTGTGCAGCATGGCCGTGCTGGTGTGGGAGGGAGCGGGAGGCACAGGAGGGAGAAGTAGTGGCGACGGGAGGGAGTAGGGCTGAGTGTGCCGGGGTCCTGTGTGAACCCCAGCCCGGAGTGTGTACGGCCGCCTGTTGTGACTTTCAAGAGTCGGAGAGTGAACACCCTCCTTGGTAATGAGTCTGATGATAGTAAAACTGCCTTCGCCAAGCCAAACAGCATGCTGTTTCCAAGGCTGGGGAGAACCCCAAGGGAAGGGCTGCAGCTCCAGGTGGCTGAAGTACAGGAGAAAGAGGGGAGGGGGGAAGCAGGACTGGGCTGATGGGAGGGAGCAGCTTGGCAATGGTTGAGATTCGCCCAGAGCTGCACAATTTCTCTCGGCTGCTCATTCCTTGCAGGAAAACTGCTCCTTTCTGCCTGCCAGAAGGGTTTTTTCTTCCTGACAGCCAGCACTGGGCTGCGCCAGCCTCCCAGGCAGCCATTTGCGGTTTCACTAGAATGACCTGTGTGCACAAGGGACACCTTTGTGAGGACTGTCATACCCACACCTTTATTTGCCACCTCTGCAGAGCCAGTGGTTATGCTGGGCCAGGCTTCTTTCACCTTCTTACCCTTCCCGGCACCTCACATCATCGACAGGGGAGATCTTTCCCTTCCTTTGCTAAGCTCTGCGTGGCTTCTGTTTCCACCTACCTCCATACATAGTCCTTGAAATCAGGCGTTGAATACAAGTCCAGTTTTCTTTGATGGCTCTTTCACAGAATCACAGAGATGATGACAGAGGGGCCCCTGGAGGTTGCCTAGTCCAACCTCTGTGCTCAAAGCATGGTCATCTACAGTGGGTGGCTCAGGGCTGTGCCTGGGTTTGGTTTTGAATATCTCCAAGAGCGGAGACTCCACAACTTCCCTGGGAAACCTGACCTAGTGTTCAACCTCTCTCCATTTCTCAGGTGCTGCCAGGTACTTCTCTATTCGCTCTGCAGCATGAGCTGTGCAAATGCTGCTGTGGGTTTTCCTGGGACTGGATACTTTGATGGCATAGGGGACCTCCTTCTTTATGTCTTGATAGTTGATAACCCCTTCACTCCCATCACCTCTCCGGCAGATCTGGATTGTGCATTTTAGGCCTGCTTGGGGCTAGAAATGGACAGCACTGAATATGATTACAGTACATCAGTTATGCATCCGTGATTGTGATATGTGTGTGATACGTGCATGTTTTTTTTATTGATTTTTGTCTTCCTATAGAAATTTTACGTGACACACTCAGACATCAGTGGCTTTTGGCTCTGTTTCCCCACCTGCTTTTAATGTTTCTGTGTCATAAAAAAGCTTGGAAGTTTTTGAAAAAGATTATTCGTGTTTCATAGTGGTTCAAATGCCCTCCTTCATTATCTAAGTAATAAGAGAATCAGATGGCATTTGATTAGGTGATAATGGAGTTCCTGAGCAAGTAAACTTGGACAACAAAGAGATCGAATGGTTTATGCCACCAGCAGAACAAGACCATTTCCTAGCAAACTGAAGCTCTCCTTCCTGTTTCTCTTGCACTGGGAAATGGGCTTAGTGGTGTAAATCTCACTGTGGAGTTAAAGTACCCCGTGGTTGTCTCCATCTGGCACAAACACCAGTGCACCCCTCCAGCCACTGGTCTGGAGCAGCTTCACTTTGCTATCTCTCCAAGGCAGGAAATACCCCCACGCACCAGCTTTGCTCCCTGAGTTATTTCCCGGGACAGGGATCCTTCCCACCCTTTGGGAGGAGGTATGTCTTTTAGGAACGGGCTGGGAGTGCCAAAAACCACCCACTCAACCAGCCGGAAGGAGAACTTGCTTAATGGCCTTGTTGCCTCCAAGGCCCATTTGGGTTTGATTCCTCGGAGTTCGGAGCGGTGGGGGCAGTCGGGTGGTTTTAACCTTTTGTGCCAGCACAGCAATCTGATGATGACGATGCGCGGTCTCCTGGGGTATCGGCCAGCTGAGGTCACTGCCTTCCAAAAAAACCAAGCAGCTTGTGAGTTTTGAGCGTGATTTCCGTGAAGAGTTTCACTCCATCTCTGACAGGGGGACAGCCTTGCGGGGCCAAATGGTGTAACAGTGCAATGTTGCCAAGAGGGACAGCAGTCCTTGTTCTGCTGTAGAGCCTTTGTATTTCTGCATTTGCATCGTGGCATCGCCCACTGTTGCCAAGGCAGTCGTAACTCAGAGGCTGGAGTAGGCAGAGGTAAAGTAGCTGCAGGTTAAATGTTTCGCAGCTTTTTTTTTCCCCGTCACTCTGCCTTGGTATGTAAAGCAGCTCAGCACTCCTGCTGCTTTAGTACTGCTTTCCACCAGGCAGAGGCCTAACCGCTTTGCTTTTTAAAATAAATGCCCGTGGGTGATGAAAACAAAGATGTGGGGCACCAAGCATGCCTGGCAGGAGAGATCTTCCTGGGCTCATGTCTCCAGTAGAGACGCAGGGAAGGTGGAACTTGGTCTCAGCCAAAGGCAGATCAGAGGCTCTGTGCTCGTGTCCAAGAGATGACTTAGTTTTTAGGCCTTGTTTTTGACCCTTATGATTAAAAGAAGGAGGAGCCAGATCCTTTTGAGAATGTGCTGAGCAGATGAGTAGTATTACATGACAGGGAGAAATCCATGGAAGTGGCCCAAAGACTGTGTTCAAAACTTGGTATGAACTTGTGCCAGGCCAGCACTACAGGGGACAGTAGCCTTGAGGGAACCGTGCAGCCAATGAGCTGCTTGTTTTGTGATGAGGAGGGCCAAAATCAAAACATTTTGAAGGGCATTGCTAGGAGAAGTATGGGTTACATGCACATTCATTTAGTACCTAAGCCGTGCTGTTAGTTTTGTTAATCACTTGGAGCGATTAACTAAAAGTGTCTCAAACTTTGAGGGATTAACCAAACTTAGGGGAAATGTATTAACAACTCCCTGCCTGTGAAAATAGGTATGGATGTGGCCCTCCTAGGTATGTAAATCAATTCAGTGAGAGAATACATGCCATGAGGATTGTATGCATGTATGTGCATACATCAAGCTATTTAAAGAGACAGGACAGATTTTCAACATGTGCAACATACTGCATGTAAAATATCACTAAAATGTCATCTTCAGAAAATAATGCTTGTGTGGGACATTCTGAAAATACATTGATCGTGTTTATAGCCATACATTAGGTTGAATGTGTCATATATTTTTCCCGCTTAGGACATGAGGTAATCAACGCCAGATTTGTAAGTTTTCCATTGCTTGATTTGATTAAATAATCATCAGAATATATTGATTTTATACATACAAAGTTTGCAGTAACAGTTCTCACATTGGCTAAGAAATAAGCTCTGTGATTATTCTTTGAATTAAAAATCCAAGGATATACCAAATTAGTTTATGCACAAAATCAGTGAATTAAATTCAATTTAGCTTCATAAATGAAACACATAGAACCACTCCCATTCAATTTGTAAGCCAAAATCTCATTGCATATGGAATTTTAATGGTGGATACCTTCAGGAAATTAATAAATCTTTTAAAAAGTGTAAAATGTGGGGGGAAAAAAGAAGGGAAAAATGAAAAAATGAAGTATTGGCTATGAATTATTGCTTTGTCGCTGCACCTGCATTATCATGTTCAGTAATGTTAGCTTTGGTATTAAGGTGGTCACTTCAGCTTTATATCAAGTAATACTTAAATCAAGAAATCGAGTGGAGAATGCAGGTTGTTTGAGGAAGTATCTTTCATTTACTGTAAAACAGTAAATCAGCTCTGAAATTATTTCTATTCATTGCTAAGTTGGCTTTGGTTTCAGCTTTAAGAAGGAAGGGGACCAATTAGTGATAGCCCAAAGAAGAAAAATCATGAATATTCAGAGGCCTAGAAAGCATGATCTCCTGAAGAAAGACTGAAAGATTTGGGTTCGTTTAGTCTAAAGAGGAGAAGGCTCAGAGAGAAAGATGATCACAGCCTTCGAGTACGTTAAAAATTGCTCCAGAAGAGGATGGAAAGAGGTCTCCGTGTCCTCTCTGGATAGAGCAAGAAGCGACAGGCGTACACTGAGGCAAGGACAGTTTGGTTATGGCTTCGGAGGAGGTGCCAACGCTGGCTTCTGGGATGGAGGCAGTGGAATTACGTGTTTTAGGAACAGGTTAGAAAATGTTAGGGATGATGTAGATATTTCTTGTTCCTGCTTTAATCGGGATCTTCTGGTTGGAATGGGTGATCTCATAAAACCCCATTCTCAAAAAAAAATATTCTTTTTGAAATGCTTATTTTCTAAGATCCCAATTCTTTGTAATGAAGTAGGGAGTGAAGGTATTCATATAAATGCTTCCCTGTATTTTGTGTGGTATTATGCTGAGAAGTCATGTATTTAATGTTTTTCACCATAAACATACTCCAGACACAAACAGGAAAACTATAAATGCGAGCTATAATGATATATTAATCATAGACATTCAGATACTGTTAAGTAGTGACTAAAGCAGGTTAAGGTGGAGACAGTACATAAAAAACAGAGCTGGAAGGGGCAGAAGTCAGTTCTGGAAGAAGGGTTTGAAGGAGGGAAGCAATGCTAGGTTTGGGTGGGGGCATGCAAAGGAAGATTATTTTTCTGCAGAATGCGAGGTAACAGGGAGAGCAAAAGACATGCAGTCAGGAAGGCTAGAGAGGAAAGTGCTACATTAGGGTGAGTGAGAGAGAACAGAGACACAAACCAGGCTGTCAGTAAGGGTGGCAAAAAGGGATCCAGTTTCATTACATTACATTAACTGGAAAAGACTGGAGGAGAGCAAGAAACTGAATGTAAGGAAGAAAGAAGGAATTCAGACTAACACACAGACTGGAAGTAGATTGGAGTAGAGATTAATGTAAGCTACCATGAGAAGGGAGTAAATAGAAAGGAACTAGGAGAACTAAGGAGATATTTTGTATTTACCATGTTTATGGAAGTGTTGGGATTTCCAAGAACGTATGTCAGTAGCTAGAGAGATATAGGAGCTTTAACAGCATGAGAGTCTTGACAAGATGTGATGACTGTGCATACAAACATAAGATGATTCGTTCTAACTAAAATGTAGAGAAATACTTTTCGCAAGCTAATTTTAATCCAAAATCCATTTTTGCATTAACACGGTGCCTTGTAGCATATGGTCAGATGCTAGCCACGTGAGACCAAGCCAAATGGCCTGTACTGTCAATTAATTATTTTTTCCCACATTCATTGACAGATTTCAGAAGACTTACTTATAATGTACCTTTTACTCATGGCCTGAAGTTCAGATTGCTAAGGAAGCACAAGTCCACAGAGTAATGGAATTCTGCAGCCTAACCCCAACAAAGCTTTTGTTTATAAATAGGAAGAGAATATCCTAATAACAGGAGGCAGATGTTAAACATCTTGATTCATTTCAAATCTACTCAGTCTAACTCAGTGAGCCCAAAGTCAGGCAACAGTGGACAAACACAGCTTTATTTTATCCTAGTGGGTCACATTAAAATATAGGTTGTGTTTTCTGCATCTTGTGAGCTGACCACAAAAGAGTTTGAACAAATTTTGGAGAGAAATTTTCAGGATTGATTGTTAAAACTGTTTAATCATTTCCTGATTTTCACAATTATTGTTTGTTTACTATTTTAAACATTCTGCATATTGAAATCCTCGGGAGAGCCTTGGGGTTTTTGAGTTTGTTGATTATATTATGCTTAGTTTCTCCACCACCATCCCTATTAAAGCCAGTGTTACAACATCATAAATAGTTGAATTTTTATATTGTCAGTGGTTTTGGTGATGGCAATTTAAAAATATTACTAAGTGTTCTTTTTCTGCTTGGCCATGTGTACTCTTTCAGTGCTGTTCGTACACAAATAAACAATTGGGATAATGCTGTAAAGTTATTTTTGAACTGTTGCCTGGGCTTGAAAAAGCTCAATGCACAAAACTCACTGAGGTGAATGGAAACATTCCAGCATATTTCAGTGAGCTCTGGATCAGGCTCCTGAGCACATTGCCGTTTCGAAACCTTTTTTTTAATGTATTGTAATAGGCAATGTTTACTGAACTTATCTAAGGTTTCCAGTGATTAATATACATTAGTTCCAACGTGTTTTGACTGGCTGATGATTAGGTATCACAGGGCAATTTCTTAGTGTTTTTTGATTCTGCACTTCACAGGCATTACACAACACTGCTCCAGCTGTCCCAATGTCCAGATGTCGGCTGTAAAGCTCTCTGAATTTAATATTGTATGCAAACCCCCCCTTTTTATTATTTTTTTCCCCAAACTGGTTGAAGCTGCAATGTCTGTGTTAGCTCTGTTTTCTTACAAGGACTGTTTTGAGGCACCTATTACTCCAATGTGGTTTGGAGGGAGCTCAGATTTCATCAAAACCTGTGCACAATCACTTCGTTTGTTTGAAGCTATCTATCTTTCTCATTCAAGGTGAAAGAGCCTTCTGAACACTCATGACGCATTCTGCTCCTGCATTGGCTGGAAGGCCTTACATTTCTGTGTTTTTAGTCCTGCATCCTTGCCAGAGTCCCCAGTTAACTTTAACATTACTGAAAAAACCACCCCCTACAAAGCTTCTGCTTGGGACCTTATGCAGGAAAGGCACTGTCTTTAACAATTTCTGTCACGTTAGGGTGAATAATTTCTTCCACTTGCATATTTCGCAGCTTTCTATGCTTTCCCGATACTTTCTTTTGCATGCCTGTAATGCCTGCCAGTTGAACACATCAGAGACCATTATAGGTGCTATTCAATCTTCACAACTGCTCTGTAAAATAGGTAGGTCCATTTGGCCCTTCTTTGAAAGCTGAAGAATGGATAGATGTGCACCCATGAAAGCATGTGGCAAAAAAAAAAAAGCAAATTCTTACTTTCAGTTAGTGTCTCTTAACTGTACTTGTGAGCTGTTTGCTAAAAAATGTGTCTGTTTGGGAGGAAAGCAGTTAATTGTCCCCAGATATTCAACAATGCTTTTTGGTGTTGGCAAGGGGCATGTACTTTCAGTTGCTGTATACCACTTATTGTTTTTCAGGTCTCTTGAGAGCTCAGAGAGGGTTGAAAAATGTTGCTAATTCCTCTAATCTTTCAGCAGAGAGTTGAGATGGGGCATGAAGTATGTCATTCAAAGGATACTTGAGCAATATGATTGGCTAATGGTGAGTCCTAGCAGCAGGTACAACATTTTAAATATGCAATACCAGAACACAGGCTTTTAAAAAGCATTTCTCCTCGCCCTCACCTCAATGTTTGCAACACTGTAGATAGCTTTTCTAATTGTAATAAGTCACAACAGGGCATGCCTTGTTGGGCCATAATCATACTTCTCAGGCTGCTGATAGCACTCCTCCTTCGGGTTCGTGGCTGGCGTACACCCGAGGAGTGCAATTATGGTACAACAATGATTGCCCTGTTGTGCCTTATTATTCAGGCAAGTCACTGAAGCAAGTGTTTGTGTGTGTGCACATGCAGAGACAAAGTACATCTGAGCAGGTTGTTACCAGATAATTAACAAACTTGTATTAACCCTATCTCAACATTTCTTTAATTTGAGTGTTCCTTTTATAGCTGCCATTTTATCCTACTTGCCAGGTAGCTCCCAGGAAGCCCACCAAGGATTACCTTTTCCTTTACTCTTTGCCCTTTTTTGTTTTGTTTTGTTTTGTCTTAGCATGAATTTGCGTCCTGACAAGGGTGCCATCCTCCCAGCCTTGGAGTAGGAAGGTGCCTGTTCAGCTATAGGGCATATAAATCACAACCTGTTCCAGTAGGAGGTCCCCTCACATCAGGTGGAAGGCTTGAGCTGAGCTTTTGTGTCCTGATGGCCTTGAGGCTATGTTTGCCCAGATCACTAACAAACAAGTGTGTTTTGATAGTGCTAGTAGCCACGGCAGGTCTTAAGAAGAGTCCCTTGCTCTGCTCAGACCCAGAACAGAAGAGCCAAAATCTCATTTCACAGAAATCCCACTGCTTTTGGATGGGTGGACCTGAACCGACAACATGAAAATGAAAAGTGCAGCTACTCTACCAAACCCTTGAGTTATCCAGTCCCCTTTAAACCTTTTTGGTGTTATTCCTTAGCTTTAGGTATATACGGATATGCAGAATATGAAATGTGACGTATAGAAGTGTGACATACAACAAGTGATGCCCTTCTGCTGTAATAACGTCTGTAGAAGTGGACTGCTGCACAGGGCTGGAGGACACCTTAGGGTCAGCCCACCATCATTTGTCACTGCAATTTGGAATTGAGGAAGCTGCTTAAACAACAGACAGGGAAGAGGCACTTGTCTCATTTTTCTAAGCTTACGCTGTCAAATTTTTAAGTCATAAGAACGGAATGAGTTCTATGATCCACATGTTTTTTTGGAATATCTCTTCCAACTCTGAGGAGTTTTAATTGCAGATGTTGTTAAGATGTCATTTTTAATGGCCTTACAAAAAAGCTCTGCCATTTCCACATTCTTGAGCTTTGAGCAGTGTGCATTCTTCAGCTGCTCAACAACAACAGCCCATCTCCCTCAGTCCCGAGGATGCTGAGAATGGGAACACTTTATCTTTGCAGACGAGTTAGTGTTTGTCATTGCACCGTGGCACATACACAGTTCAGGGGCTGTAAATTTTCCTTGAGAGGTGCAGCTTTGTGAGAGTTGGTCACAAGTGAGATTCTGTGAAAGCTAATGCAATGTTTCCTGAGATTACAGATTGCTAGGCTTGGGTCAGTGTTAGGACCACAAACATCAGGTGTTTGAGCTAAAAATATTTTACGGCATCTGCCAAACTGGTGAAATTTTCCATATTTGCTGCTGTGTTCAGTTCTTGTAATGGTTACAGAGGATCTTGGCTCCCTCTTTATCCTCCCTCGATAGCAAAAGTTAATCACTTGCACATGGACTCCCTTGAAAAAAAAATGTAATGTTTACTTGTTTTCCTCTCTCGTGTTAACCTTCATTTCCTCTGCTCCTACCATTTCTCCGTGCTGTGAACCTATTGCTCATTGGGGTATAACACACAGAGCTATTTTTCCTGAACAAAAAGGTGATGCTGTTCATTTCTTTTGGAAAGGCCACTCTGCCCATCCAAAGGCAAAATCTGTGCCCTGATCACTGCAGCTCTCTCAGTTTCAGTCAAGGGGAGTAAAATTTGAAGAGAGCAAAAGTAATGGTGCGAAGCTGCATGGGTGTTATACCTGTAAGCCATTTCTGCAGAAGGACTGGGGGCTGGGAGGCCAGATTCACTAAGCACCCTTTCTGCATTCATGGGAAACAGGCTAATGACCTAGTTTGGCTCTTGGGATTTACATCCAGCTGCAGAAAACTACCAGGAGGGACCCTGGCGATGGGGGACCCAGAGCATTTTGGCCTGAATGTTGTTGATCCTGGCTGTCGGGTGGCAGCACAAGGGAGAGAGAGATGGCATCCCTGTGCCCCTGTCAGTCCCGAAGGTGCCTTTCTGACCCTCAGAAGCCCAGTTTCAGACAGCCTCCTTTCCCTCTGTGTGCTGCCAGGAGTGTAGGATTCCCCCTGACTTCCCTCTAATTCTCTAATATGCTGTTTCAACATGTTTTGGCTCTTCCTAACTGTGTTTGGTTATGAGGTATCGCTCCAGTTCTTCAAGGGCAAGCACCTCTGATCTTCATGCCCAGTTATAGGATTTCAGGGCTCAGTCTGGCATACACCATACAGGATGGTCTCTAAAATGAAATCTCTATCTATCACATATATATCCTCATCAAATTAGTCTCCCCTCCCTCTGGATCTGCATGCCGACCCTGCTGCTTTGATGTTACAGCACTGAGGAATTTATAAGACATAGTATTTTTTCCCAGCAAGAAAACTTGAGCAAACCATCTATTATGATAATTACTGAAACTGATTTACATCTTGTGAAAAGATTAGGCAGCGGCGGCTGCTGCTGCTGCTGCCTTGGAAATGTCCCATAATGATATCAAACTTCAGGCCTAAGGAGAAGTATAAAAAGGCAGCTTGAAAACCTCTGGATGTATATCTTCTGATAAGTCTCCGTGGATTTGCTGATAAGGCTGCCCCTGGAAGGATTCTTGCTTCTGGTTCTCTCACCAGGCAGAGGGATTTTCCCCTCCTTGCAGTTGTGCTTCCAATGAGCATTTGAATTTGGTAGGACTTTAAAGAATGACAACCAGGGAAAAATTAGATTCAGACACAGCTGATGTCTCAACTGGTTTTACAGCATTAGCTAGCAAGTCACACTGAGAGCTCTTCCACAAACAAATCTGAAAAATGTCGTTTCAGAGAAAAGTCTTTCTAATGGGTCCTTCAGTTTCTCTCCTCCAGCTTTTCGAACCTCATCTTGCAGACAGGTTTATGCAAATAAATAAATCCACATGAATAATTTTCTGTGACTGTGCAAATCCTTGAAGCATCTTGAGCCTTTGCTGTAGATATTAAGGGGAGTCATATAATACTGAGGTTCATTTCAGTGGCTGGAATGTAGCAGGGTTCAAAAAATGTTATGAAAATTTACCTGGACTATGATAGGATCCCCAAACTGCAATACTATGTACGAAGCAAACTCACTAGTTTGGTCCCTACCGTCACCACTGCCCCTAATTAAAAACTAGTTGTTGTATGGAACAGCACTTTGTCATGGACATATGCCACTGTCTGGGTCGGGCAGAGGTTTGGTGCAAGGTTTTGATGTGTTCAGATGTTAGTGTAAGAACTGCTGCGTTTTGCATTCAGTTGCGTAAGCTATGAAGTACTGTCAGGCTGTGCAGACCAAAGCAGATGGGCAGAAGTCTCACATGACCTGAAGTTTCTCAAGTTCCTGTGAGCGGAGAGGTAGAGGTAGACTTCGGGATATTTAGGATGCCTGTGCTGAGGGGAAAATATGCAATGTACATATATTAATTTTAAACACCACTAAACTAAAGGCAATGGAACACACAAAATGGATCATCCATGGGCAAAAGAAGTAAATTAATCATATACTTTATTGTATGTATAGTTTACTGCGTAATGATGTTTTATGGGGGTGCTATAACCCAAAATAATTTGTCCACTGTTCTTATAATGGATCAAAATAGGCCTATCAACATGGATACTTTTGGTAAAGTATCTAATTCAACACACTTACAGTGCTTAGGCCAGCACACAGGTATTCTTCTGTGAGAAAAAGAAATGTGAAACAAATAATTTGGCTAAAGGTAGCCTTTTGGCTGAAGGCAGTGGTTAGCGCCCACGTGCCTCAGAGACTGCTTTCCAGAGGGTGTCCCAGCTGCTGATATCCCGAGATACTTTGTCCTACTTCATGCAGCTATGTTTATTATCATATCTCAGTTCAAAATGAAGGTTATTCTTTGTGTTTAGAATGACATCTAAACAATCTAATCTAATTACATCATCTGTAAGGTCCAGTCAGTGCAAAGAGGAAAGGTTGTTTTATGTGGTGATGACCACATGCTACTGGGGCATCAGAACAGAAAGTCTCTTCCAAAGCCCCAATTTCCCTGAGCTATTTCTAATCTCATAGAGGCTCATGGAGCTGCAGCAGAACTGCAGAGTTTGGTCTAATGTAGATTATCAGAATTATTTGACTTGCTTGTTTAGGAGCTCACTGGCACCAGGTTTTCCCTGATGGCTGCTAGGATCTGTGTGGAAAAGCCCTACAGGATGTAACAGGAATCTCTGCAGAAACATTAAAAGGCCCTATTTAAACTGCTCGGAAACCTATAGAGTTTAATAGAGAGTAATATCCTTTCTATTGTTGTTTTTAACTGTCCTATATAATTCTATATTAAATTCTTGAGAAAGGCTGTAATTTTCTATTAAATTCTTTCAGGCTTTTCCACAAGGGTTCAGTAACATTTTTCATCTTTCCCAGAAGTCAATCACTTCAAGCCGCTAGCCATATGTACACATTATATATATACACACACATATACGCACACGCAAGTATGTACGTGTGTTATTCCTCTGGAGTCCCTTACTCGGAGCCATTCAGTTCCCTGAGAATTGGTTGCCCTGAAGAGTTGCCCCCTCACTGCCTGTGAGTGGTCAGCCCCAGGGGAGAACATCACACACTCATGGTCTGGGTCAAAACCACCCTTGCTGGGCAGGTTCCCTCCCTCTGCTCACCAGGGACAGACCCTCTGCATCTGCCTCCATTAGCTATGGAGTAAAGGCAGGTAGGTCATTGCCCAGTGCCTGCACCATGAGCGTGCCCGCTGGGGACACTTGCCTTCTCACCAGGAGGGTCTTTTGCCGGGGAAGAAAGAGCACGCTCATAGGAGGCAGGCAGCTGAGGCTGGCAGCCAAGCAGCAGTTCCAGCTGAGCTGCCTGGCTCACATGAATTAATCTACCCCTTTTAAAACATTCACACGCTGATCTGATTTTGACTGCTCCCTGCACCCAAGTGGCTTTACAGCTTGGTGTGGTTTAAAGGGAAATTCCAACAGCACTTTCTCCGCAGATTCAGTTTATCCCGACGCTGGCACTCAGACCACCTGATGTGCATGTTATGTTTGTTTATTTTGCTGATACCCTGAGAAGGTCGTTGGCAGTCTGTTTCCTGCTCTTTGGATACATATGCCGCTGCTATCGCTCTTCTCAATGTACAGTATGCAGGAAATGTAAAGTTCAGTAAACAAACCAAACACACACAATTTGTGAATTGGAGAATATTTTGTTCTTCCTTCTGGATTGCAGTTTCACTCCTATGCGGTGGGTGTAAAAGGGCCATCAAGCTTGCCTGTGAGAAGTCTAGCCTGCCCTGACTGCAGTGCTCACAACGGTGATCTCTTTCACCCAGGGTCTGACACAGAGCCCTGGAGCTGCGTGTTTGTAAGGGTTTGATGGTGCTGAGGTCCCTACCCGAGCCTCAAGCCATAGAATCACTCCTTCTCCAGTTTGGCTCTGCAGCTTGGCTTTGGGACCTCTGCCTACTTCCATTGCAAAATGTCTGAGCATGAGTTATCAAAAGACTTACCAGCCAGGCTTGCAGCGACGTGCTTTTTGGTTTTGTGCTTCTGCGCATGGAGCTGAGGAAAGAAAACGCATGTGAAAATTGCTCATGAGGTGTTCATCCCTGGGAACCCTCAGCTTGGCAACTTATTCCCTCCCTTATAGGACGGCACAGCCAAATAAGTACTTTTATTACAGAATCACAGAATAGTCAGGGTTGGAAGGGACCTCTGGAGATCATCTAGTCCAACCCCCCCGCCAGAGCAGGGTCACTTAAAACAGGTTATCTTGGGTATGGGGACCATTCTGCCACGGTGCTGTGGGAACCTGACCTCTGGGGCACACAGGAAGCCTTGGGCCCAAGCCTGCAGCCTGCCTGTGCAGCACCCATGCCTGCCCAGGAGGTCAGAGAGGCACGCCGCTCTTACATATCCTTTTTAGTTAGCTCTCAGGTAGCCATAGCCCCGGTGGTGATTTTGAAGCATATGAAGGAAAGCATGTCTCATGGTAAGAGGCTGGATTCAGGGAGCTTCAGCTGGGAGCGTGAGTATTTTAGCTAGGGGAAATAGCTTTCTGTAGTAATTTTGGAGGGGATTAGGTTTGGGGTGAGTACCTAGGCTGTTTTACTGCAAAGAGAAACCATTTGGCTTGCTACTACTGTTCTCATCTCGGGTTCATTAAGTGACTAATATTCAAGGGTGCCTAGGCTCTGGACTGGGAACTCTTTTAATGTCTGGATGTCCAAATCAAAGTGTATAAACAACAGTGAGTACATAAAAATATATGGGTATTTGTATACCCATAAATAAATAGGGCATTTAATATGGGCTTGTATATTGAGCTGTCCATGCATAGCCATCTGCTGGGATCATGCCTGCCAGAGTTGGAGAGTAAAGTACATGAGATATGGAGCAGCTGGGAATATACACACTAAGATACACTTATCAAGCCCCCTGACAGCTATTCCGGAGAAATTCCAAGACCTGTGGAGTGTGAATGTCTTGAAATTTGGGGGAGCAAGGAATGGAGCACCAAAGCTGACCCATCAGAAAGCGCTGCTCCAGCAGTGGTGAAAGTCTGTGGTGACTCCAGTAAAATTAATGGAGTCGCAGTAATGCAAAACTGTTGCGAGATCAGCATCAACCACTTTGCTTTTCTAGGAGATATTAATCAAAGCTCTGACCTTTTCCCTGGGAAGTTTTATTTCTTTTTAACTCTGTCCATAGGGTTACCAGATGTGCTATGTTACTGGGATTGTCTTAGCCATGCAAAGCATTCTTGGGGTCCCAGCTGATTTGCTGAAACTGGGATCTGTCCTGATTTCAATAAAATGCCGGGATTTCCCAAGGGCTTTCCTGACTGTCTTCTCCATTCTAGCAGCACATCCATGTGGCCAAGCACGTCTTCTCTCTCCAGTAACCTCAAACCCCAGCTGCCAGTCAGCTGAAAGCCTGGGGCAGACAGTCACGTTGCTGCCTTTACAGTGGAAAGGTGTGCACTGTAACAGCAGGAGCACAGCAACAGCAACAGTTTCAAGCCCGACACGTAGGGGAAAATGCCTTCATCCTTGTTTGCAGGCACTCACAGCAGGGCCATGAAAGAGGCAGACCAAGTCCACCGATAGGGGAAGGGATAAGGAAAAGGGAAGAACCAGAAAACCCATCAGAAGCAAAGGATAGGAAATTAGGTAGGACTGGAAAGTGAAGGGAAAAGGGAATTACAGATTGCATTTTGGGGGCTTTTTCTCTGCACAGACATCGTAAGGTTTGAAACAGATAAAGATCATTTATATAAATGATTTGAACTGGCAACACAGGTTTAAAAAGCTAAGTCCAGGATCTTCTGACAAATCAAGGGAACTGATCTTTAGGCTTGATATGAGACTCAGACCAGGAATGTTTGGCATGATTGAGCATTTCCTAATAAAAGCTCACGGTGCCTGACATAGCATCCTACTCTTGTTAAAACAGCAGTAGAATTTTTAATGAGCAAGTGTTCAAGAAATTGCTTTAATGTCCTCTTCAAAAAACAGCCCCTCATATCACAGCACTCCTTAACACCACATGCAGGACTATAACTTTACAGCCTGCCTTGAGCAATACATGGTGCTTAGCTGTCCCAGACCTGTGTAAGCAAGGAGCTGCAACTCAGTCACAGACCCTGTGCCCCATCTCCTGTCCCCAGGGTCTAGCAGAGAGTAAGTACCTCTTACCCCTTTAAGTGAAATAAGCTATTGCACCTCATTTTGCATTCTGGCTGAGAAGGAGAACACTCCAAGTTCAGAATATTAAACAGGCTTGAAACCCTTTACATGTGAGACACCACAGGTGCAGGCAGCACTCTGGCCAGGTGCAGACAGACTGGCTTCCAGGTGCTCCCCATGAGCTCCTCCAGGTGACAACTCCCACCCCTCTGTTCCACCTCCATGCAGGTTGCTACATATAATACGAAAATTAGGCCTGATTGATAGAGAACTTCTGCAGTCATGTTTTCCATCTTCTGGAGCCTTCTTTCTTCCAGCTGTGTTTTGTTGGTTCTTTCCCTAGTTGGTAGTTGTTGGGGCAAAGAACAATGTGGCCTGCCTATGTCATGTGCCGCTGCAGCCGATGGGTGCTCAGATGGCTGAAGCATCTTCATATCAGAGCTGCTGGCAGGGGACTTGCTCCCCTCGTGTTACCAGCTTGACTCTGTTGACTCATGACTTGCCAGTCTGAAAGGCTGTGGCATAAACCTGTTTTTCTGAATCCAGTGTTGTAGGCTGAGGCTCATCCCACGTCCCCTGGCCTTGGTTTTATTTGTTCTCCTGTGCTGGGTGTCTTCTATTTACAGTTGCTTTTTTTCTTGCCATCCTGGATCTGTAGCTACCTCATATACCAGGTGTACCAGTGCAACTCGGACATTGCCTTTCGCCCTGTTTTTTTTTTTTTGGTAGCTATTTGACAGCAAGATAAAAATTCATTTGCACTGTGATCCCAGGTCTTTCACTTCTTTGTGACAAGCAGGCTGCTGGCTCTCACTCTGTTCCCTTTCCCTGTGTGCCTTGCACTGCTTCTTCTCTGGGCTCTTCACAGGAAGCAATCATGTTTTCCTGGCCCTTCAGTCAATGCTGAGTCCTTGGGAAAACGCCTCGTGTTGGCATGTGATGGTCCACACTGTCTGATAAGCAACAATACTTCTGTCTTCTGTGTCTTCAACATCAATCTACGGGCTGTCTCTGCTGCTAATGTTACTATTGCAGGCATGTAAGGGAAGAGGCATTTTGGCACTGAATTACATGAATGTTGCTGCAGGGCACAGTGGGAGCTTGGCTGAGCAAAGGGTGTTAGGTTATGACCCCTTACAGAATACAGCATCAGGTCCCTGAGCTTGCCTCTTGCCATTGTGCCCCGCAGAAGACCTTCCTCACGGGGATAAGAGCAGCAATATGCCGTGACCATATAGTCCTGGTTACTGACAGTGAAAAGCTGCCTGTTAGCACTTCCCTAGGTTTAGGTTTGAGTGGTTTGAAGCTGCAGAATCTGAAAATAAGAAAATAAGGCTTTATACTCTAAAGTCGGTTTTCACAAACAGCACACTGCAAGCTTTTTTTTGGATCACCTCACACGGGTCTCCAGCCCCAGGTGTGAAACACATACCAGTCTCATGAGATAATTCCCAATCTCCTGGGATGACTGCCAGTCACCCTGAAGCAACGTTACTTTTCCCAATGCAGCTGGAAGCATGGGGTTACCTCTTGTATGAGTTGCTTCATGTGATCAGATCAGCCCTGGGATTTGCCTCCATTGTGTTCCCTGGGGTCTTTTAGCAAAGAAGATGTTGCTGCCCCCTCATGCCATGGCACACAGCAGCCTTGACCCCCAGTGGAGAAATGCCTCAATGCTTTTCCCAGGAAGGTTTAGGGAGATCATAGCCAGGAGGGGTGTTTCTAGGGGATGTTGATAATCTCAGGTGCTAAAGCTGGATTCTCAGCTACGTGCATTGTGGACACAGACATGGCTCCTAAGTCTTGGTCTGAAACTCCACGCAGTGGTTTCCCAGGCATGCTGAATTCAGGTCAGTGCCTGCTTAGTATTTCTCTTATGTTTCCTGTAAGATGAGGTTCTGCACCTACTCTGACTATACCGCTGCCCCGTGGCTCTCAACCTTCTGTCTATCGTGCAGCCTCTGCAAAGATGGCTGCCTCCTTCTATGTCCCACGTTTTCTTTCACAACTCCTGCTCTGGTGATTTCCTTAATGCTTTCCGGTTTCTCAGGATGTTTTGCTATCATAATCCTGGATTGCTTCTCTGTTGTCAGTTCCTTCTGTAATAGCAATGTCATTAGTTACAGCCTTGGTGGTTGGGAGTTGCTTTAATGAATGGTTCGGTTTACCCAGCAAGCTGGGATCATGCCAGAGGTATTTGTGACCAGCCAGAGGTACTTGTGTACTTGCCAAAAGGTGCAGCAGAGGTTGTCAGGAGAGCTCCTCTAACACAGTATGTCTGGGTTCACTTTTTGGCACCACTAGCGGGAATGCTTTGCCCCAAAGACCCTGTGGAATACATTTATAATGTCAGCAGGTTTCAAACTGTGTAATGGTGCGAGTCTGGCATGACTGAAGTCTTCCTTGTCACTGGTAGGCTGGAAGTTACAGGGGGAATAAAGACGTAGCTTTGCCAGCTCTTTCCTTAGAGACTCCATCATGGGTAATGGAGCTCCACATTTCAGCAGGCTCAGGTTGCCAACAGGGATCTGTTTTTAACCTTAGTTTATTCAAGGTGTCCATCCTTGACATGCGTCTGTATATTCAGTGGCAAAGCTGCACAAGGGACTGTTTTCCCTTCCTTCCCTTTGGGGCTGAGAATATGTGGCATGAAACTGCAGTCCTATCCAAGGCTTGTCCTGTTCTGACTACATCTCTTTCTGTAAAACCCAAGTGGCAACATCTGCTTGGTGGGTTTCTCACACTAGCGAGAATTTGCACACTCGCCTTTTAGTGTTTTCCCTGTACATGCCTAAGGTGTGGTTATGTGTCTTCAGTCAACTATTGTCGCTTACCCGTGTTCGTAGGATTGCATGGCAGCTGATTCCACTTCCCAGCTGGAAGCAAATTGGTTTAACAACACACTTGGAAATATGGAAAGTTTAATGCTTAGCTGCCTCCCTCTGCAATGTGTGTGTACTGATACTGTCTGTAATGTCTTCTAAGATCTCGCTGCAATCATCAGCAAAGCTCCTAACAACTTGTCTACCCAGAAAATGAGAGGATGACTATGTAAAGATTGCACAAGAAACAATACCAGTGAAGACCTGGGCACATAAAATGCAGCATGAGTGAAAGCAAGGTGCGCAGTGGCTTGTACAGCCATTTGGAGGTCTACGCCGTCCATGTTTTTATGGTTAGCAAAACTAGAGCTGGCATGAAATCATGGGTTGCCATGTGCAACCTGCAATGACATCTCTTTTTTTTTTGCTGTACAGACATATAGTAAGTCTTCCCCTGCCCCCATTTTTAATTTTTTTTTTTTCCCTATTGTAGCTTTTTGCCCTTACATCCTTGGTTGGGTCAGTTATTTCTCATTTCTTTCAGCTGTCCGTGCTAGCTGGATTCATTTCTCTGGATTAAAACCTTTTTCCTCAATAGCCTCTTTGGGATACTTGAATTTCATGTTTCACAGAAAATCATGGTCTTCATGACGGAATACAGATTCACGTGAGGATACCATTTTTCTCACTCTGTAGTAGCAGTGTCTGTTCGCTCCCTGTTGTCTTGAGGAGTAGGAAGAGAATTGGTAGGACAGGGATGAGAGAGGACCAATGTCCTTGCGTGGTCTCATTCCTGCTGGGGTGAGAGCCTGCTAATGCCTTTCCCAGCTGCCACAGGGCTCTCAGGAGGGCTCATGGCAGCAGCGTCTCACTCGTGTCTTGTTCTTTTTCAGAAAGGAGACAGTCAGATTCTTTGCTTTCTCTTTCTTATCTTCCACGATCCATCCTGTTTACAGATTCAGGTTACTCTTCTTCAGGGCTTGTGCAGTGATATCTGGCTAGAAATTTATCATCTCTTTGGTGATCTGTCTCTCCATGCTACCTGCTTGCCTACTTTTTATGTACCGTATCATTTACATTGTGAACATATTTTTATTTACTATTGAACTCATTGAAATAACCACTGCCACAATATTTAATGTACTTTATTTGGGGTGGGAAGCTAGAGTGAATTAAAAACATGCAGAAGAAAAGCAATTGGAATTTGCAAGTGTCTGTGGCTTTGATAATGCTTTTCTCTAAAAACCCCTATCTACAATATGTAAAACGAAATAGGCTTTTATTAAAACAATTGATCACAGAAGAGCCAGGCCTGAACAGACACAGACTGGTTTCCAAGTGCTTCCTCTGACCCCTTCCCATCCGTGCTCCACGCGGCTTCCTCCAACTTCCAGAAGGGTTGTGACTGTCTTGCTGAATCACCAGCTGCCTACACCCTTGTTGGGATGGAAGAGGGCTGCTCTCTACATCATCGATGGGAAGGAGAGGAGGGAGAGCTGTTTCTTCGCCCTGCTACTTTGCTCAGGAGTGCCAAGGGAAGAGCTGCGTCTCACTGGAGTGAGCCAGGGCAATATAGGCAAGGCGGAGAACTAGTCTATGTGTAACGGGAGACTGAGGGCTCCTCTGTCCCACTTTCTCCTTTAAACCTGGAGATATGAACAGGCTGAAATTTTAGCCTTATAATACAGTGACATATTCAGTTTTGACGCGTGCTCCTGATACTGAGAGACAGGTAAACCCCACAAATCTTCTCTGTTTTAGCTGTTTGTCACAATAACTCCAACGTAAGCTTTCTGTAGAACTGATCAGCGAAATCCTAAGTCCCGTGAAGTCAACTGGAAAGCTCTTGTTTTTCTGGCTGGTGCAGGGCAAGGCCTCTAACATGGCTGCGACAGCAACCCATTTCAGTTTTTTCCTTGTATATGTTACAACACTGACTGTAGATTAATTTTTAGTCTGTGTTCAGTCCCTTCCAATGTATCATTGTTAAAGACAGTATCTGATTATCTTGAGTGCACAATAACTGCAAGTAGAATAGCATTAATTGCTCTGAACGAAAGTAATTTGATAGCTAATTACACAGGAGGGAAATGAACAAACCCTGAGTTAGCTAGAAATTTCTGCTAAAAAGCAGGTATTTTGGACGGATTTAGATATAGAATTTTGCTTATTTGACACAACAATGCATCAGGCTGCATTTATAGCCTGCATTATTAGAGTACAGCTGACTGGGGATAATGACTCTCCAATTTATGATTTCCACTTTAATTACACTTTAGATTAATATTTTTTCCTTGGAATTTGGAGGCTTGGGGCAATTTTCTGGGAGAGTCTTAAGGAAACAAACCTTATCAGAAGAAACACCACCCTTTATGCAGACACTTTGATAAAGACCCACCTAAAGAATGACTGTATTGTTTTAGCATTTCTTCTCTGATGCACTGTCTTGCTTCTGGGATACAAACATCCTTCATAATTTATACTAAAATTGGTATTAAGCGACTGGCCCATGTGGAATTGAGTTTAGTAGGTAGACATGAGTAGATCTGGGACATGACCTTCCTTTGGCCGACGCCAATCAAAGATTTTTCTAGAAGGTGTGAATTGTTAATGCTGAAGTTCTTCAGTGATCAAAACATCTAACACATGGGCACTTTTTCAAACTGCCTCAATACAGATTTCTTTAGGTTTCTGGTTTAGAAAGTCACTTTCGGTCACCTTGAAGTTTGCATGAATTTTCACACCAAGCTCAGAAACAGAAAAATCTTACAATTATCTTAATGTTTGTCCAGATAGATCAGAGCAGATAGAGTATCTTGAAGGTTTCCAGTGATAGTGTCTTCTAATTTTGGCAAGCACGTGATAGACTTTTAGAGGTCTTTGAGCTACACACCCAAGTTGGAAAAGGGCCTGAGTACAAGAAAACAACCTTGAAGGGAATATTTTCAAGGCAGACAAAGCTGACATCTGGCTATAAACTCTGGGCAGTACTCCGGCCCCTTGCTGTGAGGCTGAAGAACAGAGTTCAGGCCTGTTGTGGGGTTTATGTTTGCGAGAACACTGGATGATTCAAGGCTGCGTGCATTTCACCAAGGTTTCCAGAGCTGGCTCCCGGGGGAAGGGTGGTGGACGTGACAGCAGACAGAGTGCCGCCCCTGCCTCTCCCCTCCGAGCTCCTTGTCACCGTCCTCGTCCCCGTCACTGCCAGAGGCACCAAGTCAGCTTTAGCTGCATGCAGCCCGTCAGGGCCAGGGAACTCTTTGCACTTTCTCAAGTATTGGGTCAGGACTGTTTGTTTCACTTTTTTAATGGAATCCTGCAGTGCCATCCAGGGCAATGCTTTTTTAAACCGTCGTCTCAGACCCATCCAGTCTGATGGAAAAACCTTAGATTGGCACATTGTCAGAGCAGCCTTTGGACCAAATCTGCTCTTGTACTGCTTTTCATACTAGTGTGAAACTTGACTTCCTTGGAGTTACTCTGGAGTTGCAGCAGCATAATTGAAAGGGGAATCAGGCATCAGAGCCCCCTTTATTCCCCTGGCTGAGGAGAACTGAGTTATCAGTGTGAACATTTGAATGTGAATGAAGCTGAAGAAATGGAATTCTGTAGCCAAAGGCTTCGGCGAAACGCCTTCACCAGTGTTTAACTCAGGCTGGCGATCGTCTTTTATTCATAAATTCAATACCGAGGAGGAGTACACCCTGTCACTTAGTGTATAAAATCACAATTAACGTACTATAATGGACTTTTAAGGGAAAACCCTGTAGAAGTGATTTGTATCTCATAAAATATTACATTAAACCGTTCTCTTTCTCCTGATACTTGTGTTGTATTTCCCCTTCCTGCCTATGCTTTGAATGCAACTCTGTTTCTTGTTTTATGCTTGTGCAAACATGCAGGACAGTGGAGACAATGTAGGAAAAGGAGAATTTGGGCAAAACAGCCGTTTTGCAGTGACTGTGATCCTGTTGATGGTGCACATAATTTTCTATTTGCAACCAGCTTTTAAAGAAAAAAGGAGAGAAGGAAGACAAAAGAAAAAGCAGTAAGTTGGGATCACTCCATCTTTTGCTTGCTCTTTTCTTCTTTTTTTCGGCAGATATAGGAGTAATATCCAGTGTCACAAACTCTTGCAATAGCTATCAGAGTCCCAGTCTGCAGTTTTTAGACCTGTGAATTGCCACAACATATGGCAGCCAAACAATGTGCAGTGATAAGCCAGCAGGTCCAACTGGGTTGAAAGGGATGGCAAAAAGTAGCAGTTCATAATTTACCTACCTCAGCATCATCTACACAGTTCCACAAAGGGGCTCTGACATTTCATGCAATGCAAGTGTATATCTAACTGGAGTGTATTTGCCCCAGTTGTAAGGAGAATTTCTTCTGATGGTGTATTCACTGGTAATTTATGATGGCAACCTGGAATTTTTACCTGAGTCTTTGATACAGATTAAGTGGTTGAGGCTTTTTGCATTCAGCAGCACAGGAGGATCAGTCAATCAGGGACAATGCACTTCTGTCAAATATTATCACGTGATTAAATATCGATACGGCCTTGAGTTGTGCTTGCACATCATTCAGTTGCAAGATGCTTGGAAAAAATGGGCACAGCTTCTCATTGAAGTGAAGAAGAAAGGTCAGGCAAACCCTGTTGAAATTTCGATGCTTTCTCATGTGGTCATACCAAAACATGTCTGCTGTCAATATTTCAGGGATAATCCAGAACTCTGGAGTTACCTGATTATTTCTCCTTGCTCTGTCTTTATCATATATGAATAATGCTTATTTGTTGTGAAAACCCTTATTGGTTAAGAGCTGTAGACACAATGAATTGATATTTAAAACTGTTGCTCCATTGTAAAGAAGGATATCTGCAACTAGGAGCAGAAGCTGCATGCCAAAGAGTGGGAGCTCTGATGACTCTGTTATTAAATGAAAATCATGTCCCATTTTAACTCTACTGTTCAGCTTTAAAGGACTGAACAAATCAAACTGAATTTTGATCTAAATAAATGAGAATCCCAGCTGAGAGAGTTAAACAAATTCCTCTCAGGCCTTTCTAGACAGGATCAAGGCCAATTTCCACTATCCTGGTTTTTGAGACAGGAATATTCATAGCTCTTAGAGATCTTCTTGCTGTATATGTGCGTATGAGCATATATGTTTTGACATTACAAACAGAAAGGGGAAAGAGAACAATATAACTTGATGTGAAATTCAGGGTTAAGAGGAGGAAGGGAGAGCACTGGTTCAGGAAGGTTTTTTTCTCCGCCAGCACTCAGTGTATCGTAGCTGAAATCAAAACCCTATAGTAAACTCCCTGAAGGAAGCAGCATAATAAATAGTTTTTTAAGGTCCTTTCTGAATGACATGGAATGAATGCCCCTCTCTTTCCCCCTCTCCCCTCCCAAGGCAGAATTAGAAAATGATTCTCCATGTAGAGATATGTGATCCGTGCTAATGGCAGCAAATGAGAATGCCAGCTGCTGTTTCACCCTCTCTCGCACCCCTGCCCTGCTCCCACCTCCCCACAGTCACTCTGGCAGTAGTTTCATGCTTTATTTCAGGCTTGAATAATGATAATAACGTCTTGCACTCCTGTAGCGTCTTTCATCTGAGGACTACAAAGCAGTTTTACAAACGTTAGCTCTATAGGGGTTCATTCTGCAATGTACTAAAGATGATCACAGAATGGACATATAGTCAGTCATATAATCACGCGGTTGATTATTTACCCCTTGCAAATCTATGTCATCTACATCTATATCCATCCCAGAGTGAAAGTGTCGTGACTGTCTTTACGAGGTACAATGCGTATATGCATGTATAATGCATAGAAAAAATTCAAAGGAAAACTTACTGCAGTGTTCCCAGGAGGAGAAGACCTATTATATTTATTCACTCCCTACTATACTACAGAAAATGGAAAACGCTAAGGCATTTGTGCTTCATTACCTAAGACAGGTTTGTATCAGTTCCATCAGGAAGTTGTTTTCTCTGTACAATGTGAATTAAAATTTCTGTGGCCTTGCCGGAAAGTACCAGGTTCAAATGACCCGGAATCATGTGACCCAGGAGAAGTTGAATGCGCACCCTTGAAGCGAGGTCCTCTGTGTTCTTGGAAAGTTTGGGATTCCTGATCTGAGCGATGCAGCTTGCAGTTCCCATCTGATCTGAACTTTGTGTGATTGGTTTTTGTTGTGTTTTCCTGTAGTTTTCATGCAGGGTAAGGCTAAATTCTGCCCTTTTTGCCACTGATAAGCAAATTTCACTACTTGCAGTTCCCATAAACCGCTAGGTGTCTGCTCATTATCTTTACCTCCCAAAGCCTCAATTTTTTTCTGGAAAATTCCAGAGCTAGGCTTTTTCTAATCAATTTTTGCATCAGCATAACAGGATCTCTCATGGTATGTCAGAATTTTAATTTCTCCTGTCTTCATCTCAGTAGTGAGGGAGCTGAGTAGGGATGAGAAAAAGGCTAGCCAGACATTTTAAATTCAAAAAGCAATTTAAGCTAGAAATAAAAGTATATAACGCAGCAGCGTATCTTTTTTACAGCTTAGCTATTGAGTCACTTGATTTTGACCAAGTCACTTAGGTCTTTTCAAAAGAATCTATGAATTTTGGCTCCCTCCATGTTTAGTGCCCAACTGAAAACACACTAAACCTGATTTTCATTGTCACTGTCCCCGTAACATGTCCCTTATTACATGCTTAACATCCATAACTGGGCACTGTGTTGTGACAAGATCCTGTGTCCACTTAGTCACCTAAATAAAGCCCAGATAAAGCATATGGGCCCTAAGATAAATTTAATGTATTTCGATTCCTCAGTGAAAAAAATAGTTCTATAGAAACTTCTGCCATCTTAATGTGTTTTGAGACAGGCCATGCCTTTTGCTTGGATTATTGAGCTGTATTTTGTTAAGATCATTGATAAAGTTTTCTGCAAAAAGCAGACATGAGAACTGTACTACAATAAGCCACTGCTTCTGAAAGATTTCAGAAGTCTTAGGAGGCAGAGTCACTGGCCTTGAAGTCTGTCGTTCAGCCTGGGATTGCAGTTTGTCCAGAGGAGTGAATCCCAGATATGCAGGAGACCACGGCATGGCTCAGGGAAGCTGCTTTCTCAAGAGATAGCTGACCATTGACAGGACAAAGCAAAACCAAGCCGAAGGAGTAGGTTGTTTGAAGCTTCACCAGGTTGTCCCCTGGAGATGATAATTTGCTAGACAGACAGACGTGCATGTAGATTGCTACTATTAAATCTATTTCTTTAAAAGTTTAGACTTTTCAATATACTCTTACTTGTAGGGTGATAGCTAGGCCACGTTACACCTGTGATCACACTTAAGCCAGTAGCCACAGGGACTCAGATTTTGTCTGCCCTTACAGAGGGCACCACAGTTAGATCCCAGCCTAGGAAAGAAAGCAGTCCTACCCAAGGGGAGATGCAGACTTGGCCTCTGGAAGAGGACGATGTAAACTCTGGCAAAAAAGAAAAGGAACAGACCATCAGCTAGCCTGTAACCAAGCAAATCCAACACCAAGTATATGTAGGACATAATTATGATGAATTATAAAGCCTTTCTAATTGAATGGTCAAAACAGGATTGGTACCTGGCGTTGGCACTATGAAACAAGGACATACTAGTGAGATGCTGTCTGGTTTTGCCAAAAACTTTTCAATTTGTGGTTCTGCCTGTTGAATTAATTTGTTATGTTTTCTGTTCCTCCCCGAAAAACTCCCAAAACAAAAGCCCTCCAGAGTTAGCA
This sequence comes from Ibidorhyncha struthersii, assembly GCA_013398815.1. Taxonomy (NCBI): domain Eukaryota; kingdom Metazoa; phylum Chordata; class Aves; order Charadriiformes; family Charadriidae; genus Ibidorhyncha; species Ibidorhyncha struthersii. The sequence goes on along the minus strand of VZSZ01006946.1, from coordinate 91,636 downwards.
CTAAATCTCTATTAGTCCAGCCAGGAAAACCATTTCAGGCTTCTCTCCAGTGGATTTGAATCAGCCTAACCTGCCGTCTTGGTGTTACATTACTTGTGACAGCCTCCAGGAAAAAGGGTCATATTCAAAACACAGACAATTCCTGCAGCCATGGCTTAAACAGAGGACAAACTGGGACTTCTTTCTTTGAAAAGGTCTAGTAGTTCTTTCCAAAGACAAATTTTCATAGAATAGGCCCCCAAAATTCCCATTTGGAAACATGGCTTGCGGCTGTGTGACAGTTAAAAATACCTGCCTGGGATGTCCTCCCCACCACCCCTCGCTGAATGTTTGCCTCCAGCCACTTTTGATCTGTGGACCTATAGAGAGTTTCCCATGTAGGTGTGGGCCCCTGTGTAGGGTCGTTGAGCATGGTGAGGCTGGCTTTCCAAAAAACATATTTATGTGTCATGCAGGTGTTCCTCAGGGGTTGTAATGTCCAGCTTGTCCATGCTTCATACACATCTGCATCTGTCCTGTGCCTTTAGGTTCATTAAATGATTCCCTGGCGGGGAAGATCAGGTTCAAAGTAGAAAGGTAGTGTGCACTGGGGTATGGTCCCTACACCCCTATAGGCGTAAGGTAGGCTGTATTACTTGAGCAGAGAGCTTCAGGCGACTCAGCTGCATAGGTGAAACCTGAGTTACCTTTTGGAGAGCCCTAGGACTCATCCACAAGGGTGGAAGCCACCCTCCATGGGCCTTGCAAAGCACTTGTTAAAAATCACTGAATTGTACTGAATGGCACCAAACACAAGAGTTGTTAGATATATGGAAGTAAAAGCTGCGTATGAGTGTCTAATGACAGAAGCTAAAGGCAATGAGATTCACTAAAGGACTGGAGCAATGCTGGAGGAGGATGCACTTTGTGCAGGAGCTGTGATGTTTCATTTTTCCTTTGCCTTCAGGAAGGCGCCACAGTACTTGCTGGAAAGGCATGGGAGCGACGCAAAATATTGTGAGTGGCTGAGCTGTGTGATAATCAAAGCCACCCTTGATATATCAGGATATATATCTGAAAAATTATTCTGCTCCAAGGTCACACTTCCATCCACAGGACAGTCTCTAGGATGCTGGGGAAGATTACTAAAATGAATCTCCATATCATTGCAATGTTCTTGGACCATCACTAGCTTCTCGGTATTTTAGAAGTGCCACTGCAGGGAGGTTGGGTGACACCCGCACATAATAACTGCACAGATTTGTTGAATCACTCTAAATGCTGGAGTGGGCTGGAAGGCCTCGTATGGAAATGGCAAGTTCAGTACCTAAATCGCCTCAAGGTGCCTGCCAGCATCCTCCGTGCATAAGTAACAGCATTTAATATGGTCACAGACAGAGGTGTGCACTTAAGCACACATCTCTCAGGCAAAGAAGGAGTTCTCAGATGTGCGCCTTTACATACTAGCCATGTCCAGTGCAAAATGCATTTCAAGCTCTTCATTTCCTTAGCTGCTGCTACCCTGTAAATAATATGATAGCACCAGCATTTTCTAGTATATTTTCCCTACGGGGGAAACAAAATAATTTTGACTCAGGGCAAAACGTTGCCTTCAAACGTACATGCACAACTGACGTGGATTTCCATGGCACCTTGCCCTGAATGTATAATTGCGTTTGGTTTTGAACAGCTTTGTTTATTTGTGTATTTTGTTAATGTGTTTTGCACCTCAGGCGTGTACTTTACAAATGCAAATTCCTTGGCTTACTGTGGTAATTTACGGCTTTTAAAGGCTAATTTGAGACCATTTTGCAATGGTAAAAAGAGCACGTTTCATGGCATCCCTTGCCGGGGGAGGGGAGGACCTTCTGTATCTTTTCAAAACGGTGCAGGGTATTCCCACCTCCCAGTGAAACCAGCAGGACTCAGCCAGCCAGAGGGAAGCCCAGGAAGCCCGCAGCCTGGCAAGTAGGAGAGAAATCAATCGTCCCCCTTGTAAATCGCTATATTGCAAGAATGCCCAGGGCAGAGCGCAAAGCACATGTCTCGGTCCACTGTCCAAACACAGAGAGAGTGGAGGGAGAGGATGATCCTGCACAGGGAAATGAGAAGATGGTGGCTGGATTAGGACGAGCTGAGAAGATTCGGGGAGGGTTTTCAAGCAGGAGTTAGTTAGCTTTCGTTTTCCCATCACTAGCAAAACCCTGCAATGGAACTGACGGAAAAGGACATACGGGCCTCAGCTTTGGTGTTAACAGGTTCACACAGGGTTACGGTTGCGTTTTTCTGCAATGGTGCAGGACTGGTGCAATGCGGGAGGAGAATTACTTGTAGATGGTATATAAGACAAAGAATGGTCTCCAGATTTCTTCAGAGATGTGATATGAAGCCTAAATCAGATCTCTGACCTTCTCTCATGTTTCTTAAACTTGCAGCAGCTTTCCAGCCAGTATTCAATGGCAGCTCATACTGGGGAAGGAGTATGCAGGTTTCTGGCCTGAAAACTTGTTAAGAAGTGCTTTGTAACTCTACTGAATTGAGGGCATTTGCCCAAGCGTTATACTGTAACAGAACTGGGCCCAAGCTTGCTGCACTGTAAAATGTTTCTTTCTATTTGTATAGCTGCTTCTCGAGACAAAAACGTTCCAGTTTTAATTGTAAGTACTCAAGAAATTGGGAATTTTTGTTTAATAGTTTGTTTAAGAAATAAGAAATGGTAAAAAGAAGGGCTGCTTAGTTTTTAAAAGAACCACCGAGGTTTTAGAGCTATTCCAAGCCTTGGGGTTAATTTTCAAAAGGAAGTCTTTGAGAAAATATCTTCCTAATAAAATTTTAAAATTTGGAAACCTCCATTCTCTGGAGTTTTTAGGTAACTTGGTTTATTGAGGACTTTTACCACTAATATTTCTCAGCAATGACTGTGCTGACATATGAAAAGGGCCTTGCGAAGACAATGGAGTGTACTGGTCCCCTTTGCAGCTAAGGACCAGAGGGTCAGAGAAAGTGTGTTAGTTGCTTCATCTATCCATTCTGTTTTGTGAGGAGAAAGTTGCTTTAAGCCAGCTCTGCTCAGCCCAAAGCCCTGTTTAGACATGAGAGTCATATCTCACTGATCCAGCTACTCCCAGCTTGCATCAGCTTTACCTTACACTGGTGTCTTGTGCTTGTGAAATGAATCGCTGAGGCTCATGCCATTTTGACAGAGAGCTTAAAGCAGCTCAGCAAGTCAGAGTTAGACTAAGTGCATTAGGGCACATGGGGTCTGATCTGTTAAACTTTCGTCCGTGCAGCTCAGTATAATTGTGTTCTTTCTCTTTACAAGCCGCTAGATTCCTAGAATGGGTTGCTTATGTATACGTCTTTCTCCCTATCTGACTAATAAGATTTTTCAAGGCTCAAAAGCCACACAGCCTTGAATGAAATCCTTTCTTAGTTGCTTAACAAAGATACGTCTGGATTTTCTGCAGTGAGCGTGGGTAGCTGTCACATTAACCTCTGAAGATGTTGTCAGGGTTCCTGGTTTATTCTAGAGGAGGGCAGAGAAAAATAACTCTTTGCCCCTTATAAGAACAACACTCATTTGAAGATGGAGTGAAATGTTAAAATTACAACAGGTGATATTTGTAAGGCTTAGGGGCTTTTTCACCTCAGAGGGCCTCTCAGCTGATATCATCTTTGTTTCACCTGGAGGAAAATGAAAGGCAGGAGATGCAATTCTGCAATTCACTGATGAATGCACAGCACCGTGCTATGAATCTGATCTCTCGAAGCTGGCACCCAACCCAGGTCACTGCCTCCCAGCTGTGCTCGAGGCATGGGGCTGTGCTTCCTCCCCCTTCACGGCCCATGGAATGGTTATGTTTCATTTCCTCCCATTTGGGGTCGAGTACACAAACAGAAATAATCTGCGAGATTGTACAGTAAGGCTTCGGTCCTCCCTGGAGACCTGCAGGGATCCTGTAGAGGCAGTGCTTCTGAGGAAAGATAGCGGCAGCCTCCACACTTGCTACAATTCACCAGCCCCCTAAGCCTCGGTGAAATAGGTGAATAAAATATGAAATGCTAAGTGGTAAACTTTTAAGGTTGCACTGTTCCTGCAGGAGACCCATGGCCTGTTGCCAGTGGCATCCCATATCCAGCAGAAATTTATTTCTAACAGTTAGGGATTTACTCCTACATGTAAAAGGAAACGCCGACCTTGATGATGTGGGAGCTGAATGCCACTGGTGGAGTAAGGAGCTGTAATAGTAGTTAATTCTTAAGAGGTAGATTTTTCTTTAAATGTCAATGCAAAACCATNCCCCCTTCTTTCTTCTGCATTGGAAACTACTAGAAGAAACTAAATAGGTATGCACCCTTAAATATGGATGAAATACAAGTGAAAACAGTTGCAGAAGCTAGCCTAGGGCCTGGTTGCCTACATACATTATAAAGTTCAGTCTATCCAGAATCATGAATCGTGAAGATTCAAGTGTAACTGTCATAGTGCAGTTTGTGGATCTGCAGAATAATAAACTCAGAAATAACAAGCCACCTTTATCCCAGCTTTGAACAAGAGCAGTAGATGCTGACAGTGTTCACCAGCGCCTGATGCTGATCCAGACTTCTTAAATTTCTAGCTTTACTCACATTCAGCCTTCCAAAGGGGATCATTGTAAAGCCACACTGCTGAGATTTACCTTGCAAACTCTGCTTGAGACTGAGAATCAGACATATACACAGCCTACTGAGATAACTCTAGTGCTCTTCGAAGGCAAAAAGATCTAAGAAATTCAGTGTTAAGGCTCAAACTCGGGGTCTTTAACCCTGTCCTTCAGACCCCATGCTTTCTGCTTCTGGTAGGTGACTCTGTAGTGATTTTGAGGATAATGTGGGAGCTGTTTGTTAACTCTTTTCACCCAGGCTGAGCTTGCTGATAAAGGACATGTGCTAGTCTCTACTGTGAAAAAGTTAATGGCAAAGATTCAGGGAAATAATCTTATATGCATTAGAAGATTTTATTCATTTTGACTGCCTGTTTGATGAGGGGGTGAGGGAGTAGAGAGACTAATTTGGCTTCTCCCTAATATTTAATCTTAAAGATTGGGTTCTGCGTGAGCTTTTTTTGGTAAAAAATAATAGCATGAAGTCTCTATTGAAAAAGTATTTGATCAGAATACTGACACCATTGTAATTTTTTTTCTTCTGTAATAAGATTGTATTTTAGCAGTTTGTTGTAAGTTAAATAAAAGTGTAGGCATGATGTAATAATTTATCATGTAGAAGACTTTGGAAGCATTTCCCTTTCAAGGGTATTGTACTGTTTTAAACTGTGTCGTATCTGCTTTGCATATTCAAGCCAGGAAGTGTGACTTTCCCTCTCTCTTCCTCCCCAGTGTGCCAAGGGTAGATGTTCAGTGGTGGTGTACATGGTCGTAAGGAATGGGTTGATCTAAATATGCCTGGGTCGTTTCACACAGACTGAGAATCTGTTACAGTCTCTCTGTGTGCTTTGCATCATCGTTACTCAGTAGATCATGAATCTCCAGGCTACACAGCTCAGCACTGGGAAAGCCCTGACATTTCTAACCCGTATCTCCACCAATGCAGAGTGTTCCTGCAGTGCTTTTACCTCCATTTTACAGTCCCAAACGCCTCAGTTATTAGCATCTTTGCTCTGGTGGCCATTCCACAGCCTAAGATATCCCACTGTCAGGAAACTCCTCTGTTACTTTTATCTCATGGGGGTTTTTTTCAACATTTCTTTGTCTTTTGGGGTACAGCACCGTGCTTTCTGCTGTCTCCTCTCAGCTTGCTGTTTGCATCCTGCAGATAGCTGTGCTCTCTTGCCTTGCGCAGTCTGTGTCTCCGCGCTCATTGCTCAGTCAGGATGTGCTATTAGCAACTGGTCTCTCTTTCTGCGGTAGTTTTGCTGCCCTTCTCAGAATTCATTCCAGTTAGTTAGTCTTTCAGGTAAAGACATGCCCAGAAATTAAGGCTACATTCCAGCATCTGAAATGAAGCTTCTGGTGACTCAACCCAAAATGGCTTTGATCTGTTTCACTACTGTGTTACTCTTTACTGCATGTCCAATTTGCTGCACACTATTACTATTAAATCTCTGTTGACATTACCACTTTCCAGGTTTCTCCCTCCCATTGTGCGACTATTTCCCATCTGGGCTTTTCTCATGTGGGAAATATTCACACAAATTCAAGACTTCAGCAAAGCTTCCCAGCTGCATTAGGCATTTCACCAATAAATCACTGTTTCCTGTGGCAGAAGAGAAAACCGACTGAGACAGCCTTTCAGATCCCACGTGCAGTGATAGCTCACCCTTCCCTATTCCCGTACTCCCAAATCCTGTGTAATATCACAAGCAAAATTTTAAACAGAAAATTGAATCAGGCAAAATTTCAGGAAGGATTCAAAATTGCAGTGCTAACAGTTGGCGAGGATCCACACACTACCTCTGAAAGACATTAAGAAACTAACTGCAAAAACAACACTGAGTTTATTTTTGCTGTGTTAACCCAAGGTTATGACCTACTGTGCAGCCACCAGGATCGTTTCCCTGTTCCTTATGTTTTGGCTAAGTTGGTACTGTAATTTAGTGTTGTTTAGATGCGGTAGAGTGGATTCAGACACCTGGTCACCCTGCAGTGCAACTGCAAATGCCATGGGGTGCTCAGGAGGGACAGCCTCTTCCCAGTGCGGTGCAAGACCAGGACCCTTCAGAAAACAGAATGATTCCCATAGGGCCACTCTCAGTGTGATTTTGGCCCTGATTGATGATGAAGAGAGAATATTTCATTGAGAGTCCATCTGTGTCACCAGTGAGGATGTGAAAATGGCCAAGATGGTTCAGACCCCTGGACCAGCTAGCCAGTGCTCTGTTTCTAGTAGTGCCCCTAAGAAGGCAAAGGTGAGAGCAGGGCAAGTGTACGTGATAATGTCTTCTTTCAGCCTCCAACTATTTTCAGCTCAGGGGATTTCCTGGCCCTGGCGAAGTTTGTCTGTTTGGTAACCCAGGGGATTTCTATTTCAAGCACTTGTCCAGTCTCTCCTCAAGCCTATGTAAAATTTTTACATTCATGTAGCTCTTTAGTAAAAGCTCTACAGCCTCTCTAATTGCTGGGTGAAAAAAACACTTCTCCATGTGACAAACCCAGCTCCATTTAACTTCATCTGGTGGCTCCGGTTCTTACACTGGAAGAGGGAGTGAGCAGTCATTCGCAATCTAGCCACTCCTTGCTACTCTGGATTTTATAGATCTTCATCATACCCTTACCAAGTCCAGGCAGAAGAGTCCAAGAATACTCAGCAATCCTTCATATAGAAGCCATTTCACACCTTTGACCATTCCTGTTTCCTTTCTTCGAGTCCTTCTTCTAGTTCAAGTTTGGTACGGTATTGAAGGTAGAGGGGAATGAAGGAATTATACAGTGGAACAACAATGTTCCCTGTTTTGGTTTTTATTATTTTTCCAGACTTTCACTGACTTGAATTGCCTTTGGATTGGGCATGCACAGCCTTTTGGCTCTGCATGCTGATAACATGCAACAGCCTGTGTTGCAGGAAAAAAAAAATTTACTGTCTGGTCATTGCTAGAATTAAGTTTATTAGCAATAGATCAGATCTAAGATGAAAGATTACTAATACAATTCAGACCAGTTCCTGGATTTCTTAGCTCAGGAATAGCTGTAAATTAAGCAGTGCCAAGGCCTGAGCACTGGATCTCAGTCATTGGCACCGTTGTTAGTGTGCTTCTGGGTATGATTTTGGCCTGCACCAACCTGCCCTCTCCCAAACAACTCCTGAGCATGCTTCAAGAATTAGCACGGGCCAGAGACGGTTCCCAAAGCAGTCTGGCTGCAACTCAGATGCTACTAGTTTCTTTAACTGTGATTTAGAGGATGAAAGAGATTAAAAGTATAAACGTGGCCAAACCGTGCCATGGCCAAACGTGGCCAACCAGAGCCAGGGAATGGGCCCTGGCTATATCTAAAGGTTTCCTTATGAGGATGGAACAGTGGTGCTCACAGCAGCGCGGCCAGGATCTAGAACAGGCATGGAAACGGACAGGCTTGACTGTAGGACACTAAGCAGTTAATGCCAATGTTGGTAATGCTCTCTATGTTCAGGGGTAACAATGAACTTCTGTTTCCAGAACTTTCCACCTGCTCACTTTCCTCAAGCAATCAAAATTGGAGATGATTGAATTATTCTAGGTGAGAAGATTTACATACTTATTTTACTGCAGGGCATGAAAGAATCCATGCTGGGGGAGATGCTGATGTCATTGATTTGGTTGCTAAGCCAGTTTAAGGGAATCCATATATAACCTGCATAGAAAGCAGTCCTAAGTGTTGGTTGCCTTTTGGCTATCAAGAAAGCCTGTTCATGTACTTTACAAAGGTAAACACAGATCAAATGTAAAAAAGTGCAAACCTTCTCCACTTGCCTCAGTGGTGTGTTACCCCAAAGCATTTCAACTGCTTTTGCTGTTGCCACCACCATACTCTGCTGATCTATCCTAAAGTATCTCTTCTCGTTCACTCACAGGAGCACTGGCAGCATAAAAACAAATTTCCATTTACATATTTTTTACCATCCAGGGTAACAAATAATACATAAGGTAATTGTAATAGAAAGTGATGAGGGACAGGAAGTTTCTCATTTAGTGCAGTTAGTTTACACTGTTCATCAAGAACATTTACATACAGTTAATGCACAGTTGGCAGTGGTTCCCCTGTTGTTTGTGTGGATCTTTTACACAGCAACAAGCAGAAGAGAACATTTGAACAGATTAAAGAAATTAGACACAGGGAGGAGAGATTTGGGTGTAGTAAGTAAAACTTCAGGTGCTGGCAAAGACTAGGATAAGTCTTCTGGAGGAGGATTGCATTGGATGTTTTATGAAGAGTTGTTTTTATGAAAACTGGTGAAATAATGATCATATTTATTTATGGATACCGGTTCAATGAGGAGAGGCCAACATTCCCAGTGAATGATTTGCATTAGTCATCAGTCATTTATTTTATAACTATGAAGTATAAAGAAGCTAAAAAAATCTTAAAGACCTAAAGTCAAGAACTCAGGAGTTGGGACATGCCAAAATTAAGGTTATTGATTGGAAACATGGATAAAATTGAACAATTTGGAAGTGGTGGAGGCAATGTGCATCGGGGGAACAGTAAGAAGTGGATATTTCATCCTCTTGTAAGGTGGTGCTTGCCTTTCTAGAGCTTCAAAATATTAGTCACATAATCCACAAATTCTTCTGCCAGTCTGAGTCTAAAAAATTAGTCCTTTTATGGTAATATTTTAATTACAAATTCTGGAGACTATTGAATATTGACTGTACCTGAAACTCAGGTTAACTCTACTTGAAACACGTTCTGCACAGTTTTCTGTTACCTTTAGACTCTAGACCCTTGCCAAAATCCAGAAGCCCTCAAATCACCGTGTCCATTTGGTCTTCCCTTCCTCATCCCCAGTAAACTGCGGGTTGTATCTGTATTCCCCAGACACATTCCTGGCTGCACAGACGAGCAATGGAGATCTTTTTATGAGTTACAGAGCACCTTGGCTGACTAGGACTGGTCATGCTGTGATTTTCCTGATCCATCCTGTCCCGGGCTTTTTGCTTTGTGTGTTCTACCTGCTGCTCTGAGCAATGCCTATCTCCTCCTGATGTCTACCAACTTATTACGGATAGCTGAAATCCGCCAGCCCCAGTTCACCTTTTCTGAAAGCCACTGGTGATTGTACAGTCCTCAACATCCCTGGCACTATACATGTATAATATCTCCTCTGAGGCCTTCCAGGACCAGAAATAAAATGAAGCCACAAAAATTTGTGGAAGAAATTGGTTTCTGGGGGAAAAAACACATAGCAGTTTCATTCAGTGATGTGTGAAGCTTTGTATTCCCTAAGTAAGGACTCGTGTATGTAAAGGCTTTCACCTACAAGAGGCTGAATTTGGAGCCTGCAGGGCTGGGGACACCTTATGCTTGACCATGTGGCAGGACTGGGAATGACATACACACCAAGGAGACCACACCACAAACCCATCTTCTTTCCTGTAAGTGAAAAACAAGAAAAGAAAAAAATAACTTGATTGTTTTATCTGGGAAAAAAGGAGAGATTATGTGGTGCAAGAGGAAACTTATTTGTAGGGTCAGTTGTTGACTTTGTGAAGCTGAAAGCAAACTCATCTGCTGAAGCTTTGTGTCATTTGGCTTTCAGGTCTCTTATTGCTGTGAAAGTCAGTGCACTAAGTCATGGGAGTTAGCTGGAGGAGAGGTACCCTCATATCCTTCACTGGAGAGCCAGGTTGAGCACATAGACCACCAGTGAATGGCAGTGCGAAGCAGGCATATTGCGATATATCCCCCAGATAGAAGTTGTGCAGGGCACAAAGCCCTGCTTTGCTTATATTGCCATAGCAGCACCTAAATCATAGAATCAAAAAATGGTTTAGGTTGGGAGGGACCTTAAAGATCATCTAGTTCCAACCCCCCTGCCAAGGGCAGGGACACCTGCCACTAGACCAGGTTGCTCAAAGCCCCATCCAGCCTGGCCTTGAACACTTCCAGGGATGGAGCTTCCACAACTTCTCTGGGCAGCCTGTTCCAGTGTCTCACCACCCTCACAGTGAAAAATTTCTTCCTGATACCTAATCTGAATCTACCCTCTTCCAGTTTGAAGCCATTACCCCTCGTCCTATCATTGTATGCCCTTGTAAAAAGTCCTTCTCCAGCTTTCTCACAGGCCCCCTTCAGATACTGGAAGGCTGCTATAAGGTCTCCCCAGAGCCTTCTCTTCTCCAGCTGAACAACCCCAACTCTCTCAGCCTTTCCTTGTAGAAGAGGTGTTCCAGCCCTCTGATCATCTTCGTGGCCCTCCTCTGGACCCTATCCAACAGGTCCATGTTGTTCTTGTGCTGAGGACGCCAAAGCTGGACACAGCACTCCAGGTGGCGTCTCATGAGACCGGAGTAGAGGGGCAGAATCACCTCCCTTGACCTGCTGGCCACACTTCTTTTGATGCAGCCCAGGATACAGTTGACTTTCTAGGCTGTGAGCACACATTGCTGGCTCATGTTGAGCTTCTCATCAACCAACACCCCCAAGTCCTTCTCCTCAGGGCTGTTCTCAATCCATTCTCTGCCCGGCCTGTATTTGTGCTTGGGATTGCCGTGACCCATGTGCAGGACCTTGCACTTGGCCTGGTTGAACTTCATGAGGCTGGCATGGGCCCACCTCTCAAGGCTGTCCATGTCCCTCTGGATGGCATCCCTGCCCTCCAGCATGTTGATTGCACCACACGGCTTTCCTATCCATCTCTTGGATGATTTCTAGTGATGGAGTACCCTGACATGCTGCACTCAGCAACATGCCTGAGCAGGTGAATGGTAGTTTAGGGGCCAATTTATTTGACTGTCATAGGAGTGAAGTTCTTTGTTCTTTCCTTTCCATTCTTTCTGTTTCATCATCTGTGAGCTTGGTGGAAGCCAAATGGGATCTGAAAATTAAAGTTATCATCTTTATTGGCAAGAGCTTTTTAGCTATAAGATGTAGTATACTTAGACTTATGCATTTAGAAATGATACTTGAAGCCCTAAAAAATCATGCATTTAACTTTTTTTAAAATAATGTTTTTTAAAGTAATACCTTTTTAGGTACTTTTTATTTTCTGTCTTTTTTTTCCAGGCCTTAAGTTCATGTTTTCAGACTTGTCTCTGCAGGCATAAAACCTACGTTTTCTTTTAATGAAAGCTGAGATTTTCACAGCTCCAGAACCTGGAGCTCTGAGCAAAACAAACATTAATTACAATTACAAGAACTGGCAGTACTGAGAAGGCAAAGTCTTCAAAATGCCTTCTTGTCTCTACTAGCAAAATTTTTCTTGCTGGATTCAGCTAAAGCTAGCCACTCTTCACCTAGATAATCATTTAAGTTACACCAAGACAGCTGGAAGGGGATGCAGAAGGTAGCTGATGATGAGATGTGGACATTGGCACTGTTTCTCTGTTGGTGGCTGTTCTGCTTCCCCGTGACCATACACCACCCCAAGAGTACATATTGGTACCTGTGCCCAGGGTTGGGCAGAGGGGGAAGAGAGCTTTGAGATGTTTTAGAAAAGAGCAATTCTGGTCTATAAGAACTTATCCTTATACTTTCTGAAATCTGGTCCATACTATCATCCACTTGAAACAGAATATTCATATTGAGCCAGCAGATACCTGTTTTAGAAAGAAAAGCATACACATCCTTCTACAGTGGTTGCTTCTTTTTCTGATTTTTGTACTGCAGATATATTTGTATACTGCAGTTCAGATGCAAAACACCCTTGGGCTAAATAACAAGTACATACTCTGAGTATATGTCTGTGGAAAAAAGCTGGTTACCCACTAGAATACAGACAGATCACCCATTTCCTTAGTCTTCCAGAAACCCTTACTTGTACTCTTAGGGAAGTCACAGAATTTGTTATCCAGTTATGCATCTGTGACTTTCTCCAGTTGGCTGTAATATATGAAGAAATCAGAACAAAAAAATATCTTGTTTAAATACCCAGGCTTATTCAAATATGGTTTTCATTCAGCCCAGAATACTTAAAGAATTTGTTCGCAAAGTTACTTCTAATATTTCACCCACGTTCAGAGAGGCAACAGTTCAGTGATTAGTCTTTTCAGAGACATGTTTATTGATAAAAACCTATATCCTGCACTGTTATTTATGAGTGACACAATTAGAGTTTTTTTAGAGAGTATAATAAATTTGTAAGATCCTCAGTGTAGCCTCCGCAAATTTCTCTAGGGGGATATTCCACCCCACAGAAACAGTCCTTCATTGTGTGTTTATGCAGGGTTTATGTCTGTGAAATTAATTGAGCCACAGGTGGTAACTGTGATTATCAGTCAGTATCCTATTTGTCTCCTATAGCATACTAATATTTCTGCCAGTGTAAGGTGTTTTTGTTTTGGTTTCAGAGGCAGCAAGTACAGGACTGTGTACTCGGTACATCAAAAATATGCATATATGCACATATATACACACACATATATGTGTGTGTATTCACACATATATTAAAAATACATATTAAAAATATATAACACATATATCAAAAGGTTTTCAGAGTTTCTCTTATAAAGCTTGAATAAATTGGCAACTCTGGCTGGCTTTTCTGGAGTCTTCCCAAGGCTAAAACACGTGTGGAAAGTCCCAGGATTGCCAATCTAAAAATGTAAGTTAATCTCATCTTCCTGCATGTGCCCATATGTGCAGATTCACCCCCCAACCCATGCACCCCACTTCCTTTTGCGGTTGTGGTCCCCAGCAAGCGGGTGCCGTTCCTGCTCCGGCATCGAGCCCTCGGTGCACATACCTCCAGAGATGCTGAGTTCCAAACCTTTTTTAGAAAGACCAGGCTTGTAATTCTTCCAGCTGTAAATACACTAAAGATGGATACCAGGCACCTGTTGCCTAATTCCTTGCCAAGTTTTTCAATTTTAAATTGCATTAGATACTTGTTCGGGGGAATCTTTGTAACTTATTAGCTGTCGAGTGTGTGGGAAAGTACTGGCCATGTATGGGAATGGCAGAAAACTGCTTTCTGAGGTATCAGAGAAAAGCAATAGCCACACACTTACAGTATAAATATGAAACACCATCTGGTCTTAATTACTGTTGAGGAACGTACGTATATCATACACGGAAATTATATCCATCAGAGGAAATTCCTCTCAGTTATATACCAGTGTAATTCAACTGAATCCAAGGGGCTTACTCCAGAGTCACCTTGCTGTAACTAAGCGTAGAGCTTGGTCCATCAACTGGCTGTTTTGATCCTGTGTAAGGAAGAACATACAATGAAAATATGAGACATACACTTAAACTGGCCATTGCCGAGTTTATACCTCAGCAGAAAAATATATATGAGACAGGGGCAAGCACATCAAAGGCTTGCTTCAATAGTATTTAACTGTCTGAAGTGATCACTTTAACAGTTAGGAAGTGTTATTAATATTTATTATTTGCATTTCAGTTGTGTCTGTAGGTCTCAGCTGAGAAAGATAACTACGAGATGTGAATCCCTGTGTTCCTGCAATATCCATTAGAGGATCCCCATAGCAGTAACTGACATTTTAAAAGCTCTGTGGATGGCCAGTATTCAAAGGAAAAAGTCCAAGATGCCAATCAGAGGGAGCTGCAGCTTGCCTGACACAAGGCTTTTCAAAGAGATCCTGTAGAAATTCATGGCATCAGATCCTGTACTTCCTAAATGATAATCCTTTTAAAAACACATATATTTTGCCTTCTCTTATTTAATTGTTCCACTTGTATACACTGTCAAAACCAAGGCCACCTATTTGTATCCTGTAGTGAAGAAGAGAGTTAATTTGTATGCTCTATATTTTGCATATAATAGTGCAAATATGTGCATAATTTTTTTAATTAACTAATCTGACAAACTCAGTCTGCTGTCTGAACCTCTGTAATATTCCTCAGAGATGCATGGATTTTTCCACTGCTGCATTAGTGCAATTCGTACACATACCAAAAGCTTGTAAGACTGATTCTTCTACCAGTGTAGCTTCACTGTGATATGCAAGAAACCAGAGTTTATCATTTTCCCATTGTTTCTTCCTTGTGATTTTGTCTATGGCAGAACACACTTAACTGCTGTTAAAATCCCTCTGTTATGCTCCAGAAGTGTTTTCTAACTGTATCCCTAAATCAACTCGGTTATTTTCAGCTTCCTAAAAACTATCTGTATAATCACTTGATGGTCTGCATACTTCTAAGCTGTGCTAAGTTGGCATGTATGTCACCTGCAGGCAAGGCCAGCTTTGATTAGCCACTACAGAATCCCAAACACATTCCCTTTTTGCTGATCCCTGAGCAAGTTCACATTTCATAGTAACAAAACACACTTTACATATTATTTATAAAGCCTTTCTCTAAAAGGACAATACCTCTGAAAACAAAGAGGGTCTTTCTACACTACCTTAGCTGCAACCTGTTTGATAACCCAGTGATTTGACAGATGAATACTGTATGGTCTTCACTAGTTAAAATAAAGCAAGTAATGCTGATCCTTGGTGCGTGTTGAGTTGTGAGGTGAATTCCCCTCTGCTTCTCAGAGATGTGACACAACTTTTGTAGGGTTTTTCAGGTTAGAGAAAGTAATACTTTCTTTCAAATCGGTAGCATGAAGCTGGGCAGGAAAAAGTCTAGAGATATTCTTGTTTTAACATTGTAGCTAGAATGACGTAGAGGTATTTCATCTAATCTAATAAGTGTCTTCTGACTCCTTACCATTAGTACATGACTAATAATGTGTCATAGGGTGAGTGAGATTGTTGCTGTAGGTAGAAGTCAGCACTCTGGAGGAATGCCAAGGTATCGACCTACCAGCGAATATTTAATTTTAGTCGTCTTCACATCAGAGAGCAGTCTCAATACATCCTCCCTATCTCTGTGCTGACTAGCAGCCAAGCACTTTTTCGGTTTTCCTCTTCCAATAAGCACCACTGAAAGGATGTTGCCTAATTTCTTTGTCCTTTCCTAAGGAGATCTGAGAAACTGGCATGATCTTTACTATGCTTTCTACCAAACATGATGGTTCTTTAATCTCACCAGGCCTCCATCCCCCATTCTTCCTCATGATGCTGGAAGTTGTTATTTTTGTCCTTATAATTAAATCCATGCATCTTAAAGAAGCCAAGAGTACCAATTATATTCAAACAGACCGTCTAGTGAAGAAAGCCTTGTGCGTGACTTCCTTTCAGCAAAGCACTCCACGACAACAGTAGTGGACTGGTTCCCGTGCGTTTTTGAAGGAGGCCTTTTTCTCTGTTTGCTCCTGAGTAGACATTCCCATCCCCTCTCATGCTTTGTTTAGCAGAAATGTGGCAGAATGGGATGTCCCAGTAAGCATATGTTCCTTTTGAATTTTGCATGGATTATTTTCCTCCCATAGGGATGGCTCACTGTGTTCTGCGTCTCACTATGAATCAACCTTTTTCTGCAATGATGTCTGAGACCTACATCTTACTGCAAAGAAACAACTGTAAAAGGGAAAAATCTTTGGATCTCTGTCACGCAGGCTGAGCTCATGACAGAAGACTGCCTTGTCCCTTGTCCCTGCCTGTCAGGAAAAAAGGGACCAAGTCTCTTCAGAAAGTCCATGTTTCACTTAAAGGTTCTACCGCAAACAGTTTGAAATTAACAACACTTTGAAACTTGCAGGGAGCTAGAACTGTTTGTTTATCTTCTGAAGTTTACGTATTAAGTTCATCCCAAGGATCTAGCCTCTCTCCTGTGGTGACAGAGATAGGGAAGGTTGACTGTGGAGAGTGCTATGAAGAACGTATATCTGGAAATTCCCTTTCTCAGGCACAATAATTGGGCAACTGCTGCTAACTGTGAACATCTTAAAAATGGAAACTGTTTCCACAGACTGGAATATTTGTCAAAGGGGTTTATGGTTGGCTTTGCCAGTTTTTACAACCAACTCTACTCATAATTTGCCATTTTATGAAAATTAATCTATACTATGTCCCCCAAATTCTATTGAATATTGTCCTTAAGCTTCATTGTATTCTAAAAATCAGACAGTTGGAAAAATACTTTAAGTTAATAAAACGAGTATGTTAATGAAAAGAAAAATGTATACAGTTGTTATATTTAGGGTACAAAACATTACATGATACCTGATTTCTATTACTGAAGAAGAAATCTGTAACTGTGCTAACTGTCCTTAGCATATGTTTTATTTCTTAATTCTGTTTTCACTTATGGCACATTTCAATTCCTAACCTGTGATTGTCCCCTAAATATGGTCTGCTTTATGGAAAAATTAGGACCTTTAGTCTGGAAACTATGAGTGTTTTGTTCCAGTAATGAAGAGTCCCTTGTTTCCTGTCCCACACAACTCCTGGTATATAGCCGTCTGGAGTCTTTGCCTCCCTTAGCAGGAATTAAAGGGGAACTCTATTTATTTGTTTATATGAGTATGTTGTTTCTAATGATGTGGCAACTACTGGGCTTTTTATTCTTGCTGAGCAAATGCTAAATTGACTGTGCTAACACAGAATGCAAGTTATCTTTGGTAATCAGTTGAAATATCTACTGCTCAAATTCCACATTTCCTTTGATTCATCAATGTCGCATTTCACATTAAGGCACCCCACTGTCCATTTTCTTAATTTCCTTTCTAATTGCAGCTCCTCAGCTCAGTAATTTGCAGTCGCACCTTTTTTGAAGTCTTGTTTTTAGTTTATTCAGCAAAGTGCGAAAGTGACATGATGGCTAGCCTTTCTGATAGCAAAGTACTACGAAAAGCTTTTCTTCGCCTTCATCTTGCAGTTGTGGGTCAGTGCTGAAAAGATGGTTTAGTACTGCACATGGTAAAAGGGGTTAGCCTGTATTTATATGTTGTTATTGATTCTTACATTAATATCTTGCAAACTAAAAATTGTGGCAGTAAAAGCGACATGTGAGCAGTCATGTGAACAGACAAGTAATGCTTTCATTCTGGGAGGTTTAAACAGGCTAAAAATTGGACTGGGACATGAACATTTTGTGCTAATAATGTCAGTTGGTCTCTGCTGCAATTTCATTACAGTGTTTCTAATCATATTATTTCGTGTTTTTCATTAATCTGAGGTACAGTAATCAAGTCCAATGTTGCAGCTATGTAAGGAAAACATGAGCTCCCTAGCTAAGCCCATTGAAAATATCCTTACATGCACTATAGAAACATACACCTTCATAAGCAAAGTGCACTTTTCTCTGATGCCTAATCATGTTCCTCAGAAATAAAATGATGGTGCTATATAGGATTCTTAAATTATTTTTATATATAGAAACAAGCTGTTCCATAAGCAATGTAAGTAACGAAGCCTGTTTCCTTAGGATTTGTGTTCTTTTTCCTCAAATCCTCAAAATCAGTTCCCTCTGAGTTTACAGTAACAATGACTCACCCCTTGTGGATAATATTAGAAGTAAGTCAGAGCTTAAAGAAAGCCATGTTCCTACAGTATGGCATGGCCATGTTTGTTAAACCTGTGCAGGGAAATTTCTGCTTAATCATCCTACATGCAGAACTGGGTAGTATTGTTTAAATCCAGAAGACTCCAAACTCCAATTGCAAACTTACATATAGATGATGTCAGGTGTGCAAAACAGTTACTCCAAGCCCAGGCAACAGGCACCCCTTGCATCATGCTGGGGATGAACTAGTGCTGTCAAGTGACATCTCCAAAAGAGCTCCTAGGGCTTCAGCACGTACGTGGGAGATCTACAGCTTTGCACAAGCAGGATGGCAGATATGTAAAGAGAGAAAATGGGGAAAGATGAGCTTATTTAGGAGTGCTGTGTCATTTGTCCGTTTTGTGTTTGACTAATTCCATGTTACGGAATTTCCATATCATGTAATTACTGCTGATTTACACGCAGGTGCTGAGATCACAGCTGGGCTGGGTCTTATAACTGGCAATATGCCTGCCATCCTTACATGCAGACCGGTCTAGTCATAGATGCAAATAGAGATTTACTGTCTTTAAGATCATTTTAGAAGACCTCTGACAAGGAATGAGACTCAAAGAGATCCTTTGTGAAATTCCTAGCAAACCCCATCAAAATAGTTGAAAGAAAAAAAAAAGAAAAGGGAGCTAAGCATGGCAACACTGGGGTTTGTAATGCTATGTTTTTGGGAACCCATCCTTTTCAGGGCTGTTGTCCTTTCCTGAATGGGAAGAATTAGGTTGCGATCCCAAGCAGCCCTTGTTGTGTGGAGGTAGCCTGCTTGGAGCTAGCCTCAGGGAAAGTAGAGGATGTGGATGTCTGCCCGTCTCTAGAGCTTATTCAGAGATGCTGGATGGCATATGAGTTAGGCTGCAGAATCTGAAATCTTTCTCTTGTGGGAGATATTAAAACTCTTTCTTTCAAAACTGAAGGAGAGATGCCTCCCCATAGTCATCCAAGGGTCCCTTTCTGTCAGCATCTTATCTTACATCTCCCTAACAGATACAGCACTGATGTACTGAGTGGAGGTCCTCACTTCAAGTCTCTCCTTTTCCTTTCAGCATCACCCCCAGCCAAATATAAAGAACTTTGACCACTCTTTACTCTTCATTCTTCCCAGTACAGCAGTGCGCCTTCGCAGAAAATTGGTTAAGTCTCCTTGGCCCAGCAGGAGAAACAGCAAGCACTTTGGTGCTCTGCAGTGTACTCTGGTGCTATGGCCCTGGGCTGAGAACTGGGGGAACTCAGTTCTGGAGCGTGGTCCTGGGACCGTGTCTGTGTGTTGTTGAAGGGCTAATCCCTGTAAGACAATTGCATCTAGGGGAGGAGGAGAGGAAGGAGGTGAGAGTTTTCACCTGACTGGCCAGGGGAGAGAATCGAACATGGGATGCTGAGAACCTACAGAAAATGGGGAAGAGGAGAAAGAAGGTGGGAACACAGGTTTGGTCACCACGCACTTCCCACAAGCTGTGTCATCAGTATGAGTGCTGATACACCTGGTGGAGAGCCCAGGCCTGTTCCCAGTAACAGAAGTCTCAACTGCTTCCCAGGTGAACCCTGCAAGGCAGATGTGCATGGCAATGCACATCCTGGTCCTCAGACAGGCTCAGACATGCGATATGTACACACCTGCTCTTCCCTGGAAAGACGAGTAACCTGGAGGCTGTGCAAAAGCACAATTTTAAGGAGCAAGCCTGGATTTCAAACTCAGGACTTAGGGACTTGTAGAGTGCAGGCAGCAGGGTTAGATGGCAGCTGAGCAGACCTGTGAACTCTGCTTGTATTAGGGTTAATCCTAATCCTTAATAAAAAAACTTTCATCTTGGCACAACTCTTTCTTCTCTGGCCATGGAAAGATAGAAAACAACCTGTTTATCAAACCTATGTTCAAACTTGATGTTGTCTTGGTATGTGTGTGGATCGAGCTTACCTGTCTCCTGCAACTAAAGTAGCAGAGGACCAGGAGAGGCTGGAAATGTTATCTGTTGGGAAGCAGGAGGAGCAAACGAGGCACTCTTTAGACACAAGTTAGAAAGAAGTCTCCCCTGCAGTTTCTTCTCTTTCTCCACTTATTCTTCCTTGTCTGGAGTTGCCATTCCTCTGAGGGAGAAGGAAACACTAATGGATCATGTCTCCTCACGCTGCCCTCTCAGTAACACTAATAATGAGTCTGGCCTCAACACCCCTTTTATTTCCAGTTCACACTCCTGTCTCCATTAGTTTTCCCTTGATGACTTTGTGTGTGTTTCCAGAACACCTAGCAAATGGTCCACAGATCCTGATTATGGCTCTTTGCGCTAACTCATTAATAACAGCAGTACTCAAAAGAAATGAGTGTATTAATCAGATATTTTAAAAGCTGCCAATCCCCATCTCTGGCTTTCCTGGTGTGTTTTGTCCTTCATGTATCTGGTTTTTAGATTGCAATCTTTCCTTGATCGAAACTCCCTTTACCTAGTGCATTACCCACTGCCAAGAATGATACTGATACGAAACAAATAAGTAATAATCTGTAGTCTCGATTAACACCCTAAGTTTAAAATAAATAAATAATACATTTAGCAGTTTACAAATCCTGGTTGCCAGATGATTTCATCTGCCATTGCTCATCTCTTTGTGATCTTTGGCATTACATATGTCCCATGAAGTTTGTGTGTGCATTATTAAATCTTTGCTCTTTAACCAGTGAACTAATTGGAAGGCTCTGAATGGTAGTCTAATAAAACTGGATGAAGATGGATCATGAGAATGACCTGAATGCATAGGGGATTTATCATATGACTCCGAGAAAACATGTTGGACTATTTGTGACTAGTGTTTTTATTTGATTTATGGATTCTGTCATCTTTTATAATCTTCAAATTAATAAAAATTGCAAGACTTTTAGGTTCTATTAAAACAAAAAGTTTTTTTTTTTCCATTGGCAAACTTTATCTACATGAACTTTTCAAGCATTTTAAAGATCCAAAGGTCCTGAAATTTTTGAGCTAGGTTATGTTTTGCTAAAATAATAAGGAACCCTATGGTAGAAATTATTTTTTTCTTCTATTTCATTTGCCCTAATATGCTTGCTCTTTTTTTTTTAGTTTGTTTTTAAATCCAAGGCATGAAACAATACAAATTCTCCCTGCAAAATGTAAAAAATGTGCTCTTTTTCAAAAATATCAAAGAAAATGCTTTTTTTGACAAGTGTTTTGATTAACTAGCTGTAGTATCTTACAGATCCACAAGATTGGTTTCACAGGAATAGCTTACTCATTTCTGGTTAGAAATAATTTTAAAAACATAGAGATAAGGAAAGTCATCTATTCAAGGAGAACTCCTAGAATGACTAAAGAAGAAGATGAAGAAAGGGGAGGGGAAGTTAAAATCTATAACTGAAGGAAAAACTGTTATTTAACACCTAAACATATGTGTGCATATAAAAGCATACCTTATAAAATGCTTAGTTTTTAGAACTATATAAAAATTTTTGACATTTTTCACCTGAAGGAATGTGCAAAAGATGCAAGATCATGTACCCCAACTGGCTCCTCTCTGTCTGGGAGGTGAGTTGTTTGGGATGTCTGTGAATAAGGGGGTTGCTGCACAGAGCTGAGATGGGCTCTGGTGTTGCACCATCAGTGAGCTCTTCAGTAGATAATTACAGTCTGGTTGAAGCCCAAGGGACTGCTGGTCAGATCCATCTGTCTTCCATTCTTTCTCATGGTTTTCTCCAATATGGATCTTTCTATTTTGCTTTCTGCTGCCTACCACATTTCCTGGAATGAGACATCTCTTAGGATTCAGTGCTCAGAAGTGAGTATGCTGATTGTGCACAGATAAACACAGAGTGAAATACAAAGCTAACTGCATGTTGCTAACTTCAACTTCCTCTGCTTGGCCAATGCTTGACTTGTGTCAAAGGGCTTGCAGGCTTTCAAAGAAACCAAAAAAGGAATTGGATTGTTTTCAAGTGATTTAAGAAGTTTGTGGATAAAATGAAAATCCACCATGTTTTCACATGGCAATAAAAAATGCAAGAGGGATACTCTTTCATGTCAGCATTTATTCAGTGTTAGGAAGACATTCATCCTATGAAGAGACCACTCTGCCATTAGCTGTTATTGGGGTTCTTCCATGTTCATCTGAAGGTGTACTTGCTACAACAACCCATGGAGACTGGACACTGCTGTTCTCCTGGTATTACCTTGTAATTTTCAAATTCCTATGATATAACAAACTTAAGACAACCGTACAATAAGCTGGTCCGGAAACTCATAGCAAAATAATGCTGCTTGGAAGAACGATTTTGTATGGCAGCCACTGTTGACTATTGTACCAGTAACAAGTGGCTGAGTACCATAAAACTCTTTTGGAAAGGGCTTTCATCACATTAAAAATGAATTTAGATTTAGCCTGTCTTTATCCCTTTATTATGTGCCATTGAGGCACATCGGTAACAGAAGAATTGTGATTGTACAAATATTCATAGATATTTTAGAGTCAAGTGCAAAAATGAAATTCCTTTGGGGCAGAAACTTTTTATGAATCAGCCAACAGGCAGAGCATCCCAGGAGTCAAGTGCCCAACCCTGTATCTAAGATGTGGTGTTCAATTCATTGATTATCCTTGGATTGTCATTGGTTCTTATATCTGCATTGAAAAAATTAATTATAATTTGTTTGGGGAAATTTTCAGTAATTACTAGATATTTTGCTATCTTTATTTACAGAAGTGTTACGTATTTTTGCTTGATGTGGTTACTTTTAGAAAAAAAATCAATAGCTTTAATGTCAGCACATCAGTAATGATATGTACTAAATATGAAATGGTAGTTCAAAAAGAAAACAAAAGCAATAACAGAATAATTTTGCCTTAGGAACAGAGGGAAAATAACATGGAAAATATTAGTAGGCCATTTTATAATTAACTATGTGGTATGTGTTTACTTAGCTTGTGGGATACTGTGCCCATATGTGGTGACTGGAGACCAATCAGAACCCAGTGAAAGTAGGAAGAATTCAGGGACGGGAAATATTAATAGCATATGGAGGAAGGAGCAGCTCTTCTATGGGGAAGGAACGCAGAACCTGGTTGTTGTATGAGGTGCTCCCAGTTATCCAAAGGGAAAGGACGCAGCTAAAGACCTTCACCTCTCCATAGCCCCATCATGAACCTGTGCCCGAGTGCCTGGCAGTTACTGGGTTTTCTGAAGACTGGTGCCCCGGTAGGGCCTGTGGCAAAGGCAATCTTAGATTTGCCATCTACTGAGGGCTCAAATTCTATACCACTGCTAAGCCAGAGGGTTGGTTTAACTGGGTAAAAAAAGAAAGTATGGTCTCTGAGAGACATATACAAAATAGTTGTGAGGTGCATCTGTTTGTCATTTTTCAGCAATAAAAAGCAGAAGACAATGAAGTGAACAGGAAAGCTGTGAGCTCTGTTGTCAGGCAATAGGCAGACCTCAGCTGAGTTCAGTGACTGTTTGACTCAGCCACTTACACCAGTTAAGAATATAACCCATGAGACATAAAATGAATAAGTCAGTCCTTAGTGAATTATTATCCTCTGGAAGTTTTTCTGGTTTTTGAAGTTGGATATGATAGTTAAGCACACACAAGTTTTGGTTCTTCTCTAACCTGAAGAGCTGAAATAGGATGGAAACTGATGACAGAGCAGGGCAGTTTGTTTCAGCCCCTTTTTCTTTTTTTTTTTTTTTTTGAGAAGCAGAGGAGACTGTGACTCAGAACACATACTACAGAGAAGATCATAGACTCTACTTCTGCTATGGCCCCCGGGAACTCCTGCTGCAGTCTTTTGTTGTTGTTCTGGTCTGGTAGCAGTCTACGCTCACTCTGCATGGGTAAAAATGACAAGATGACGTATAGGTACTGGAAGACCAAACTTTAGATGTTCTTTCCAATTTTTAGGATGTTACTGGCTCCAGCAATATTTCCTACAGTTAATATCCAAAATAGTTCTACAAAATGTTATTCTGTCTTTAGAGTACATTTTGTAGTAAAGAAGAAAACTGACCAAACCCACATAGTATAGACAGAACATTACAGAACATTGTGAAAATAGTATTTAAAATTACTTTCAGGTCGCATGCTTCATGGATTCATTTATGGCAGTGAATTGTATGTGTTATTGTCAGTGGTGTCCTCCATTCGGGGTTCTGTGTGCCAGGGGCTGCACCTGTGTATAGTGAAATGATTGCTTCTACTGCAGAGATCCTTCAGCCTCGGCGCTGAGCTAAAAAGGAAGTAATTTTCATTTCCTATCCCAGGGCAGGAAGAGTAATGAAAAAGGCTGAGGATAACAAGTGATTCTAAGCTCTCCTTGAAAATAAGGTTCATCAGGCCTTGGTTCAAAAAGAATCTGAGGGGCATGTAAAAGCCAATCAAAGATGTGCAAAAATGGGCCATGCTTCAATATTGCAACACTATGTGCCTTGCAAACATACCCCATTCTTTGTATACATCTAAGAGGACGTGCATGAGACTGTTCTTCACATACCTAGTGACCCATTTACTCAGACATCCCATCCCGAAGTGCTCAGCACTGATCACTGCCATGGAGAAGACCCAGGACAAGGTGAACCTTGTCAGGTGAAATTTAATAGTTTTTTTGTTGCTTAAACAGCTTCTGACTCCAGGCTTAATTCTTCTAACTTCATTTCCATTGTGTATCTCTTCAGCACTTCATTTAGGCCATGAAAAATTTTTTAATTTGTATTTCTTCAGCACCCCATTTAGGCCATGAAAGATTTGCCTGGTGACTAATTTGGAGAAGATGTAGGAAAAAGTTGGTTTGAGGGAGAGCAGCATGTGCCACTCTCCAGGTTCCAGCCTGACCGGGACTTGACCCCTTTGCGCTTTGCTTTGTTTTTGGTTTTGATTTCAGAAAGTTTTGATGATGATGCTGTTCAGGAAACAGAGCAAAAGCCTATTGTTTTCCCAGATTATCTCCTCAGATGCACTCCTGAAGTATATTGCTTGGTCCGACTGCAGATCAACCACAAATGCTAAAGCAAATAATACTGTGGGAGCCTGAAAGTGCAAATGCCATTCAGAGTAGTCACAGATACTTTGATGTGGGCACTTGCTTTATATTTCTTGCATTTTTTTCACTCTAAACATAGTTTTGGCTTTAACTGTTTTTACCCAGTCTCATGGGTCAGATCTCTGCGCCACTAAATGACACCGTATAAATGCTGTGCACCTGACTATTTGGTGTGTACTGTACCATAACTTAGGCCACTAATACCTAAAATGAAGGCATGGAGTTGGGAGGATTCAAATGTCAAATGCATACATGGGTCACTAGGGAGTTTCAAACTCTGGGATTAATTTGTTTAGCTATAGAGACAGGTACTACTCAGTAATCCAAACCTCCAAACTCAGAAAATTAAGTACTTGACTCTGGATTTTGAGTCTGGCACATAAGCAATTTGAGTCAACACAAGAGGCTTGTTATGGCAGAGAGGTTAGAGATAAAGGAGTGGGAAATGCCTTGTTTTAAGGATATCATTATTCCTTTGTAGGGGAGGAATTGGAAATATTTGCCTTCCCTCATATTGTACCATTTTCTTCATCTCTCTACTGAGCTGGTTAAAAACATACTGTAAACCTATTTGTGCAGCAAAAAGGATGATATCTAAAAAGTTATTAATAGCATATGTGCACCAATTCTTGACATGTTCTTGCCAGCACTACAGTATTCATTAATATCTCCCATACTTTAGGTATTATTCTCTCTTTTTCTCTCTCTGAAGGAACAATTTCTTTTCTTATTTCATGCACCATGAATATTTATCATCCACATACTTATTTCTTCCTTTTGGCAACCATACTTCCAAGTTGCACCAGCCATATGGATTAGGATGGTCTTTAAAAATACTGTGCAGGACATAAGAGAATTGAAAAATCCATAGCACAAAGACAATGCCAAAAACTCACATAGACTTCCATTTTTATTTCATTAACTTTGTCTTTCACCTATGTGAAAGCAAGAATAAAGCTTGTGTGGAAGATAGATGGGTACTGTTCCAGCTCTGTGTGCAACCCTACCACAGACAGATATTTCTACCTGAGTGGTCATCAGTGCAAAGCGTGATATATAGCACTTAAACTGTCTCCTCCTTGTCCACCTTCTTCCCCTAAATCTCCCTCCTGCCTGGTGTCCTAGTTGGACTCATTCTTGCCTGCCAACATGCCAGTACCAATGTGCCTCCCTACACACTGAGCAGCTCTGTGTTTGGAAGCTCTTCTCTCCAGCTACAGAGGCAACAAAATCAAGGTTGTTTTGGGTAAATAGTAGGATTCATGAAAGCCTAAAACTGAGAGGAAGTGGAAGGACCATCAGAAGAACGTAAGAATGACCCAGCAGAGTCATTCTGACTCAAGCCAAACCGTGTGGCAAACCTCCTTGATTACTCTGAAAACCGCTAGCAAATACCATTTTTGAGTAATGCATGGCTGACATGGTTTGGTGGGAATGTACTGTGAAGCAGGATGTGAAGCGAGGCAATAGCCTGGGAGACAGTCCAATTAGCATGTGGACATACAGGTAGGAGAAGACGACAGTAGCCCATGGTGAAGGGAAAAAATCACAAGTAAGACTTGGCATGTAGAAAGCAATGTAGAATATAAAGAAAAAAACGTCATGAAGGGAGAGAGGGAAATAGGGGCACAGTGGATGCCCCAGCATAAGGACCTTGGTGTAAGTCAAGGCGAAATGGAAAGTACTTCCTCTGCTTTTCTTTCAACCTGTTTTTTCATTGGGTGCCTTCAGTGGCCAATTTCAGTGGGTGGCTCTTACCTTTTACTGCAATAACCAGAGAACAGCAGTTAATAAACACACTATCCATTACTTGATTGGTTTACATCATAGCCTTTCACAGTAATCTCCCCTTAGAGATGAAGAATCT
This sequence comes from Ibidorhyncha struthersii, assembly GCA_013398815.1. Lineage (NCBI taxonomy): Eukaryota > Metazoa > Chordata > Aves > Charadriiformes > Charadriidae > Ibidorhyncha > Ibidorhyncha struthersii. The sequence continues at coordinate 64,723 of VZSZ01006946.1, read as the reverse complement.
TAGTCTATTGAATCGCTCTTCATCTGGAAGCCACTCCGTATTTCTGACTGTCCTCATCTTTCTTTATTTGTTTTCTAGCTCCTTTTTCGAATGAACGGACAAGGAGACGAAAGGACAGATAGACCAGAACTGCATTCTGTATTATGAATATTCACTGCTATATTGATTCCCTCTATTCCTTTCCTAATCCTTCTCAATTATTGAGAGGTTAATTACACCCTCACCTCTTCCAGTAATGCTGAAGGAAAATTTTTGACTGAGTCAGAAAAACCCCACCAAACCCCAAACCCCCAAAACACAACCCATGAAAAACTATTGCTTTGATTCTGGAGAAAATATTGTGTGTTCAAAACCATGCAACCATTTCCTACAAGAATGTTGATCACACATTTGTTTTCTTGAAAAGAAAAGGAAAGGAAAGGACAAAAAACAGCAGGGTCTTGAGTTAATTAAATGGCATTATGTCAGCAGCACACAGGAAAGATGCATAGCAACAAGGAGGGGAGAATCTGATGCAGAACTTACCCCAGTAGTTGTCTGCTTTGTCCATAGGAGACTTGGACAGAAATTAAAGCACCTATATGGCAGCTAATAATGAAGAATAGATTTCATAGCAGTGGAAACGAGCCCAGCCTATTTAGTTCCTAACATTTCAGGGACTGTTTGGATTTTTGGCTGAGGTGTGTTTTGGAACAGTTTCCAGCTTTGGCTTTTTTTCTTGCGTTTGAAGGCATTTGGGCTCTCTTTTGCTGTAGATTTGGTAGAGGTGCATATAGTACAAGGACAAGAAAAATAGGTAAAAATATATAAAGAGATATAGTATATAATGAAAATTTGATGGTGACCTAAACTTCATAGTAAATATCTCAAAGTATATACTCCGTATTTTTTCCTGAACTATAAAAATGTTATAATAGTTTCCTCTCCCTCCAAGGAAAGACATGCAAAAAGCTATCCCAGTAAATATGTAGTACTTCATAAAACTTTCCTAAAGTTGGTTTTGTTTTGTTTTTTTTTTTTTCCTGCATAAAACCATGTGCAACTTTTACAAAATCCATAATAATACAGAGAAAGTACTCCACGTAATATTATTTATACTAAAACAGAGTTTGCCTGTGTATTCTGGCACCCAGTTTATCTACGCTTTTCCTCTTGTTTGAACGTATGCAATTATTCTAGTGAGCCATTTGTTAGGCAAGTATTTTCTCCTATGATGTCTTTGAAAAACTGTGTTCTTGCTACTTAGCCAAAAACTGCTGCAAGTCTCTCTCACAGGAGACAAAACACACTCCAGATTCATTTCTTACCTTCTGGGATGCAGTGCCCAGAACATAGCCTCTGATTAAGGTATTCCCAGATGTTCAGTCTGGAACCTTGGGACCTAAAAATAAGAGCCTTTTCTCATGGACAGAAGGCTTTAACTGTTAGTTAAGAAGGAGCAGAGAGAGAGAGTCAAATACGCATTCGCCTTGTTAAGGTGGGAGGTGGAATGGGTTGGGACGGGGGAAAGAACGAGCCATAGAGTCTGTCATTTTCCTCCCATGTAGGAAGCTGCTCAACAATCAAGGTGCTTTGAAGTGTGTCAACACCACCACCAGAAAAGAAGGCATTCTTATTCTCCCAGACTCTATCAATAGAATAAAAATCTCATGCTGTGTTCCAGTAGTAAAAATGGGAAGGAGGAATATGCACTGGCCAGTCAGGGGCATGTGTATCTGTTTGCATGTGTGTGTATGTAAGAGAAGATGGGAAGAAGGAAATTTAGTTCTCTTCCCTTCAGAAAGATCACCATGATTAGAAATGCCCATGTGGAGAGAGGGGAGAGGGTGCCTGTATTATTTCTCATTCCTTCATTATCCTCCCACACAATAAAGAAATATCCTCCTTTCTTTTCACCAACCCCAACTCTTCCAAACCCTGTTGTCAAACCTGCAAATTCTCTGCCATCCGAGCCCCAGTCTGTCTTAAATCCCTTCCTAGGTCTCCCATTCCTTGTCAGAAAGAAACCTTGTCTGAATATGCAGCCTTGCACCCGGACACCCCCTTCGCAGATGCTGTAGTCCTCTTGTCTTTTCCTGTGCCTGCTTTTTCTCTTGTTCTTGGGGTCGTTTCTATAAGCTGAACACCAGTTCCACATATCAAAACAAAACTCAGAAAAAAAGAAATGACAACAGGGACATGTGCAGAATAAAATATATGTGCTGTAGCTCAGTGTTGTGAAAAATGGCTTCCTCCTCATGGGGCTCAACTTTGCATTCAACATCTGCTAGGCTACTTAGCTCTGGAGTGGACAATGCATCGTTCCTTCACCAAAGACGATATCTTAGCGTAAACCCAGGGCTACCTTACAGTGATACTTGCCCGATATTTCTATCTCCTTTCTGGCAGTCCGCAGCCTAGGCACTTTTTGAACTAGAGATGATGTCTGTATCTTCCTGTTTAATGGCCCCCTGTGGACTTCCATTAATTTGTTTAATTGTACTCTAAAGCCCTTTGATACTCCTACCCCCACAGCATGCTGTGGGAGGGAGTTCCACAGTTTTTCCTAAGCTTGAAAGCCACTTCTATAAGGTGTGCAAACTTGGCCTTCGTTATGACACTAGAACTGGGACCACGATAAATGTATGAGGGGAAACTGAGTTCAGTTTTGGCAATTTGAGGGCCAGGCTGTAGACTGTGAAATGAAACTCACAGGATACAGTGCTAGTAAGTGCCAGGATATCTGTCAAAGGAGACACACAAGTCACAATCTTTTATTAAAAAATTACCCTGTGGCTTAACAATATTTATCGTGCTGTCTCCCAGCTACACTTGGCTGACTCCAAAAGCCAGTTGTTGAAGGAAAGCAAATATTTCTCTTCCCCAAAAAGTGAGATCGGGAAAAGGAAATGTTGGCTCAAGGCATGCCTCAAAAAGCTCCTCTCTGGTGGGGTAACACAGTCAAGCAGCCACATAAGCTCCTGCTTAAATAATGGTATAAAAGTGGCTTTTGTCAGTCACTTGGAGAATGTAGCTGCCTCATCAAGCACTGGTGAAGCTAATAAAAAGGGAGGAGTGGGTTATGCTGGAATTCCTCGAAAATCCCTGCAAATATTTGTTTTATTGCATTGCAGATGAATTCCTTTTAAAGTTCCCTGCTTGAGTGCCCAGAGCATTTCTGTCCTTTAGCCCCTCGAATAACGGTTCAGATAGGAAACTCAGTCCTTGAAAGTCCTTTTCTTTTTTTCTGAGCGAAAATGTGAAGACAAACAACTGCCTAGGATAAGCTTCTTCTTATCTTCATCTTGTAAAACTCCTCCAGGAAAGCTAATTAGAATATGTAAGACAGGGCAAAGAAGCACCAGAAAAGGAAAGGAAAAAGAGGCCTTGAAACCCACAGGCAGTCAGAGGAAAGTCCTGGCCTTTATAGTTCCTGTCAGCAGCAGGAGAAGCCTGGAAAAGGTTGCACAGTGAAATCTGTGGCTCTGTGATTCATTACTTTGAGGGGAGGTTTAACATAGTGCAGGAGGCTGAGCGGCCCCAGCATCTCTGCGCCCGGGACAGAGCCGCTTGGTCCTGTGGCGGTTGGACGGTGCTCCAGGATCACGGTCTTTCCCAGTGGACAGACCTGGGCTTTAGGCACCAGATTTTTCTGCAAAAAAAACCCCACTGGCAGCGTCGCAGCCTTCCTCCTGCACCCACCCCCCACCATGGCTCCCAGAGCCAGGGCCCATGCGGCGACAGCTGGGAATTATGGTATTCAGTGGCAGCAAAAGATTACTAATAACACAAAGAGGGGTTTTAATATTAGTGCTGTCAGCAATATGGTGATAACAACAACACATGCTCCTCCAGAACGTTTCTGTGTGGTGTGAATGGCTTTCAGTGGAGTTTCCTGACTGGCAATTAGGTGGGGTGCAATTGAACTGTGGCATTATTTCCATCTGCATCTTTGAAACCTCGGGTAGATATGATGTATTTGTACCAGGAGATAAAGGGTGGTGATTTTTGAAAATCATCTGGCTGCCAGACTGACCCTGGAAGAAGTCACCCCTAATCTCCCTTGGGTGCCTGAGAGCTCCCAGCACAGGGACCTCACCAGGGAGGGCAGAGGGTAGGCTTCAATGGACAAATCCCCAGGTAGAATCAATCAGCATCATTCCCTTGTCTCACAAGATCTGCCCCTCAAATTTGAAGCATGTTTATTTTAAAACAAGGTATTTGAAAAACGCTTTCCCTTTTACTTACCTGCCAGGATCCTACTCCCAGGTTTTGCCTTTCTCCTTCGAGCACTGCTGATGCCAGACAGCTGAAGTAGGAGGTGTGAGCTTGGGCAAGCCATTAATATTGTGGTGCTTCTGTTTTCCCTCTTGTATTAAAAGGCTATAGCAATCCTTAGCTAACTTACAGTGCATTGAGGGGCTTGTTATTTGCCAGCAACTTTGAAATCCTTGGCAATGTGGCGCTATCCTGTATCACTGCAGGGTGTTGTAAAGAAAGTGATGTGGTGATCTTGGTCACCATCTGTTGAATCAATAACAAGCCTTCCTCTCTCATTTTTGTGTTTTTATTCTTTTTTTTTGAATTTGTTCAAGCCAGCTCAAGTTCCTGCAGTGCTTTGTAGCCCTCTTTTACTTTTCACATTTAAAATATTCCATTTTAGGTCATCTCTTGTCATCTCTCCTTTAGCCCATTCTCAGTCCGAATGTACCGAGTCTCCTCCAATTCTATAAACTCCATGCCTTGCCCATTAATTACCTCTGTGGAGTTTGTCAGATTGCTTTGAGAAACGCCCAGCCCCGGCAATGGTGTGCCATAGCCCCTTGCCTAGCCCAGCGGTAACATCCGCGAAGAATTCCCCTCTGCTAGTGAGCCATGGTGACCTCCCCTTCCTGAAGCCATGCTGACTATTTTCAGTTAATCTGCGCTTTTCCAAATGTTCTCCCTTTTGACTCTTAAAAGAGTTTCAAAGGCTTTTGCTCACAACTCATGTCAAACTGACTAGTGTGTAGTTTCCTACTATGTCTCTATAGGTTCGCTTTTAAAGTTATGGCATTATGTATTAGTCATCCTTTTTCCTCAGAGACCACTCCTGAACTCAGTAAACTTATGAAAACATCTATGAAAGGCTTTCCAGTTCCTACTGCTATTCTGTTCCGTATCCTCTGATGTCCTTGGCACCAGAGACCCAAAATCTGGTCCTGTGGAAGGTCCCTGGGCATGCCTCATTTTGTTACACCCCTGGAGTTCAAAGAGTACGTGTAGATGTGCCAGAGGAGTTATTTTGGCATTGCACAACTGTTCGTGACCTCAAAGTCTGGCCAGATAACATTTGAAATAAAGTTTCTGATATTATGAACAACAGCAGCCTCCAGAGAGGTGCTGCAATTTACTCGGCCTCTTGTATCTTCAATTGTATTACAAGGCAATAGCTAAATATCAGTTCCTTAGCAGGGCTCCAATGTTACTTTTTCTGTCCGAGTAATTAATTTACCATCTTCCCTTGTAATTATGCACATCCCTGACAATTTGAATTCTGCCCTTTGGTGACATCAAAAAGAGGAAAAAAGAGACGAAAACATTGTCCCCCGAGATTATTGTCAGGTTGTTTGATTTCTCCACCTCTGCTTTTTTCTATGGCTTGTTCCCATATTCACTGTGAATATCCTGAGTTTATTACATGTGGGTTTGAAATAATCACCATTCCTGTAATATGTTTGGCCTTATGCTACTGAGATGTACTCCTGCCCTTCATTCAAATGTACTTGCTGTGGGGGATTTCCATATCAACACCGTTGCCTATCTCAGCATTTACCTTTCTGTTTTTACAAATAAATATTTATGTTCTCCAAAAGATATTTTCCCCCAACATTTTCAAATCTATTTTTTTTAATAGATGAACCTATGAAACAATCAGAAGGCATAAATACAACTATAAAAGTTATAGTCATGGATGAGCTTTGGAAGATTGCATTTTAAATTTGGGATCAACAGGAGAAATGAAGAGAATATACTACTGTAAAGATCAATAATGAATAATTACTTTGAAGGTGTGTTTTTTTACTGAAGGATTAGCAAAATGTTTAAGGAATCTGATTTTCCATCTATAGTGCAATAACCTCTTTCATTGCTTAACGTGGATAAAAAAATCTTGATGTAGTCCCTTACAGTTTTTCAGAACTTGAAAAAAAGGCCAATATTTTCCAGACCAAGCACTAATATAGTCTTAGGCCTTCATGCATCATTTGAGAATCAGTGGATGTTTATGAGCCTTACCTGTAACCTGTCCCAACACCACTTTTGGCAGAAAATATCTTGAAATTGTTTCTGCTCTGTCACTCCGTTTATCTTTTACTAAGCCAGCAATGATCGCATGGTCTTTGAGGACTTTCTCTATTTTTGGAGACATTTCTGTACTGCTAGGTGGCTGGGGAAGGCAGGATGTTTGTCTTTTTTTGCTTCTGTTTTTGGTAAAAGTCAGTTTGAGTTCAAGGGCAGACTGAACATGTGCTTGGAAGAGAAACCCAGTGAGGATTATTAAATACACAGGCACCACATCTTAATCAAGAAGTCCCAAGCTGAAAATAGTTGGAGAGTGGGAGATTACTAATGGGAAGTTTCATATATGTCTGTCTTGTTCTTTCTATTCTTTAAGCATCCATTTAACTACCACAGTTGGAGAAAGCATAGTGCGTTCAATGGACCTTTGCTCTGATATGTTGTCTTACTGTCTTTCTTCTAATGCAAAATTTTTTTGATAACACAAAATGGATTTGATTTTACCTGGTAATTGTTTCCACACTAGGAGGGCAATTCAGGTGCCTGGCACCACTGTGGATGTGCCCAGAGGTATTCAGGACATTTGGACAAGACTGGCAAATATAATAAAAATTGTCCTTTAAAATACAGAGCCCAAGCAGGTGATCTTCAAGAGACTTGCGCCCTTCTGGGGAGGCAGTAAGAGGCTAGCTGGGACACCATAGGGTGCCTATGATGATGAGAGGTGTCTGTTTAGGCACTCAGATCTCACCTAAAGGCTAGGTGTTCAGGCAATCAGTGTAGTCAAGAAAAACATGTACCCTAAAAGGTGGGATTTACCCAGTGTGTCTTAGACATGCATCTTAAGATGGAGTGACTCAGGCAGTTCATGTCTGCCTCTCGGTATTAAGGGGAATAGAGCACTCCTGGAGAACTAGCTAGATATCCAGAGTTGTGGGACATGAATACCACACACCGTTGCTTTTGTCTTCTATCAATGTCCAATCTGTTAAGAAAAGAGAAAGAAAAAAGGATCTGACTCTCAGGCCAAGCTCATACGTTGCCTCCCCAACATAGCTGTCCCAGCCAGTCACTTGAACCCCGGTCTGGCTGGCCAGACATGTGACCACTCCTTCCCGTTAAAATGTGTAGGTGTGAAATCCCAGCAGGTAGCGTTAGTCAGTGGAACATGCTTATTTGGCAGCATATATAACCAATATACTCACTGAGTCTTTCCTAAAAACATTGAATTTGAACTCTGGTCCAGGTTCCTGCTTGCAGTGATACATGGTCCTATTTATTAAGCTGACTTCTGCGTTGTCAGTGTCTTCTTCAAAATCGTCTATAGATATGCATTCAGAAGAGATTTTTTCCTCCTTTTCAGAAGCTGAATGGAGGCAAATAATAGAACAGAGACCTTAAAGCACTTTTAATGCGCTGCATGCTACCCACAGCCACCTCTTCAATAAAAGTGAGATCTGCTTCTGGATTGTATCCTTATGTGGAGCTCCAGTTTCCAAATCCTCCTTTCAGAGACTCCCTGAACCTGGGATGGTCGCATTTTCTACTGCTAACCGTTCCAAATTCACCATCTGGCACTTCTCAGCACTGGAGAGTGAAGATAGTTGTCAGCAGCAATGCAAATCATTGTTGTTTTGTTAAACTAACCTATATTACATCCCCTCTTTTTTTTTCTCTTGCTTCCAGAGGGTATAAATAATAATGTTTAAAAATGAATAAACACACATGCAAAGACATATAATATCTCAACCGCATTCCAAAGTCCTTGCTCAGGTTTTTCATTCACTTCCAGTGCCAATAAAACTCCAACTGAGGTGAATATGATGTTGGTAGACTAAAAATTGAGTAAAATTTGCACAAGAAATTTGGCAGAAATTTGCAACAGCAGCACTGGCAATTCAACTCAGAATGCTTATTAAAAGGAAAACTGAGCTGCATTTGTGGCTTGGAAAAAATGTCTTTTTTGAGGACTTGGCTTCCCCCACACACACACTATATTCTGTCTCAGTAGCAGTATAATTATTAACGCTCAGGGATGAAAGTCTGAAAATCTTCCTGTATCTGCTACCTTTCACAGCAACAATAAGAAATCGGCCTGTGCCGGAAAAGTAAGTTCTCTAGTACAAGACATACAGGGAGCCTAACAGTGTCTTTGCTTTTAGGCATTTTGATCAGTGAGTGCGCTGTTTTATTAATTGTTTGGTTTAGTTAAACAGCAGTCATTTTGAATACTGTGTTTGTAAACTCCCTTCCTCGGCAAGGTTGTTCAGGAAAATCTGTCGAGTACAGGCTTGGTCAGAAGAGGTTGTATTTAGCACCTGTGGGTTCCTGCTGCCTGTGACACTGTGAATTAGCTTGATGAGGAACTGTGGAGCACTGAAGCTGCCACCCTTCGTCCCCTGGGACTGTCACTGTGCAAAGTTTTGATCTCCTCCTACCTAACAGGCAAATGAGATTGTTTTCTCAGATACAAATCTCTGTTAATTATTAGCGGAGATATTTTTAAAAAATTAAATAACAAAACGTAATCTTGAAGAAGGGAGCACCGTAACTGCCACAGAAGCAGTTAAGGATCTGTCTGGAGATCTTTGAAATTTCCCGTTAGTGGGATTTCCACGCTGATACAATCTAACACTTTTTGGGGACTGTGTACTTCTGTTCTGCTAAGATATCCAAATTATCAATCTCTTGATTATAATATTCATGATACTCAAGCAGACCAGAAAGAGCACTAAAATGTAATTTGATTTAACAGTTTCCACTTCCATATTTCTAAAGTTGCTGATAAACTATCCTGGTGCAGTATATCCTCTTGTTATCTCTTTATGTTTAGAAACAGTCCCTTCTGCCATCACATATGGCTCTGTGCATATTTCCTCCTTTCTACCCTTTTCAGACCTGTGGGTCCCATTCTGACCCACCACTATGAATTCAAAGTGCTGCCATTTGTTTGCCATTACGTGGCTCTAGTTTGCACTGATACAAATCACAGCAGCATCTGACCCTTGGCATGGAGTGTACTGTTAAGCCAGGGGAGGTTTAGGTTGGATATTAGGAAAAGTTTTTTCACTGAAAGGGTTATCCAGCATTGGAACAGGCTGCCCAGGGAGGTGGAGGATTTGCCATCCCTGGAGGTGTTTAAAAAAAGGGTAGACGTTGTACTTAGGGATATGTTTTAGAAGTGGTTTTGTCAGGTTAGGGTAATGGTTGGACTCGATGATCTTAAAGGTCCCTTCCAACCTTAACGACTCTATGATTCTATGGCGTATTGGCTGGTCTAATTCAGCAGAGTTCCCAAAGACAAACAGCCTTTCCCTTTATCAGCCCTAGTGGTGGTACCAAAGAGGACCTGGGTGACTTATGATCTCACTGTACCCTGTGCATGACCGATCACTGCAGCTCAGTCCTGCCAGATCCTCAGGTTCCTGCACCCAGATTGTCTTCTGATGACATTCCTGCTAACGAAGGGTGGATGTGGCAGACTGCCTTCCTCCTGAGCCTCTGCCCCATCCTCTCCCCACCCCCAAAAGGGAAACCTCGAGAAGGAATACAGTAAAAAGCAGGGGAAACAGAGAGAGGCAGAGAGTGCCTGCGGTTCAATAGCACCAAACTAATCTGTCAACAAAATCTCATTAGAGCTATAGACGGTAAGTCTTTCATTGTACTACCAAGGCAAGCCCATCCTTGCCCCACATTGTTTTGCTACCAGAACTTTTTTCCCTGATCCCACCACCTCTTTCCTAGCACTGGATGGTCACAGCCTCTCCCTGTCCACTTGGGGAGGGGTAGGGAGCAAGAGTGGGGCCCGGTAACCCCATATCTAACTGATGGGTTTGTGGTGCTTGCCAGGAGAGAGGAGTGAAGCAAGGGTTAATTACTGTGGCAATTCTGAGAGATGGGAATGGTGCACACTGTCGCTCTCAGCTTTTGTTTGCGTAGCTCTTAGTGCTGAGTAATACCCCAAATTTCATGTCACTGCAGCACAGCAGCCGCCCTTGCAGCTTCAGACCACAGGTTATGGACTGACTGAAGGAAAGGATTCGGGTGCTTTTCAGTGGCATAATATCTTTGGCACCAAATATATTTTCTATTCCACATTGTCACACACCTTATCCAAAACGAGCACCAGGTTCTGTGAAAGCAAAGGTCCTCACCAGAAGATCTTGAAGCCAACAGGGAAACTTCCCCTGCCTGTAAGGAGCCCTGGTCATTGCTCTGTGGGGCAACAACAGGGCAAACACTGCAACGGAAAGCTCCTGGAAGCCAGCAAGGTCTTCTGAAGGTGAGCTACCTGCTTTATTGAGATCAAAAGTGCAAGTGTAAACCTGATGAGCTAAGGGGTCTCTCCCCTTGCCTGCAGGTCACACTGACTGTCTGATATCTGATAGTGGATTTTTTCATTCAGCAAAACGTATGGGTATCAGAGAGCAAGCCATGATAGATCTTTTTTTTTTTTCATTTAAAGTTTGAAAAAAGTAATGAGATTTTAAACACTAGTGAACCCCAAAAGGGAGTGAGCTGAACATTTTTTTTAAAAGTTAATTTGGGTCATCATGCTTGTGATCCAAATGACCTTTCAGGAGGAAGACAAGAAATGGATGAAAATAGCTGTTGAGTTTTTTGTTCAGTCTGAGCATCTACCTCCTAACCTCTTTTATAATCCTAAAGAGAAGACACGTGTTCTGATCCAGTCATTGAATACAAGAATTTATTAAACTTTTATTTTTTGGGTTCTGCATACATGAATTAACATGAATTCACCATTCAGTTGAAGGTTTGTGAATTGGGTTTATGAAAGAGGTAATGGTTTTTGAATCTGGCATTACCTAATGGTTAAAGCTAATCCAGAACGTTGCTGAATATGTCTGAAGCCACAAATAAAGTTGGTTTTCTGTCTGGCCCTTTTGGAAAGGTAGACTGACTTGTTTTTTTTAGACTAAACTATATAGAAAAACCAGTTTTCACATATGAGATTTGGTTGGGCATTTCTCCTTTTTCTTTCTTTTACTGCTCTTTTCTTAGGTTACATATAGATTTTACCCACTCCCCCCACCCCCACCCACCTCTGGATCCTGCAATACTAACAAAAGAGCCTAAAGGATGTTCAGAGCGTCATATTGTGATTTATTGTTCCCTGTCATTTATAATTTTAGTATTCCTACTGCCTCATCTATGAAGATATTACGTTAATGTCTTTTAAGAAGATTGCCACATAATCTGTAAGTGTATGCACATAAATACTATTTGACTTTTAATGCAAGGGTATGGAAAAGCTAAGATGCTGCTGAGATAAGATGTCAGTGCTGTACCTGGAAGAAACTTGTGCAGACCAAACTTGGCCCAGTTTCCAGTTTTATTGAAACCAGACGACTTTGAAGCATTTAGCTCCCAAATCTGCAGTGCTTTGTCCAAACTGTGACCCCCGGGAGCTACTGTCACCCAAGGCACACCACGAGAGGGTGTCCCAGTGGCTGCTACCACAGCGGTGGAAAAATGGTGGCTTGGTGTGAAGGTCTCGCTTTTGGTGTAATTGTAAGAACATTAAACTCCATGAGAGATTTCTCTGGAGGAGACTAGGACTGGAGTCTCTCTGGATATTGAAGGATGTGCCTGGACAGACATTTGGAGGCAGATTAGCACTAAGCTTTTTGCAGTCCACTTAAGACACCTTGCAGGACCCAGGGCTGGAGCTACACAGGATTTGGGAGGCATCCCCATGGGGCCAGAGCTTCCCTCCCACCAGGGCAAAGGGTATCCCAGGGCAGGGGAAGGCAATGGCCCGACTTGGCTTCTTCCAGCTGCCATATGGTGCCTTGATGACTGTGTCCAGCTGCCACAAATTAAGGCTGTCCCTCAGCCTCAGACTGCTAGAGGCTATACTGGAACTGGGCAGAGAATCAAAGGAGTGCGTCCGACTGAGGCCTCGACTGTACTCTGCCACAGCCACTCTGCCTAAGCCTCTGTATTTAGCTTGAGATGTGCGTATTTGGATGCAACAGGGGTGTCCACTGCCCAGCGGTACTTTGAGGCTCAGAAAATGTTGGTTAACTTTTTTCCCCCCTCCTAATCTGTTCCAATTTTACATCCTCACCTGCCTCTGGAAATAGATACTTTCAATTTGCCAATGGAAACTTTGACAAGACAGTTTTTTCTCATGGGATTTCCCTCTCACGTTTTGGCCCTTCTGTTTTTTGCTGGTTTGGGTTTTTTTCCCCTTGTGAGTAATGGAACTACTCATAGGCGGCTTTCACATGAGAAAAGTCTGCTGTATGATGGCCTCATTTTGCAGATATGAGGAATGAGATAACTGGTATGTAAGTTATAGTGGTTCTCCTGTCCATAAGCACAGATTAAATGAATCCTACACCGACACTGATACAGATATACTGAGGCAAAAGGATAGAATTCCTTGTCAGAGCCGTGGAATAATCACAGGAAAAATAGCATTTAGGGAAAAGAAAACTTGTATAAAGGAAAACTGTGATGGCGTGTGGCCTGCGAGTAATCTGCAACACAAGATCAGAGCATAGGGCTGCAGGGTGGCTTCCTTTCAGTGGACATAGTCCAAATTTCTTTGTTGAAACCAACTCTGAAACTCTCTGGATTCTTGCCCCACTGTGCCTTGAAAGCTACTTACTGTCTGTAGAGTAGTATAGAGGACCAACACATCCCCCTATTGCTGTCTTCAAACCCGAGACAGTTGTCTCAGTGGTATAGATCAAGCACCTAGGGTTGTGTACACTGCATTCCAGTAAAGGGAAGCATTTAAGGGGAAAACAGTAATAAGATGCATAGCTTGAGACACCAAGGCCAGCAGGATGGATGTTTAGATGTATTTATTTACATTTAAGATATTGTCCGCAAGACAGGAGAGAAAATAATCCACAAAACTTGGGAAAAGACTGAATATTTCAGTTACAAAGTTGGACACATTATGTTTTTCAGCATTCAGACTCTGTATTCATGCATTCTTGTACCTCTAAAACACCTCAAGCCTTCCCCAACAAAAAAATACATCTTTTAGCCTTTCTCTATCAAGTGCTACAATACTAAGGTGGATTTCACCCCTATTGGTCAAAATTTCCGTTTCCAAAAGTGCTTCTTTATCTTCTTATTTGTTCTGCTTCCCCTGGCTGTGTTTCTCTGAGGGAGGAAAAAAATATCCTTTTTATGGGTTACATTACTTATGCAGCAGGCATGAAACTGCAAACACCTGGTAGAGCTTCCCTTGTGTGAGCTGCAGCCTACCTCAGAGTACTCTGCAAACATCTGAAACTCATTCTGTGGATCTCAAAGGCCCTCTCCATCACTGATTGAATGTTTTTATGAGATTCATTATGGAACAGCTGTGATTGATACTGGTGATCACACAATAGAGGGTATTAATGTTTGAGATGTGGTCACTGTCATCCAGAAGACTAATTATTAAATTAAGATAAATACAACATGTACCCCTATTCCACACGTATTACGCCTGCTCTTGGCAGGGAACATCTGGATGAGGTGATGCTCGCTGTAGGCATGGGGATGGCTGGAGTATTGGCTCACAAGGATGTTAATTTTGGCTAGTGAACTGAGAAGTAAAATATCTGAAAGGATTTCTAAATGAATATCAGATTTAAAATAGCTAAATGAGAACTGAATGGACAACAGAGTATTCTGTGACTGAGCTTTTGCTTTTCTGTGCATTTCCTGAAGTATTTTCTGTTCGGTACCAAGGAAACCCCAAATTTTTCCCATGCCTGTAGTTTGTAATATCTGTGGCATCACCTCATATTTGGAAACCCCATGCCACTATCACTATGTAAAATAATGAGATTTTTTGGATGCAGCATGAGTGTCTCTTTCACGGCTGAAAATCCTGTACGAATTCAGACCTGGTATATTCAGACCCCTTGCAGAGGGTGTGTGTGTGTGTGTTTGCACACATGTATGTGTATGTAGCATTGTGTGTAGGGGTGTGCGCGTGCGTGCATGTGCATGTATACTTCTGAGCCTATTTTAATTGAATAAGACTCTCACACAAGAGCAACATTTAAGGACCCTGTCTCCATATGGGAGGAATCAGCAAGTGAGATACTTCATAACTTAAAAATTATCTCTGGGACCTGGAGCACAGCCACTAGCAGTTGAATGGTGCTAGACATAACAACAGATTCATATGAGGGGCACTCTTCGGCGGTAGCACGCTTTGAAGGAGCCCATCAAAACATATATTTAAAAGAGGAGAAAACAAGAACTTGATTTTTTTCTTGCTGACTTGCACCTTCAGTAGTTCTTGGTATTTAGTCTCAGTGCTTAGTAAGTGCTATGGTTTGCATAGGGTTTATATACTGACCGAGAATACCTCAGCCTAGCCACACGCTGTTCAAACTACTTCATTGGTCACAAACTGGCTGTATATTACGGATCTAAAAATCACCACTGTAATGAACTTTGTTGCTACTGCCTGTATCACACTTCACAGTATTGCCCATTTAAAAGAAACTTGTCAAGATTGTTTCATCTCAATGGAATTATGTTGTTTTATACCTGGTGGATCATATGACTCTAAGTAGGACAGAAATGTCTTTTTAATTTTGGTTGCTTTGATCCTTTGTTGATAGTTTTCCTCCAATCTTTTTTCTGCTTAATCAAGTGGATACTGTCAAAAGACTAAAAAAACCAATCCCAGAAATTATTAAAAAGGGAAAGCAGCTACCTTTATTCAGTTTTCTAGAGGCAGGCTCTGCTCTTTTTCTTGTTTCCTACATTTTTGTTCTATAAAGTCAATGGCAATAAGCTCTGTAGTTATAAAAACACCCAGTGTTTCTTTACTTTGTATATTGCTAAGAAATAATAAATCAAATAGAATCTTTCTAGGTTTATTGTTTCTGCAAGTGGCCAAATTCTCCTTTCAGTTATACCTGTGTGACTGTATTCAATTCAGGGCTACTCACTGGTAGAGACAAGAATTTAGCTCATATTTTATAAAAGAATGAAGTATTTTACCAGGTTCTCCTTTTCTTCCTGTGTGAGTCAGTTACACAATACATTCAGACACTTGCTCCAGCTGGGACTTTACACAGTAATCCACAGTACTCATATGCCAATCTCAAGTTTATACTAGAAAGAATCTTTAAACAGTTGTAAGTTCAACAAAACAGAAATTCAGGGTTCAGTGTCAGAGAATTAATCCTTTTCCTGGTGCAACAGAATCTGGTCATCATAGATGATCTCAGTTTATGCAGCTGAAAACTACATTCCTTTAAAGCGCAATTGTGCTTATATTTTACATTTGGCTAAATTAAGGATCCAGTACTTCGTACCTCTTTTTTGCAAGTCATGCTACTCGAGGTGACTGCAAATCAACATATGCTTTTTTTCTAATGTAGAGAAAGCCCAATTATGGCAAGGCTGAGCGGTTATTTGACATTTATATAAACTACACATATCCTAATGTATGGAAAATTATCATTATTTTCAAATGGGAGATATCTGGCAGACTATTGAACACTGCCCGTGAGAACCTTTCTTGCACAACACAACATCCAGCTTTGTGTTTTACGTTGCTTGCAAGCATGGGTGTTAGAAGGCAAACTCAGAGAGAAAAAGCCTTGGCGTGCTACTTTTGTGTGTTTTTTAAAGACAACCAAAATTTTTTTCTGTGCATTCTACGGTGCTTTTAATTTGCAAAATCGTTCTGGATAGGCAATTGCATCCATCAGCATTTGAATTTTGGTGGTAAGACCCCAGTTAACTTAGCAAACGTACTCGTGCAAAGTTGTACATATTGTGACATGCATCACAATAATGTTAATACCCAAAATATTTCTTCTTAGCTTCATTATCTCTGAGGCTTTTCTGATATCCTAGAATAATGTATTCCTAAATGGAGGATGGATAGGGTATCTTCTGCAGCACTTTTCTACTGGGACCTTGGAGGAGATGAACAGCTGGCGAAAGAAGCCCAGCGGTATGTTGTCTCTTACCATACGTGCACAGGCAGCTGTCGCCAGCTATCCGAGCACAGCTTGCAGCTTACTGAGCAGTCATCCACCCCAGTGGAAGTACTGATGTTAGCACCTTCTGTGTTCTGAAGGTATACTGAAGGACCTTGCTTTTCAAGGTGCTCAGCCTTGAAAAAAAAAAGTTCTTGTACCCTGAAGTCCTAATGAAGGCAGTGGGAGTTGGCTGGCCAAAACCGGGGGTCTACCTCTGCAGGTCTCCGGTTTTGTTCGGTGTTGTCCTCTGAGTCAAGTCTTGTTCCTATCACTGTGATTCTTGGTTGCAGTTGACTTTAGTAAAGTTGTGAGTGAGTTAGAAATACAACCTGTGTGGATAGAAGGGACACGAGAGAGACAGCCCAAAGGCTGTCCCTGAAGTACACATCCTGATAGAAAGCAGGGCTGCAGTCCCTGGGTGCTTATGGCTACTCAGGTCCCATGTTGCCTTTCCTGCACTGCTCTGTCTTAGGACACCACCACATCACCAGGTAAGGAATGTGATACTGCCTCTGCATTTTCTAACCACACTTCACTGAAAATCCAAGCCGTGCTTCCAAAATCTCCAGATTTGAGTGTGCGTGTTTTTCTAACCTAATTACATTTCAGAGATGACTTCTTAAACCACCTGAGATGAGATCATATCCACAGCGAATGAACAGGGAGCACTTGCTTTTTATCATAGCAACCAGATGCTTGAAAAGAGTTCTCTTTCAGTCATCCTTTCAAAAATCCTACATGATCTCATACATTTGTGTCCCTTCAACTTAGCTGCGTGCTCTTTTAACATATTTCATTCGTTTTTATCTTACGGTATACGATTCAAAGGGAAAAGCAGCACAGAGGAGCTGCAGATAACCTAGTGAGGCCTGATGGTATGCGCTGCAGTACGCCTCAGAGGGTCATGTTGAGTTTGAAGTGAGATTCACCCTCCTCACAGCAGAGATGAAATTCAGTTACAGCAAAACCTCTTCATTCCAATGGGCCTAAGATAAAGATGCCCAGAGTTAAGCATGCAAATCAGCTTTATCCGAAGCTTGAACTTAAGAGAAGATGACTCAGGGAGAAGGGAAGGAGAGTGAGTGCATACTAGCACGTATGAAAATTTTGATCATATCAGTCCAAATTTTTGGTCTGGCTTTCTGTGTTTTTCGAATTTTAAGGCAGAGACCTGTGCTGCTTCTGTATATATATTTACCATGTCCTACAGCACAGGAATGTGCTGGGTGCTGTAGGTAAACACCCCCCAACACAGGAGTACCTGCCCATACCACTGCTGAAAACCTGAAACCTAATAATAAGACCAGTTCTGATGACCTCTCTCCACCCCATGTTTAGAAGGACAAATACTTGTGGTGTTTTGTTCTTGGTAGTGATCAGCTGGCTTTTTTAAAAATCAGGAGGAGGTGAGGCTATGTAAATAGAGCTTTTTTCCTGTATTTACTTGTACACTGGTGTTCAGCCAAGGACTATCTTAGATATAATTCCTCTCAAGCTCTTCCTACTTGGTCTGCATTCTAAAACCCAAGATGTAGTGTAGAAGAAGAGAGAAGACGTATGTAAATGGGTATATGCACAAATATGTGATATGATGTGCAGTGCACTGTGTTTAATACTAGAATTTAAGAGGTCAGTTTGCCTGCCTGTTATTCTAGTCTTCTGCTAGTGTCACTCCTCTGTGATGCCTTACAATTCAGAGAAGCATCCATTATTTATTTTTATTCCCCCAGGTGACATGGGGCCCCAGGCCTTGTTTAATACATATCATCAGGCCCTGCAGTGAGTACAGAATTGTTAAGTTTGTTGGAGGCTCACTTGCGAGCTCTTACGAGTGCAAGGGTTGGGGGATCATTTTACAAATGTTGAGACTGATATTTGAAATATGAGGTGCAGTTGTCTCAATTTTACAGATGAGGAAAGGAGGACTGGGATAAAAAACGGTCAGTCAAAGGCATCCACTAATTTGGGACAGTGAGTTTCAAAAGGACTTAGGAACTTTATACAATTTTGAATGTTTAATGCCTGGCTCTGCTTTGTTTTGTTTTCTTCTGTGGACCGTCAGACCTCCAGTAACACGACCCCAGTGCAGGCTTTGTCACATCCTACTTAGGTGCTCACCATGACTACTTGAGCTGGTAGCGCTTCTGGAGTCCTCGCCTGAACTCTCCAGATAACTTAGAGAGAGGCAGGCTATTCTAAGGAGGGATTCATCGGTGTAAGTGTAAGGTGTCCACCTTAGGAAGAGATGAAGGATGTACTACAAGTATGCAATTTTCTCCATGGATTATGAAGGGAGTAAGGACCAGTAGTTCAAAGCTGAGGCCCCAGGTCAACTGAGGGGAACTCCTCTTAGGGGTCTAATGATAGCAATGACAAAATGAAGAATCCAGTTCTTTCTGGATAGTTTTTCTGGATATCACATTAGGTACAGGTAGCAGTGTTGTATTATATACAGAGTTTGTTATAATAAATACACATCAGTTTATTGCATATTTATTACATACACACATACGCATACAGATTTTGCAGCCATCCACACATATTTTATGTATGGACATTGAAACATAAAGGCATTTCTGACAAAATGAAGGGCAACTAATGCAGAGCAGAACTATGCTGCTCTTAAATTAAACTTTAGCTGTTCTTCAAAAGGATTTTATAAGCAGCAGGTAGAGTTTCATTTTAACCATTTGGGAAAACACTGCAAAGATCTTTATTATTGTCATTGCAGGAACTTACTGGATATAAACCCAGGAATGTCTGCGCAGCAATAGTATGGCTACATTTATGTATTGCTTTGTACAAATAGTTTTAGTGCCTTTGCACGCATTACTAACGGTGTTGCCTTTTGTATGTCAGACCTGAAATTTAATTCTGCTCCTTCGTCCTTGATTTACTTTATGACAACAAAAGTTTTACTCAAATAGTTGCTTACATGGGTTGTTGACAACTAGTTGAGCAACTTACCAGAAGGTTATCTGATTTCTTGATTGAGACATACTGCCGGCAATTCTCTCCATGTCCAGAGGTCTAAGAAGATGTTGTCTTTTTTTCCAGCAACAGAAGCAGAGGAAGTGCTAATCAGTTATGTTCTGTTATGTCATTTACTTTCTGCAGTAGGTTGGATTGCATTCCTTGACCTTGTGAAATGTAAATCTTCTCAACTTTCAGGCAACAGAATTGCAGCTATTGCTGCTTTACCCCAGGCAAAGTTTCTTGTGGCTTGGTTTCTTCTCCTCTTTTTTTTCTAACACATTGTCTTTCTGAGTGGGCTGTACATAGTTTGTCTTACACAACCTGCTGGTTGAGTGAATTCATTTAACTAATTGATAAATCTGTTGTTCTGATTGCAAATTTACACATTCATAAGGAAGAAGGGAACAAATGGGGCAGTGGAGGGGTGATGCTTCCTGTTATACTGCCAAAGAGGTGGCACATATCTTAGCAAAGAACTTAAGCGTGAGGAAGTCAGTGTTTGCTTCCCCCTCGTGCTCCTCTCCCCTCTCCCAGTTAGTCTGTGAACTGGGAGTGGAAATGATAGTACTGGCAAGCCTCAAGAACAATCTTGGTGACTGTTACATAACAGCAGATAAATAAAATTTAAAGAGAAAT
Source organism: Ibidorhyncha struthersii (assembly GCA_013398815.1). Lineage (NCBI taxonomy): Eukaryota > Metazoa > Chordata > Aves > Charadriiformes > Charadriidae > Ibidorhyncha > Ibidorhyncha struthersii. Next base: position 44,870 of record VZSZ01006946.1, on the reverse strand, counting down.
AAACATACAGCTGTATCCTCAGCAATTACCTTCCACCGTGCTAAGCCAAGTGCTACCTTCAAGTCTATCATGCTTCAGTTTCTGACTCCTTTTCATTCCCAGATTATCTCCTTCAGGCTTAGACGTAAGATTTATTCCAGCTCTGCCCTTTGCTAAGCCTTTTAAAGAAAATTAAGGAGATTCTATACGACTTCCAGGCAGGCATTTCATACCATCTATTCAGAGGGGTTACTAGTGTTGTGTTTACAATCTGGTTTGTTTTAATAACTTGAGGGAATATGGTGAAGCCACTTCAGTCGATGTTGACCTGTCAAAAAGTAAAACCACAATATTTTTTTTTAGAGCTAGTATACTAGTATATGGATTAATTTAGTGTTTTCTGAGACAGCTGAGAAGATGCAGACAATATTTCTGAGGTTGCCTGCAGAATGATCTAAGTATTGGGAGTGTTTACTCAGGTCTAAGAATTAGCTGTTTGTTTATGACCAGATGAATCATAGGTACGTACTTCCCAAACTCTTGGTTTTGCTTTAAATATCCTTAATTGGAAATCCAAAAACACTTGCCAATCATAGGAATGACCAATTTTTATTTTTTCCCCCCGAATTGCTCATTGCTTTGCTTTCTTACCATTCTGAGGCCACGAGTTCCACAATGAAATGAGCTAGCTACAGAAAATGTGTTCCTATGCTGGTTTTCCTTCTGACGCTTTTCCAAATCATTGCATGTTCCCTGTTTCACTGAATATTCTAAAAAGGCTGAAAAAAAATTCCCAGACTATCTACTCTCATGGGTTTTATTTAATCTGTTTTTAAATCATAGCACCTCTTGCTAATCTCTGTAAAGGAACGATCTCTTAAAAATACCTTTTTAAAGCATTAATCTGAAAGCATTACAACACTCTATAGTATTAAAGCACGCTCAGGAAAACACTGAGTGCTTTGAACACCAAAATAAGTCTTTCTACCCGAAGCGTGTAACATCTCTAGTTCATTGTTATTTGTGGTAAAAAGAATTACCTCTCACCAAAGAGCTTTATTAATTTGGATTGTCCAAACAGAGAAGACAAAGCCCAAATTCTTAAATTATTTATCAATACCTGAGGATTTTTAAATTATTAATTAATTTAATAATAACAACTATCTGCTACATTGATTAAGCAAAGCAAAAGCAAAATGCTTCCCTTGGATCCAAACAGGAGCAGAACTACTGAATGCGCTTAATGCTGCTCCCTCCCATGATGCCTACCCGTTGCATTCAGTGGGACAAACCATATGAGCAAAACCTATAGCACTGAGCGCTCTTACAGCTCATTTAATATCAATTATAGCTAACAATGGGAAAACTACTCGTGCAAGGAGGGGAAGATGCCAGAGCTGAGATCTAGGATCAGAAAATACAATTCTGCTCTCAGGTCTCCAAAACTTTCTACAAAGTTTGCATACATTGTATGTGTGGCCAGTGGATCCTGTCCAAAATCTGTGAAATTAACAAAAAAGAAGAAAAAACTTTTAATGATTCCAGTGGGTTATGGAGCCAGATCTGTATTATCGGAGCACTACTAGTAGTTAAAACATTGTCCATGGGAAGCAAAAAGTGCTCATTTAGCAATCATTTTCCTTTACAGAATTCTCAGGCTGTAGCCTTAAATGCAAATATCATTAACATAGATGATAAAATAATACAATAAGATACCTTTTTTCTCCAGAATTCTCAGAGTAATAAAAAGAACAGTGGGCAAAAGTGCTTTAAATATATTAACATTTTTTTTAACTCGGCAAGCCTTTGTTCTCAAGAAAGAAAACTGCTGTTTCACTTCCCTGAAGCCATTGGTAATATGATGCAAAAACATCAGAGAAAATCTAATCCAAGATAGGTGCAGTCCCCAAGGGAACATGCTCTTCTTTGTTTTATATTTCCATTGGAAATCTGGGAGATTTTGCATGCAAACATCTTATTTCATGGGGCTGCTTCTCAAATTGAGAGATTAAATCTAGCACAGTATAAAGGGCTTTTCAATAAAGTGGGTTGCAGAGTCTTCTGTTTACAGAAAATTGATGCATCATCTGATATGTCTAAAATTGCTAACTTCTGTTTCAGTAAAGCTGAAGGAATTTCAGCCAGCCCATTATCTAATCAAGAAAAATATTCCCTTAGCATCTTGTCTTAAGGTAGCTGGCTGGCAAGCAGTGTTTGGACTACTATATATCACGATTCATTACAGCTGCAAAATGGACTGATTTTCTTGGGAAAGTCATATTTGCAGAACTATCCATCATCCACAAAGTGTTCACAAATGCCTCAAAAGCTGCAAAACAGCTATTAAATCTTAACTTCATTTTGGTTTTTCTCTCCCTTCATTTCATACACAATCAAAATTTAAATATTTAGGATAAGCAATCATTCTTCTTGAGTGAATGTTGACCGAACGCACTGCAGTAGAGACACTTGGTATGAGCCATAGCCGATTTCTCAGTCTTCAGAGCTTTACGGGCCCCCTGTGCCACCAACACTTATCGTTATTAACATACCTTCCACCAGGGCAGAAGCCAGCTGAGTTTGCTCAGTCCTCAGCACACCGATGTCACCGAATACGTCGCTTGCTTTCAAGCAGAATTTCAAGCCAAATTTTGCAAGGAGCAGGTGGGAAATGTACCTGCTGGGGACACCCTGCGAGTGTGGACCCAGCAGTGCAGGGCCAGCACTTTTCTCCTGCTCCTTGGTGATGCCCCATCGGGCATGCAGAGCTCACGTCCCGCTGGACGGTTGCGCCCAGGAGCTAGAGCAGGAGGCTACCAACAGCTTTGCTTGGCAAATGAGGTAGGGCATGAGCAACTGGAGAGGCCTGTGCTGTGTAATGTGTGGCTATGCTTTACCAGGTCTGGACACCTCGGGCAATCCTTTGTCGTCCCCCAGCAGCTCTCAGGCAAGTGATGCTGTTTTAAACAAGCACCACAGAAACTTTTCATCCCAGAACAAGGAAATGAAAGCTGACGTGAGCATGGCTGAGGGGAAGGTAGCAGTGAGTACAGGACCAGGGTCATGGCTGAACATCTTTACAGCTACCAGGACAGCAGACACTGACAGCTGCATTTCATCTCCTACCATGTAAGAAATATATGAAAGCTTTAATTAACAATACCAACCTTTTCTGTGGGACTTTCCATGAGCAGAACTCAGAGGGCTTCACTAATGAGTTAATGAAAAAATGTGTGCATCTCCTGGGTTCCCATCCACCGTCCCAGAGCTGTTTTTTCCTTCCTTGCCATTCTTCCTCTCTGTGGTTTTGTGGAGAAGAGCAGCTCTCATACGATTGCAGGGCAGGACTGTTGACACTCCCCCATGCCTGAAAGGGGCTCCAACATCTACTGAGGCGGGGGGAACAGAGGATATTTTTCTGGATTTAGCTTCAAGAAGTGAAAAGCTGATCCCTGTTCCCAGGAGGTGCAGTGAGAAATGTATCTATCTGAAGCAGAATCTGCTTCCACATACCTTCTACTACAATTTTCATCTCAAGGTTACTTATATAAGAAAAACTACATTCCTTGGCAGAGGAGCAAACTAATACATGGATTTCGAATTTAGATTTTAGATATTTGTTTTAATGAGCAAACCAAACAGAATCCCAAATTCCTGTGATTTTGAACAATTGTTATTTTGTGTCTTATAGCAATACTTCTAGGTACCAAACTTGCACTCAGGCCTTAACGTACTAAGCACAGTGCAAATATACAAAAGGAGATAAGCTCTTCCCTGATGAGTTTCTGAGCTAAATAGATATATCGAGGTAAAGGGAGAATAAGATTATACATCATGTGTAAGACAGGGCCAGGTCACCTAGCTGAAAGTCCGCGTGCCGACTCACACTGCTTGATCTCTCAGGAGGACATTTGCTTTCAGCTAAGAAGCTGTTACTTCTGCTAACTGTACCATATGAAAACTATTTAACTATCCAACAGAAATAAGTTAGTCAAGTATCTGTAATAAAAACAATTAGTGCTAATGACAGTGATGAGAGCGGACCAGATGAGGCAGGGGCGAGGCGGGAGCACCCTGTGTTCTGCCCTTTCTGCAGGAGTCCCTCAGAGGAGTAGATGCACGAGTGGCAGTGAGACTCATCGCACTGAAATCCCCCCAGTCCAGAACAAAGCTCTTCTGTCAGCCTGTCGCCAGCACATGCAGACAGACTGACTGTACCAGCGGCATGGGGAGGCCCTGAAGTGCTGGCTGGGATGGCAGGACTACAGCATCCCGGATATCTGATCTCTGCTCCGTGATTCTAAGGCACTGGAAATCCACTCCAGCCCTTTTTTTTTTCATGGCTGCTGAAGAGGGTAGGGAAAAATCTGAAGATGCAGGTAGTGTGAGGGGTTTCAGATGTTAATTCAGATAAATGCCAAAACAACTGGGAAACCAGCTTCAAACCCTGATCCCATCTGAATAGTACTCTGGAAGTCACCCCTGCCAACTGCTCCTCTGAGGCTGATGGTGAAGGACTCCGGGCTGTCCTCTCCTCCTGCCAGCACCCATGGCAGGCCCTTTCCCATCACGCTGAAGGCTACTGATGCTTCATTCACTGAAGGAGAAAGGCAAAGACAAACATGTTTTTCTTGAGTGCAACACTACCAGTACGCTTCTGAAAAGTTTCACCAGTGGAAGACTATTTGGGTAAATAAATGGATACAGGAAGCATTTTGGTAGATTATCTATTGGTATTCAGTGGGGGGAGAGGGGTTAAGAACTGATTACTGCCCAGGACCCTTGCTCCACAGGGAGCATCATCTGGGCTCTGGAACCAGTGCCATAGGCTACCTAGAAAGGCCAAACCTCACATCGGGTTATGCAGTCACTTGGGCTCAGTTTTATTCAACTGGAAATCTTTGCTGAGGCAGAACTGAAGCAGAGGTTTAACCTGTTGTCATTGGGCATCACAGCAAACCCCCATAGGGTGAGAAGAGAAAATCCCAGATGTGTCCTGTGACTGTTAACTTACTGCATTTCTTTATTTTTAACTTTGCTGCTGAAAGTGTCAGTGATGTAAGAAAGGGTTGTGGCCACCTCCACCTCACTTGCTGTGGGGTTTGATCCTTGAAGGAGATGGAAGTGATCCATGAAGAGGTGCCTCAGAAGCCGTTGCTGCTGCGAGGGGGAGGCTTCCTCGTCAACTGGGAGGTAGTGCTGGGAGAGCTCACAGGCTGGAAATGGAGGATAAGATAGGAATGGGAGCCTGCAGCTGGGGAGCAGAGGGTAGAGATTACTTTTTTATCATTTTATTTTAAACATATGTATTAATCATGGCTCAAAGCGGGGATGGCAATGGGAAACTACAGCTGGAATGGGTAAGGCAGGAGGAGGAGATGATTTTTATTTCAGACATAAATTATGTATTAATTGTGGCTTGAAGGAGGGGTCAGCGTGGGAATCTGTAGCACGGGGAGGACAAAAAAGGAAAGATGATTTCAATTGCAAGTATATTTATTAAAGTGTAACTCAAAACAGGGCCTGGGTGGGAATCTGCAGCTGGAGATGATAGGGCAAAGGGAAATATTGCTTTGGCGGGGGGGTATTATTTTAAACACATGAATAAGTCCTTATCTCAAAGCAGGCACGAGGGTGGGAATCTGTAGTTTGAGGATGTCAAGTAACACTTGTGGGAAAGAGTATCTTTATGCCTGCTCAGGTGCATTCAGAGCTGGTGAAGGTTTCGGGTTCATTCAGAGCTGGTGAAGGTTGCTGAGCTGACTTTCCTAGAGCCGAAACCCTGTCTGTTCCCAGAGCTGGGTAATTCAGGATTCCACAGCAGCCCTCCACCGCCCTGCTGGCTCTCAAGAGCCCGCTCTGCGTGACAGAAGCAGACATGCCTCCGTGACTGCTGCAGCAGAGCTCATAACCAGCGAGCAAGGCAGCTGGCTCTACATGCAGTTTACAGCTCCGCTCAGCGTGGCCAGTTTTGCTCAGGGACAGCTGTGGCCATCATTAAACCACAGTTCAGAGCAGCCTTCCCACAGGACAGCAGCAGCATGGGCTGTCATGGCCTGTCTGCCCTTCTCCTAGCGCACTGGCAGTGGGTTGTCCCCCACCGCCTTGGTAGGTCACCATCCCTCATGCTGGTGATAAGTGCTCTCCAGGCCACGGACTTTCTCCGCAGGTGCTGCTGGTGCGCAGGCAGTCAGATGGGGCCAGCTGAGAGTGGGGCTGCGTGCTGCTTGTGCCCACTCTCGTCTGGGCAACAGGAACAGTCATTCCCCAGGAATAAGCCTAAAGGACCTGGCTGGTGTGTTCTGGAGAGCCGTTTTTGGAGAAGGCAGATCTTTGTTTCAAATTATGCATGGCGGTGGTTAGAAAGAGAATGCTGATGCCATCGAAATGTCACCAAAGTCATAGCACCGGTTCATATTCACATACCCTAGAGGCAACAGGCCTTTTCTGAGCTCTGGTCTGACGTCTTGCGTCTGGTCAGTATGTTTTGTATTACAGCCCCAAGAAGGAACATTACAGCTTCCACAGGTTGACATATACAAGAACCACTAAACACCGTGGATTTTTTTCAGTGCATCATTGCAAAACCACCTGTGCTGAGTAACATTTCACTAACAAACTGTGAAGACTGTTAGAGTATTCAGTGAGCTTCATAACATAATTTTTTTTTTTGATAGTTAGCTTTAGTGATTGCTTCTTTGCTCCAAAGAGTAAAAAACACAGAAATATTTGATTCCAGGCTTTGCTTCACATGCTTTTTGTGAGGCATACCAGTGCCTGTTTCTCTCCCAGCTCTACGATACTTGCCACTGTAGCTGTGCTGTTACTTTCTCTTGGAATTCCCACAAGTGCAAACCCTCTTCACAGATACTGTGTCAGTGGGTGCATATTTGTGTACATATCTATATCATATAATTTAGCTTTTGACCCATAAAAGTGCATGGCTTCCCAGTGTTTAGCACACTCAGGAAAAGTTATTCCTGAAGGAGATTCAAAGTGCCTGAACCATCACAATATAAAACTTCCAGGTAGGCTCCAGAGCTTTTGGTTACCTTTTCCGGCTTGTGCATGGCATGATGCTAAATGGCAAAGGAGACAGGAGTCCTCACCGCTTTGAGGATGATCAGTGCTGTGCTCATGAGTTGTACCTAACTTTGCATTACACGTAACTGACCAACACTGACTGATGAGCTACAAATAAGAAATTGCTCAGAAGGTTTAACAATAGCCTGGTTTTGCTGTTCACCAGTTGTTATTCTTGAGGTATGCAAATTTTGCAGTAAATGTTAAGTTTACCTTAGCCCATGCCAGTTGTGGACACTGAAGAGAGACCTTAAAAGATCTATTTTCCTCTGAGTGAGACAGCAGATCTTTGCTGCTTTTCTTGGGCTAAGTGGAGTTGATATCCACCTTGTTCCCTGTCCTCTAGATCTCAGACCTTTTCACATCCCAGTGCTTGGGCTCTTTCTTTGCCTGAGTTAGTCTGTGAACTCAAAGCAGGATGAATTAGCCACAGTTTTTGGGCAAGGTACTGTGCCAAACTCACAGCCCAGACCTCAATCCAGTGTTGGTCACCTTCAAAACCTCATCTTGCCTTTCTCCACCTCACTGAGCAGGGGGACCCAGACAACGTCATAAACTCAGGACGTGGCAAAGGCCTCGCTGTATCTTACAGTATCTGAGTCCCTATTTCAAGCCTCAAAACCTTCCCCAAATTGCCATGAACTCATAACAGCTTAAGCCAAATTTCCAAAGCTATTCTATGTCTTGCGAATCAGTAGGAATTTCCAAAAATGACAACCACACTGGCTTTCTCTTATCCTGTTCTTTCCTTCTTCTTCTTAAAAAAAATGAGGTAGAGTAGGTTTTTTTCTTATTTTAGGTTTCAACTACAAGCTTGCTTTTTTGCCTCTTTTCAAACTGAAACTAACAGGGGAAAAAATAACTTTTTTAGTTTAGTTGAGAACGCGTCAGCTGTGAAATCTCAAGAAAATTAAGCAAGTATTTATTGAATTTCAGACCTTAGTAATATCTACTTTCTATTGCAGATTCTCTGATACTACTGTTTTTACTCATTCTACCATCAGACGTATTTCCTAACTTCATGTTAGTCACTTTTTATTTCATGGACCAATGGCAATCAGATGATAGACCACAAAATAATTTTGAATTCCCACCTCCTCCAAAATGATCTGACTGTTCTCAGATACTCACACATGGAAGTCAGCAGGCAAACAATGTAACAGAAAACTAAATGAAAAATCATTCAGACTATGACATAATTTTTGCATGGTTGCAAACATAAACCGTCACAGTTGATGGTGGAAGTTTTTAAAAGGCTGAGGAGCCCGTGGGTGATTTTTAAAAACTTAAGAGCTTTTTCAATTAAAAATGGTCAAGAAAGACTTCCCTATATTATCGCTTAATAAAAAAGCAAAGAAGTGAAGCATTTTTGACTGAGATGTATTCATGATTTACTATTTGAGTATTGTTTGGAGATGTCCCAGGGGTGGGTCCTTTTTCGTTCATGTCTGTTGTGTAGCTCTGAGTCAGGATGCTTCTGCTTTGAAAGTTTTATAACTGATGATATTTAAGAGAGGCATTTAAAGGGCATGTATTTTCACTTGTGAGTCCATGGTATCGGGTGTTTAGAAAACAGTTCAACCAGCTGGAGTTGGCTCAAATCAGCAAATGTCCATATGGGACAGATAAGTAAGTCGACTGCTGCTGAAATAGATACCACCCGCTGTGGGTGGGTTAGAAATAATGTTCTTATCCTCTGAAAATTTCTGAGATTTTGAAAAGAATTCTCAAATCAAACTGAGATGAAAAAGCTCAAATATTGTATTTGATCACTCAAAATGTTCAAATGAGCAAATTTTTACACTGAAAAGAGCAGTTCTCTTTAAAACTGTCAAAATACAATATTTTAATATCCTCAAAACTTTTTTCCAAATTTTGTCAAAATGAGAAATGTTCAGAACTGATCTTTTTCCATAAAACATTGATTTTTGTGTTGATGAATGTGCATTTTCTAACACAAATTTTTCTAAATTCCTCCTAGCCTGCTTTCTAAAGTTCACATTTTGAGGATGCTCAGGGTGCTAACGTAAAGAGACAGTTCATCCAGATTTAAGGTTTTTTCTTGGCACTGTCATAGACTTTCTCAGTAAAAGCAAGGGTTTACAGTGAATACTAACTACATCTTTCTCTTGAATTTTACGTATACCTTCAGTTCTTTTCCCATTTTCAAATAGAACTCCAGGCTAAGACTTTTTTTCTCTTTTGTAAGACGGCAAGCATTGTGCAAACTTTAACTGTGCTAACCCCTACATTTCAAGAAACAATGAACCTTTAACTCCTGGAAGCTAAATCAAGGCATAACATAGCTTATGTTGGCGCAATTTACACCTTCTCCAATGTTCCCTTGGTTCTTTTTATTATGCTCTTTCAGTTCAGTCAAGTTGTGTGTCGAATCCCCCTGTTACCCGGGTCCCCAGGCTTTGAAGTCTTACTGTCCTCCAGTTCTTGGTTCTGCAGTACTCATCCTCAAACCTTTGCTGATCATACTCTCTGTATGATACTTCAGACTGCCTATTGATAGTTTCTCTTTCAGATCCTCTTCTCAGCTTCTGCTGTATTTCTCTCCAGCTTGAATTCATTCATGTCTAAGTTGCTCCAACTCAAAGATTTTAGAGATGTAAGGAACTAGAACCTAATCTTTTTAGACTAGGGTAGTCTTGTAAAACATAATACTCAAAGCATAAGGAAAGCAGGTTATGGCAAAAATTACCTTCTCCCCCACCTCCCCCCCGAACAGAAGCATTATAGCTTTGCAGCATTGTCTAGCTAAGGAGTATAAATGAGAACTAGGCTTCCAAATAACAGTACGACTCAGACCAGCAAATGCCATTAGACATGGGAAATAATGAGGAAGATGAAGCATACGCTTCTGAAGTGTTAGCAATGCAAACACTTCTTTCATGGTGATGCTAACAGGCAAATAACCCTGGAGAGAGCACGCTGTGAGTGTAACGCAAAGCTCATGTAGGACTAATGCACTAAAATATTAGCTTCCTATCCCCAGAATTGCACAAGGCAAGCACTGTGCTTATCTCCTCTGTATCTTGTAGAAGTTTGCCAGATTGCCAGCACAAACAGCAACACAGGAAAAGCTAGGTGTACACAAGAAACACTTGGTGTACATCCAAACAAAAGAAGGAATCCAGGGCGAAGAAGCATGAATGTTAATAATCTTGCCAGAGATCCTTTCTTCAAGGCTAATAGTTCAGTAACCTCCTTTGATGTACGACTTGAATATATCACAGCATCTGTATGCCTCCAGCACCTCCCCTAATGCACGACTGCAGCCAGAATTAATTAGTAAGCAGGAACGGGAAGGAGCAAATGACCCTGTATGATGCAGATCAGTTTGTTCTTACTGGTAATGTGGTGCTACCAATAATTTAAGCAGAATTTTAATAAAGCACACATAGTGGCTGGTTCCCAGTAGCTAAGAGTCTGTGGTAGACTTCACGCCCTGTAGCCTTTAATTATTCATCTCTATGAACAACAAAAAACAGAGATGCCTAAGGTACTGGACAAATCCCTTGACCTGCTCAGACAAGAGATGAATGTCCATTGGATTCATTCTTCTATTTACCAGTCAGTTTCATTACTCCAAATCTAATTAATTTTGTTTGCACTGAGGGATAACACTAGTGATCACATCAGCAATGCAGGGAATTCAGCTGGGCTTTATCTAAATAGTTTTGAGGGAGAAGTTTGATTCCTCTTGCACTGTTAGAATTAGTGAAAGCCGAAGTGTAACAACCTTTGCCCACCCTCAGCTGCAAGCTCTGTAACCGTGAGCTGGGATCTGAAATCAAGCCAAGCTGTCGGTGCCTGTTGCGTTTTCTGCCTGTGAATGGGACATAGCGGCAGTTCGCCTGACTATGCATGAGAGAAAAAAAGTCTGCTTCATGGTTTTAAAACTTTTCTGCTCTGGGGCTCACAAAAATATACCCAACATAGGGAGAAGATAGTCAGAAGGGAAAGGCAATCGTTCTGTGCACACAGCCTTGCCGTTAAGATCCTTTGCAGCAGTCTCAGTGGTCTTTTATGGGGACATCAAATGTCATCTTCACTTCACCATACTTCCTTTTCCATTAAAAACTTTTGTTCTTTTCCCATGCTACCCTGTTGTCCCTGTTGAGAAAAAGTATGAAACTTCTTTCTTCGCTTCCTTTCTTAAGGCTTAAGTTTGTGCTCGTCCTGGCCAAACATAGCCTGCTGGCCATAGAAAGACCGATTCCAGAAAGAATTTGGGGACTCTTTCCCTTTGTTCTCCTTCTGTACATTCCCCTTGATTGTAACCTTAACAAAACCAAAGAACACTTTGACTCTATGAAGCATGTAGTTAGCATAACCCATACCTATTTATCCCAGCATATTACTATCTATCTATTGTTTCCCTATATTTGAGGATTCCCTGTTCTGACATTATAATAAATGCAAAGAAGCCCCAGTCCAACTGCAGCCTTTCAGTAATATTATAAACAACGACGACAATTATTCCTATAAAGAATTACTTTTGTGCCTAAGAACAAAAATCCCAATCTTATATTCTGCCTATTTAAAACTTATGTGATCTGCAAGATTGCTGTGGACCACATTTATATTTATAGAAGTGGAATCACCACTGTGTGGAGATGAACAGGAGAACAATTAAATACCCGTGAACTCAGTTTTCCCAGTCTAAAGCGGACCAAGGAAAAACCATTTGAGGTCAAAACTATCATTGAAGCAATAAAACTAATTCCCCAGGCTAAACTCAGTGACTTAATTCAGTGGGGTTATACGGGGGTGAGTTTGGCCCATTATTTTTTAATTGTTTCCAAATGTGTCTCTGCCTAGTGAACTATCTTGATAAAAATAAAGAACTCTTATGAACTCCTCAGGCAGCAGCAATATCCAAGGTACTGCTAAAATGCGTCTACTGGTGAAAACTTATCTCCCCATCTCTATGAACACAAAAAAGTATAGACAAAAGCCTGACCCAAAGGGAATATCTGAAGACAAGACACTGGCCAGAGCGCGGTGCTGCAATCACAGGGCCGATGCCACAATTGCCGTGGAGCAGCCACAGTGCACAGCCAGGTTAGCCCTCTCACCAGCTGGACCTTCTCTCCCACCTTGCTTGGCCCAATACCCTTCGGAGCTGGAGTCATAAATTGGTCTTTTGTAGGATTATAGGTTTAAAAGGCATACTCAGCCCTATTGTCTCTGGAGCTCAAATCACCATTACCAAACTTCATTTCCTTCCTCCATTTAGTTTTTTGTTATTGTTAAGCTCTGTGGTAGCTACTATCGTGATGACATAGGAAAACCAGTCGCTTAAGGAAAGCTGGCAACAGTTGAAAACTGTCTGTTAATGCTAATGAACTATTCAATGATCAGTCTCTATATTGCGCCTGCCCCACTGCTAGCTAGCTGGATGCAAAGTGGAAAAAAGCTTACAAGGGAACCCCCAGTAGCACCTCCAGTAGAAGGCCCTGCATGGATTAATTCTCCCAGAATTTGTTTGTCAGACAGGACGAAAGAGGCTTGGCAGCTGTAAGCAGCAAGGCTTAGGAAAGCGTCAGCCTCAGGCAGAACCTGTACACAACTGTGCCCGAGATCTCTGGGCTGTGATTTGCTTTCTCCTAAGTTAGAGATCTCTTGACCATGCCTGAGCCAAGGCGTGGCTGACCTCTCCACTTAGTATTTTGTTGCATTTTGCCATGGAATCTTCTCTAGGCCTGTCTGAACACAAAGCAGGGTCCCTTCTTTGTTTCCTACAAATCACAGGAGAAAAAACAAGGTGTTGCTTTTATTTGGGATTGCACTGAAAAGGATGCAGTAGGGTGCTGCTGTCCTCATGAATCGCAGAGTCTGACAACCTCAGATGGCCCTTGTTTGAATTTCTGTTGGTCAAAGTAAGAGAAAATGCCTTGCTGCATCCATGCCATACACGTTAGACGCATGGAGCAGAGACAGGAATGATTGTTTTGTTCCAATTAAATGTAATTCCTGGCCCCTGGTCTCTGAAATGCTCCTCTGATGCTGCAAGCTCTCATGTGATTTGAAATCCTGTAGGCCCAAGCAAGAATGGACATTTTTCTCCCAGTTTGCAAAGAATAATGTATTTCTAAAGCAAACAGTCCAAAAGCCCGTCTGTTGTTTTTTTGGGTCACAAGCTCCAATGACATAGAAACACTTCCTTGATGACAGTTTTGTTCCCTAAATGCTTGACAGCATCTGCAAGACAAAGTTGGCTGAATCCCAACTCAAATAAAAATGAGAAAGTGCTTGTGGGTCCAGGGAATCTGCCCTGAACGTCACTGAAGGGGTTTAGGAGACAGGTCTGTGATTACTACTGTATTACTACTGCCGCTTCTCTGAAAATGCCAGCCTTCCCTCAAATAACTGGGGCAACAGACACTCACACCGTCATCACCTTTATGCTGCATAATTAGAACTTCAAGCTGGGGTGCTACCGCAACAGTGAAACATGGATAGCCATTTCTCTTTGGAATCAGAGCAGTGGATTCAACAATTTCTTTCTGCTAATATCAGTCCAGGTGATCAATAAGTCAAGATTAATTTAATGAAATCTGCATAGCAGCTTGGCCAGGCAGGCCCTGAGCAACAGTGCAGCACCTCAAGGCAGTTGTCACGCTGAGATCAGCAGCCTCCACTCTCTGCTCAGGTTTCCATTTGAATTCAGTTCTGGTCTGAGACATGGTGCTGTGAAAGAAGGATGCTGAGTCTACCCAGCCGGTCTGCTGTACGGACACCAGTCAGCTGGTGTGAACGCAGGGAGACTGCTCTGAGACAGTGTGCGAGGCTGCAGGCACAGGGAATACCGGACTTGCGTCAGAAGCAGACTGAGACCAGTTCTTGCCTTGCCTGCATGACTCCAGTCTTACTGCGCGGCTAACACGGATGTACTGCATGTGTATGCACACAAATGCCTAAGGTCATCTCGTCTGAGTCAGGTTGGCTGCAGGGCCATCTCTTTTGCCAAATCCTATTTTAGGGAATCACTTTTGAAAGCATCCTTTGAAGATACTTGCCTCCATTATTTATATTCGCTCTTGTCCATCTTATCTTTCTTCTTTTCACATGCTTTTCCATTTCTATTCCCTGTTTCCATTGCTGAGGGGAGGACTGAGTCTTTTCATGTTGGCCATTTTGGCCCCATTCAAGTTCATGAGTTTTGGAAGTATATTGTAGTTAAAGCTACATGAGCCAGTGAATACTATTACATGATTATAATACACAGAGTTACCAGTGTCTAACTGAATGCTTTTTAAAGTATTGGGATAAAATTTGGGAATGAAAAGTGATGTATTTACTATCAACTTTTCTTCCCTTTGTCAGTGGTATGGAATGAATGCAAAGACTGAACAGGGGAAAGTGTAGGTAGCATCAATACCGATTCCAGATGTTCTGCTAAAAGGTGCTATTTATGAGAGGATATTATTGGGAACAGTCCTGACCTAATACCTAAAGGATTACACTAACTGTACATTACACACACACACTCACATATATGCATACATATTCCCACCAGCAACGTGAGAATTCTACAAGTCTGGAGGGGAAAAAGTGAAAAACACTGGATCGGGGAAAATGGAATTGTAAAAATGCCTCTCCTCAAGTTTAAAGCAGAAATAGAAAGGCTTAGGTTCCCTAGCTAAGTGCCTCAAATTTCCAAAAGACCACTCGACATTTCTTAGTTCTTACCAAAATTAGTGGAGAGAAGATCTGAACCTCAACTTCAGTTCTGTTCAGTCTGCAAAAAAAAAAAAAGCTGACAGTTTATCTGAAAGTTTCTATCCAATCTGCAAAACCGTGTTGGTTATTGCAAAACTTCTGAGGTTGCTTCCAGGGCTTGAAAGAGAATTCTTTTGAGAACAGATGTTGTGCTGGTGCTTGGACACCCCCAATTCTAATCTCAAGTGAAACGAAGACCAAAAAGGGAGAGAAAAAATGGAAGTGAAGATAAACATTTCCAAACCCTGAATGGGATTTGCTCAGCTTCTAGGTGAGTTCAGGACCGGGTGGAATCTGCAGAATTCAAATGTAACTAAAACTGCGTCATACATTTTTAATAGATAAGGAAAAAATGAAAACTATTTAAAGATTATAGGTGAGAAAGTTAAACAAAACCCTGACAAAACAGTCAGAGGCAGGTGGCCTCTTCACTTTCCTATTCCACGCTTCCGTCTCCTTATTAGATATATGGGAACAAAAGTGTGCCTGATGCTTTACAGCCATGTAGGAAGATGCTGTCGCTAACTAAAATTTCTCTTAGACTCCTGAGGGTATTGGGACTCCATGTGTGCCTGGACTGCCCGTACTGCACTCATTAAAGATTGCATTTTTTCCTGAACAGCTTGTACCTATTCACGTGTCATAGGATAATCTTCCAGTTACCCTGGAATGAAAGAGTGAAACAATGTTGGGAGATGCACAGTTTCAAACTAAATCACACAGGATTTGGAGATTACGTAGAGAAACTGAGGGATATGTGTTTCAGATAAACCCGCATGTATTACAGAGTGTGTTTGTTTTAATGGCAACTTGAATACTGCATCACCTTCTCTAATAGGGAAGCAATTAAACCTTCAGATATGTCAATTAGCTACTGATGGGCTGATTTCCTGTTTGTTAGTGTACCATTAAAGAGTCATATGGCTCTGGAAAGTTTCAAGACTGCTGTCTGTGGCTTTTTGCACTTCAGGGACACTTCTTGCAGACATTAAAACCCTGCTTGATTCCCGATCATTAAATATCAGCTAAAGTCCAGGAGCAGAGGAGAACTTCAGGCTTGAAACCAGCAAAACTGCAGAAAGTGAGCTGCTACCTCATTATGATCATAGAGTCAATAAAGTCACCTGATGGCAGATTTAGAGGAACTCATTAGGAGATGGAATTTGGTTGTGCAGACAAGCTGCTGTGATTCTGGAACCAGGCCCTTTCATTAAGGTCTTCAAATAGGATACAAGGCAGAGGGAGGGGGAGCCTGCAGGGCATTGCAGCTTAAAAGCACGGCAATAAGGATTCTATATGTGTGTAGCACTCCAAGTTGCAAGGCAAAGGAGGTAAGCTCTTAGGTGAGGTTTAAAAGAAAATAAATGAAAAAGGAATTTAAGACACCTACATCCCCTTATAAGTGATATTTTGTACTTCTGACTTGGAATGCAAGCTATGATATCCAATGAGAATACAGTGCAACAGACTTTTTATTACCTAATCTCTATGTAAATTTACTTATTTCTCCTTCTTGGAACTTAACTTTTTTTAAGCATAATTGAATTAATCTAAGTCAAAACAAACCCAAAGCTTTTCACGTGGCCAATCCATTTTTTCCTTTGTTTCTTCAGTCTGACTGCTGCTAAATGCAAACATCTAGCACCCTGCTTCTAATCAGCAAAGCTCCTACAAAGCACAGGTCTAAGGTACGCAAGTCATAGATTTAGATGTCCTATAAAGCCAGCTCAGAGCAGGAGAAACGCTGTCTTGTAGGCAGCGTGCACCCTGGTAAGCTGTGCACGCAGAAGTAGAAATAGGTGCTACGATTTTGAGCCAAAATGCAAACCACCACTAACAATTCTCCTTTTGAGAATCACCGATCTAGCAAAAGTCTAGCTATAATGAAAGAGAATAAAGCTCCTGAATTCTTTCATTGTGGACACTGCAATTTTGGTTACAGTGAAGTTAGAAAGAAAGTGAATGGAGGGGAGTGGCTTAATTATAAGAGGGCTTGCTGTGGTTACTTTAAAATCTTGGATACTGTGTGGGGTACTTTTTCTCCCAGCCATGTCTTTAAAATTAAGGAAGGCCAGGAGTGTTCTGGACAGTCCCCCAGAAAGCATACAGTCGGTGCAGTGTGTGCTTGANGGTTTTTTTTTTTTTTTTTGCTATCCTACATCTGCCTTCAGAAAATTTAGCATTGCTTTGCTCAACAGCATCGCCGTGGAAAGAAACACTGAACAATTTAGCACGACTAGTCAGATGGGTGCTTGAAAACAGCAAGCAAATAACAGATTATTATTCTGCCACTGACTGGTTTGAAATCGTTATCAATTCCAGCCCTGTTTGGAAAAAAATAAATGAGAAACCAGGAGAAAGTATGCAACTTCTTATGTGCTGGAAGCTCAAACCAACTTAAACTGTTTGATGCTCTGTTTGCTGTAACTGACCTGGCTCTGTCAGCATTTCCAAAGCCGTCTTTCTAGAAAATACAGTCTGTGTTTAGCTTATAGCCATGAATATGTAAAGGTCTTTACTCGTGTGTTATTTGTCTGCCATGCTCCTGTTCCTGTGCCGGGCTGTCCAAACCAGAACAGGCAGCCTAGTCTTCCTTTTTGCACGGAGTGAAGCCAGCAGGAAGTTTCTTGCAAACGTTCATAGAATATGTTAAATCACTCTGCGCTGCTTGCTCGTTTGCTTCTCGGAGGTAGCCTCGTGAACGAGTCTGCTGCTTTTCTTCATACTGACTTTTTTTTTCCTCATTTGTGTTACCACAGCACCTTGCAGTCCAAACTGTGGTCTAGAACCACTGTGCACTAAGTGCTGCAGAAACATAAACCAGCCAGCCAGCCTCTGTCCCAAAGGGCTTATAATAATATAATCGAAATATAAGACCAGTGACCACAGATGGATAAGAATCAGGGAATAACGAGACCATACTAGGGGGTGCTTTCCATGTGCCTGTAAGCTAACCGTTTTCAAGTTTTTGGCAAAGGAGAATTTTAATAAGGGATTCAAAGGAGGATAACAGTTGGTTTTATGAATGCACATGCAGGCTCTTCTCAAGCCTGAGGGGCAGCAAGGGAGAAAGCACAAAAGATGCTTGTTGGAAAATTTAACAAATTGATCAATTGAAGCTGGCATCTGGGGCCGACTGATGCTGGGCATTTATATTTTGATAGTGAATAAAAAGTGACAAGTTGGGAGTAAGCCATGAAGGGCTTTGAAAGTTAAGAGAGTCACAATAAGCTTGATGTCCCAGAGGAAAAAGGAATCATTGAAAGGGTTCAAAGATAATGGGTATAGTCAGAACAACAGGCCAGGAAAATGATTTATATAGCTGGGGCCCGAAATGAGCAGGGCAAGAGTGCTTTTGTGAAGGCCAGAGAAAAGGGCATTGCACTAATCGAGATGAGCGGCAGGACAAGAACTTCAGCAGTAAGCAGAGACAATAAAGACTATTGTTTAGAGATAGTGTGTGGAAACACGATGCGGACTGAATCAGAACACAGATGGAAGACTCAGCAAGAAGACAGGATCTTGTGTTTCTGCATGTGAACATCCACGGCTGGAAGCAGTGTTGCTCACCACAATCAAAAATGAAGATAAGGGAAAAGACTTAGGAACGTTTAGGGCTTTTAGTCACCCTACGTGTGATATCCAGAGACTGACCAAGACTCCCCCTTGGATAGGAGGAGACACGTCTGGATTAAATTGATATGGAACAGAGCTTGGAATCTGTAGTATGGAAATTGTGATTTGTTTGCATGGGTGTATGAGATTATCCGCAGACAATGCACAGAAGAGGAAGAGCAGGGAATCTTGTAGAAAGCCTACAAAAAGCAGGAGAAGGGAAGATACTTTGAGGAAAAGGGGAGGGGAAATATTGGGAATTGAGAAAGGAGAGGTGGTCAAGAGGAATCTGTTTGATAGCGTTAGTGATAGTGACAGGTCCAGGAAAGTGAAGATGGAGTAGGAGTGCTGGGACTTAGCTAAGGAACTGGCATTATGGTCTCTGCAAAGTGAAAAGGGAAGAGAGCACATGGGGAATATAAGGGAGAACCAGCAAGGAGGAATTCAGGGCGTTATTGTAAAGAGCATCTTCAGTCTGCTTACGTGGAAAAGAGAGCTGGGGTGGAAATTATAGATGTAAGCGGGGTGAAAGGTGGAAGATTTTAGATAGGAGAAGAAACAAGGCCTTTTTGTAGTGCGAGGAGAGAAAAGAACCAAATGAGAATGAGAGGTGAAGGAAAGAGGAAGGCAACAGATAAGAGGAAACACAGACTGGAAGAAAGGGTAGGATGAGGTCACTGTGACAAGCAAAAGGTCAGCTAGAAGAATGTTAAACAAAATATCTGATTTTTAAATATATCTTACAGGCTATTTGTGGGAAATGCATTTGGGAATATATATCCACAAGAATTTGCCCTGAAGATCTGCTTTGAAGACCTAAGCACATGCAGTCAAGAAACAGAAACATGGACAAATAGGACATGCTAATTGACGCAGCTCTATTTTCAGTGCAGGTTTCCAAAGCAGGACATTTGTAAAGAAAAAGACAACATCTTTTGACAGTGGAAGACTATAGCAATTTGTTTTTAAAACAAAAAAGAAGTTCTGAAGGCACATGGGTTTATGGGTTGGCATTGACCTATTTCGAAGGTAGAAGACAATTGGAGAGTGCGGAACCAGAAATAAGTGGGTTAATTTTTCATCAGAATAGTACTGAAGGCTACATTGTGTTCATGGTGATATTCTTCACTAATACATGTCTTATGTCTTCGTGGTTTGGATTTTAAAATCTCAAGCACATCATGGTATCATCCTTGCTTAAAGTGACACCCCATTGAATTGCTTCTACAACTTCCTTCTGCAGAAAATTCCTCAAAATCCATCAGAAAAAGCTAACTTTTTAAAATAGAATATTTTCTAGAAGGCTACCCATTTCAAAAACCTTCTGACAAAGCGCTAATGACATCATGATGAAATCTTGCCTGTTTTCCAAACATCTTGCTCAGGGAGCCACGTCTCCAAGACCTCTTGCTCTATGGGAGCAATTCTTTGCTGAAAGAGGGAGGCAGGAGACTCAGGGTTTAACCTTCCAAGTTTCATCTAGGTTTGAAAGCGGCAGTTTAAAATACCTTCAAATAATTTTCTTTTCCCTCTTTGGGCGACTTCTGATGTTTATTCAAAAGTGAAATTAATTATTTTTCCTCAGCACTTCTGAACATGCTGTGGAACATAAATACCAGCTTTCGAACAGCATAAATGCTAAATACCGAAGTGAAAAATCAACACATGCCTTTCAGTCATTAAGAAGCAGTATGAAATGAGACAAGTCTTTCTTGCACATTGTCAAATGTATGCATTTTGGGGAAAATTTCAGTAAATTAATGAATGTGTTGAATTCACATTAAAACTTCCATTGAATAGAGCCTGTATTGCGATACTTAACAAATGTTGCCTGTGTTATATGGA
The DNA here is from genome assembly GCA_013398815.1 of Ibidorhyncha struthersii. Taxonomy (NCBI): domain Eukaryota; kingdom Metazoa; phylum Chordata; class Aves; order Charadriiformes; family Charadriidae; genus Ibidorhyncha; species Ibidorhyncha struthersii. Next base: position 24,611 of record VZSZ01006946.1, on the reverse strand, counting down.
GCAGAAGAAAATTAGCTGCAGTTTGGGGTGAGGGGAATGTATAATTTGGTATTGGTAGCGCTTTTCAGGGAATGGCACAGACATCTGACTTCTTGATTTCATAGTTGGATTTGTGGATGAACCACCTCGGGGGCACAAGTAGCCCTATTAAAATTGCAACTTAATATTTTTATCTTTGCAGATCACATTTTGTTACACAGTCTTATAAATATGTGATATTTTAAAGAGATGCTCTCTGTCTAAACTGTGTGAGCTAGGGTACAGAAAGATATGGAAAAAAGGCTTACTGACAGCAAACTACACTGAAACAGGTGAATCAGGGGAATTTTAAGAACAAAGATTGAAGTCAATCCTGTAAACACTGATAGGTCAGGCAGCTGTGTTGGACCTCCAATGCAGAGTAACAGCTTCACGTGGCAGTCACTGTTAGTAAGTTGATCTGTATTTCAAGGGACAAAAGTGCTCTGTGAGAATAAGCTATTGGGACACCATCCTACAGTTAATATAGTAAAGGTATCCTACACTATTCAAAATCATAATATTGCATGATTGCTTATGAGTTAAGTGCATACAGGACAAAAGGCTTGAGCGATCACAATAACTTCTAGTTTAGAAACTGGAGAGGAACAAACAGATGACTATCATTGTACAAATTTATATTAATTTTATTTATTTTAAGGTGAGCTGATCCTAAAGTAAATTAATTTCAAAGCAGCCTGGAAAGGCTATTTTAGTTTTTGAAATAAATTCTGAAGAAAGGAGGTCACTGGAAGGGCAACATCATGGAGATGGAAACAGCTTGAGAACCACCGACAGCGTGCAGCATCTCTTCCCAGCACCCCCATTTGCTGCCTGGAAATCACAGTGTACTACCTATTATCCATCTGCAACCAAATTCAAATGAGTCGACACCTAACGTAATAGGACCTTGCCCCAAATACTCACTTCTGCTTCCTTCCTGATAGTCTCTGCCATGGCTGAACATCTTTTTTAAGTTGCCTCATAAAGTCAGTGTGTATCTTTGTGAAGGGATATATTGCTTAATGTCGGCACGAATTGCAAAGGGAATTGGGAAACGCTGCTAGTTGTTGGATGATTGGAGTACTGTGATGTTTAGCATGGCATGCATGTAATTGTGACATTGCTCAGCTTTTATTAAAGTGTGTGATAATTATTTTGTATTTAAATAAAATAGCAGAACTGCACAAATATAGTATTTACTGCAGGTTGACACCACTGTGCAACAAAGGTCTTTTTCCTTTCTTGCACAATGTCAAAACTTCCAAAGTTGCACTAAAGACAATTTTCTTAATATACTACATTTCCTTGCACAAAATTCACAGCATTTGATTCTTCGGGAAACGTAAAGATAGAGTGTTTTCCTCAGATATACACACTGGGATAATGCTTGCTTATCAATATCTTTTCAGGTTGTTTTTTTCTGTATATTTGACATAATTAACTAACTGGTTTGATTTCTCCAAATAGGATTGCAGTTTGTAAATGGATTCAGAACGTCAGAAAAGAAACGAAAAAAAAAAAAGATGAGGAAACGAAGTGGGGAAAAAATCAAGATGGAAATACAAACAGAGCGGGGGAAAAAAAAAAAGGATCCTTCTTCTGGAGTCAAAATCCCATCAGCTGATATACTTTTCATAGGAAAAATGGTAAGAATACTAAACCTATATATAATGTTAGAGGAAATGTAAATCATACATAAATTAAACGAAAACGAAATTTACTGGGCAAAATCGTGTAATTGATTGTGCTATCTAACTGTTCCCAGGGATTCAAAGAAATGTTGCCTCTTTAGTATGAGTTAAACTTATTTTTATTTCTAAGAAATTGGTGCTAAGCAATAAAACTGGTGGATGCTTCAAACAGTGTACAGGCAAAGATAAAATGGCATATTTACATTTCGTAGTTATTGCAAGCTGTAATGTAACCTATAGCAAAAGACCAAGAGCCAATCTGTTGCAAAGTGTGCAGGCTCTACCTAGATCTCGGTGAAATTCCATGACATTCGCAATAACACCTGAATAACATAGTCATAACTATTTATTACATTTTATGTGCGCATTTTTTGCTTTACACAAAACCTTCCATAAAGTCCTTCCAGTGTTAAGCTCCTTGCTGTATGGGATAAAACGTGAACTATTTAGTATGGACGGTTCTGATGCTATGGAAAGAAAGATACCTTGATAAGAAAAGATATTTGCCTTTCACAGTTTATGCAGACCTAAAGATTCCTTGGAGACAGGAAGAAGCCCAGAACTAAAATCTCCTTTAACATCAGTATATCAATCTCTTCTGTTTGTTAATCTTCACCTTTTACTTCTAAGACTGACTGTGACAAATGTGGTTCTCTCTTCAACAGAAATAGTGTTATTTAACTATGCAAAAAATTTTAGTGATTTCTAAGCTGTAGCTAGCAAAGTTCATCAGCAGTCAGTGTGGGACCTTATTTAATATTTTTCTTAATGAATGCCATAATTAGATTTGTATTGACAAAGTTTTCTAGATCTTCCGAATGGGAAGGCATTACTGATACGTGGGAGGGTCAGAATACCCTACAGAAAGAATTGCACGAATGATTTTGAGGAGTGAGGTAGTAGTAATGGTATGATAGTTAACAGTAGAAAACATTAATTTGGGGTCTAATAACTAGCATTTCTGCCCTAAGCCAGAAGCTCTTGACGTGCTGACAATTGTGGGAAAAGGCTGTGATGGATACATGGTCACAGCAGTAACACACCATCCCAATTGCACTGGTGAGGCGTTTCCAGTAGAGACGGGGAACTTGTAATAGCGTTGTGTCATGTATGAATAAGAGCCAGCTAGAATTACAGTGTGTGTAGTTCTGTCCTCACATATTAGGAAACATTAACTGAATCTAGAACAGATACAAAAAAGAACTGGTAGGATGATCTGGGAGTGGCAAGTTCGATGAATGAGATGAAAGCAGGATGGCTTAGCAAAGCAAAGTCTGGGAGGAGAAGCGTGTAATTCTGTGGAGGTAGGGAGGATAAAGAGCAGGTAGGGAAAGCAGTATTTCAGCGTTATTCAGGTCAATGTTGATACAAAACCAAAGGAACACCGCTGGCCACAAATATATCTGTATTTAAAAGTAGAAGCTTTTGAACCATCAGAGTGGCGACGATCTAGAATAGCTGTCCTGCAAGAGTCTTTGAAGGCAAGTAACCCAGCTAGTTTTACAGTAAGTTCGGGGTAGGTTCTGAGAAGTTTGGAAAGAGGGCCTAAGGAAAATATTCCATTGGGTTTGTTTTGTCATTAATTAAAATGTTCTTAACATATTGCTGGTTAGTTGAAACAATAAGGATTTGGACTTACATCACCAGGAGATCTGTCAGTCTGTGTTCCTATATAAAATGATATGAATTTTACATTTATGTAATCTGTCAACACAACAGTGAGGTATGCACTCCTCATGGTAAAAGACACGATCGTGGAAACCTAGTCAGAATAATGGAAGAGAAGAGTACTCAGAAAACACCATCAACATTGTGAGGAGTTACTTTCATATTAGTTTTAAGAATTAGTTTACTGTTCCAGATAATTTGGTAGAATAAAATTTGGCCCTCCAAGCACACATATATAAATGGGCGCTTAATTTTATTTTTTTATGATCTTGAATGGAAGACACCCTGCCTGTCTCCCAGGGGTTGCAACGGCAGAACAGTAAACACTCAACTTAGCCAGCAGCATTTTGATCCCTCTCTTTCCTTTATTGCTGGCAGGTCAGGTCATCAGATTATCCAAAAGCGCACCAGGCATCCTTTCCAAGGTGCTTCTCTTTATTGCTCCCTGGTGCATCCATTTTGGACTGCCACAGGCCTCTTCCACTAGTATGATAATGAAAGCAAATATAGCGCTGTCTGTAAAGTATAGTCTCTGGTGTGGAAATCGTAACAGTGTGAGAGAGGTTGTTCTATTCCCTCTTTTTCTCCCCCCTTTAATGGTCACTGAAATGTGCTTAAATGTTTTAAAGCTGTTGCTGTTATGATAATGTTTTATGAAACCTCTTTTCTTTTTCTTTTCTCTAAACCTAAATTTTGGGCCTATTCTAAATTAACAGTGTCCCTTTGACATTCATGGGATTTATGGACATGCATGGAGGGAAAATACATCCCTTTGCTGGATTTGAGTCTGGAGGATCCCAGAGGCATATACTGTACTTCTGAATTTCCTTCTGCTTTTCATGACTGTAATTCTTGTGTCCTCTTTTGCATACATAATTGATTAATCTGTATTTTTAAAGGTTTAATGCATTTCCTCTTTTTAATCTGGAGGCACGCGATTTCATTTTCATTATGCTCCCAAGGTCTCTGACTTCTGTTTTCGATTTCCCTACCCTGCCATCTGTGGGAACAAATTAGAGAGAAAATAACACTTTGGGATTATTGGGATAAGGAGAGAATAATACAAGCAGCAAAGGAAAAAGGAGAATTAAATGAAAATTCAAAGATATAGACACGGATTCCCTGAAACGGGAGCAGGGAAATTTAAATTACACTTTGTTGTGCCAGCATCTCTCTTGAACGGTGAGGGAAGACAACACACATTATCGTCGGTGCCCTATTGCCACAATTCCCACTGGGACAGCTGAGTCCAGGATCCTTTGAAATTCCCACTGATGGAAGTCACTTAATAAACAAATTCCTCAGATTCCCTGGCCCTACCTCCCTGCCCTTTTAAAGCTTAAGAGAAGATCCATTAGGAGACTTAAGGGCTTTTCAGGTGCCTAACTGTTGCTGGGCCTGTGCTAATCTGCATAGACGTTGTGGTGTCCTAACCATACTCCGCTTTCACCCCTAGGACCCATTTTGCAGGGAAACATGACAACTCTGCCCTGGATCATGAGCCATAAAGCCTCTCAGCAGGCTGCCTGACTTGCGTATTGCATGGCTGAGCACCAAACCCCCAAATCTCTTTATGGAATATGCCCCTGGCAACTCCCGATACCTTCGATACGGAGAAAAGCCTATCTTTGTGCCTTAACGTGGCAGCACTCTCGTCTGGCGAGTTATCAGCCTGTGGGCTTTTGCTCTTGCAAGTCACTGTGAACCCAGAGTGAGTCTAGCCCGTTCAACAGATCTGACCTAGTATTCTTCCAGCCTTCAGCCCCCACTATTCAAAGGAAAATAAATGGAATGAGGCATCAGGGAGCACGGATCTGGGGAGGTTTCATCTTCTCCCCATGAGTGTACAATGAGTCAGATTGCTAAGAAACAACTTTATCACTAGCCAAGATGCATTTTTACTTGTAACCCCAAGCAAGAATTTAAAACGTAGATTTACAATAATGGAAAATTACAGAAATTTAAAAGAACAAAAATGCATTTAACAGGACTATGAATAGCCCTAATAAACATCTAACAATAATGTCCAGGTCATCAAAATATTTCAACTGACTTACGTGGCTGGCTGTATGGACTCTATAACCCGTTCAAGGACTAGCCTGACTCAGACGGTCCTTCAGCCTACATCTTTCCTCGCCTCTTGAAGATAAGTGCAGTAGCTGCTCCAAACAACTGCCCCGAGAAGCTTGCCTAGCCAAAGGTGTAATGACCTCCTCCTTCCTCTCTTTTCCTGTTTACCTGCCCTTGGTCTCCATGACTGGGCACTGAGCGTTTGGAAATTAGCTCATTTCCTTCCCCCACTGCTTAAGGTTGCTTGATTATTATTTCTATTGTGTTTGCACCTTCCTTCTACCTTCTGAAAACATGCTGGTACAGCTTTATGTGGGACATCATGAGGCATATTGAATGAGCTTCTTACCAGAACTGTAACTATCCTCACTCCATTAATATCATATAAAAGCTAGATGCGATAACAGGAATGGTGATGGTGGAACGGGCAGCCTGGAACGTTTGTTCCTAGTGGAAAGCTGGGGTGGGGTGGGGGAGAAAGGAGGGTGACTGTACTTTGTTAAGGTGCTGATAGAGTAGACTTTTTTTGTAATACCAAGTTGTAAACTGCTCTTGTGGCTGATACCCTTGAGTCTGATTAGCAGTTTGCAGGATTGAGATAGCAAAGGGGTTTGTTGGAGTGGACTTGCTTCAACACAGGAGGAGTGAATCCTGGTTCCCACCCCAAGGGTGAATTAATTGTTTTCCATTTGCATCATTGAATGATGTGTCTAGTCAGGGCTGGGAGCAGGAAGAGTCCCCATTTTCCTGACTCAGGGAGGAAAGCCTTTTGTTTTGCTTTGTTCCTCTCCCTGTCCAACTCATTCCTTCACCACCGTGGCCCAGCCTCACCAGAAGAGAAGAGTGCTCTACCTTTCACTGTTTATTAGTCTGAGCAATGTTGCTGAGCGTGAGGAGTGGTCATCCTTCCCTCCTGTTCCCAGTGCTGCTTGTACCTTCACTTAATGACTTCTAAATACAAATGTATTAGTAGTCCTTGGCAGATGAGCAGAGAGTAGGACATGGTCCGACCAGGGATACCAAGGTGTCACACCAGTGTAAACACCTGTAGTGTGTCTGGTTTTATCTTATCTCCTTATCAAGGTGTGAGAAAGGAATTAGTCAGTAATTTGTATTGTCAACAATGCTGTCTGGCCTGTTAGCCAAACTGCTGAGCTTGAAAAGAGAGACAGGCTTTGTGTTATGCATTAAGCTCAACTAGTGAAGACATTGGTGTTTTTCTAACTTGGATTTATTTTAACTGTTCAGCTGCAAATACACATGCAGACTCCAAGGCAGTTTACAATAGTCCCAGGAACAACTTCTTCATCACATTTCTCAAGCAGATTATCAAGTTACAAATATTACATCATCAACAAAAAGTCTCTTTGGCTGACCACTCTGTAAAACCCAGTCCTTTAGGTTTCGCTACGTAGGCATTTCGGAGTGTCGTGCACACTCTGCTAGCTCATGTTCTCAGAGACTTTGTAATTCTCCATTGCACAACTCGGGGGGTTGAATTACGGAAAAGCTCTTTTCAGTAGTTTTTCCCCAAGTCTACCTAAGTGAGCCTCCTTTAGTGCTGGCATCCGTCTGACTTCTGTGGTCTGCTGGAGGACAGCTGGTGTTTTTTTTGCTGGATGCGTTCCATTTCCCTTATCTAAATGTAAAAGGAATATGGTTCCTGCTTAAAAAACAACAAAAAAAAAAAGATAAATGATTACCTAGTCACTTCAGAGGTGAAAGCAGGAGGTCGTTTTCCCATCATCTTTTAGCTGACTTGTCTTCACCAAAAGCAGATGTCATTCCTGGTGATTAAGGAAAAGGGTTTTTTTTGAAGGAGATGCTATAACCTCCATTCATGAGAACAGGCAACACATCCTGCATTTCCTACATGGCCCTCCTCAGTGGCATCAGTGGGAGGTTTGGGCATGAATCATGAGACAGGCAGGGCCTGCATTTTAAGCCTTTTACAGATTCAGGCTGAAATATGTCCACTGGAGAAATGCAGCTTGAAAGGGGCTACACACTGGTTTTGTTTAGTGTGTCAGTCCCACAAGCCAGTATCAGTGGGGTCCCATGCACGCACATGAATGGCATATGACCCAAAGCCTTAACGAAGAACAGATTTTTCTGGGTTTGGGGGCTCTGATAGGGCCTGTATAAACCTGTACTTAAAAAGTGATTGGTTTTGAACATGGCAAGTAGAATTACTGTTTCTCACTGGTTTCAGGGTAACATTATCTCACTCCTAATGAGAAAGAGATGATGATTTTGGGGTCCCATAAAACAGCATTGCTGCTCTTGTAAACTACTAAAGCGGGTAGGGGCTTTAAAGCTGGTAGGTGTTTGTCCTGGGCTCTTTCAGACCTTGGAGTCCTCAGCTTGCACTGCCTGAGCTGGCTGTTTCTCCTCCTGCTCGTCCTCATGGGAAGTCACTGTCCATCCTCACACAGACTGAAAAAGAGCAGACCTTTTCCTGCTGCATCTGCAGAGCAGGGGGTGAGGAGGGATGCGAGAGGAGTGTTGGCTTTTCTGCTCGGTTACTGGCTTCAGTAGGTCACCTCACTTAGGCGCTGTCTCAAATGGTTACTGGGCGGGTCAGCAGCGTGTTATTGTCCACCTACAACGAAGGAGGCCCTGAGGAACAAAACATCCCAGGACAGTGGTGTAACATCATTATTTTTTGTTTGAGCCGTAATACAGCCCTAAACATTTTGTACTCCAGTCACATCAATTCTCTATTGCAAAAATTCCTCTTGATTTTGCACCCCTAAAGAGCTCATCAGACATTTTTTAGAAATTTTTTTTTTGCAGTTTTTGACAAAATACAGTTGGTTATGGGGAGGGAAAAGTGTCTTTATATTTAAAAAAAAAAAAGTTTTCTTTAAATTACCATGGGAAATAAAATATTTTTCCAAGCAAGTCAGCTCCAGAGCAATTCCAGTATGCCCCATTCTCCTTTTATTGATGGAACTCAGCTGACTTAAAGTGGGCTGCGTTCCTCTGGCAGGGAAGTCACACAAGATCTTTCAACAAACTTTGAAAAACGCTTTCTTCTCCATCTCACTATTTCCATTGAAAAGTTATCCTAATTGAATCAGTTTACCTTTTGAAACATTAATTAAATTAAAAAGATCTGGTGTTCCCAACAAAACAGAAAAGTGCTTTTTTAATGTACAGCGGAAATCAATTAACCAGTATCTGTGGATATAACTGAAAGAATATTATTGTAGTTTCATTTTGTTTTCTTGGGGGGAAGAAAGACTAATTGTTTTTTAAATGAAATGTTAAGTAGCATAGTTTACCAAGAAGTATAACCACAGACTGGTTTGATGTGTGTTGCACAGCTGGAATTAGAAATACACACAAAAAGAAAAAAAAAAAATAATAGAAACCACAGAGCTATTAAGCTGAGACAGTAAAGAAGCAGTGAAATTGGTCTGGCTTTTCTTTTTCTGCTTAAAGATACTATTCACTTGGATAAACAGTATAGTCTTTGCAAATAAATAAACTTACATTTTTTTAACAACAACAAAACAAAAAAAAGAAACAGAAGAAGGAAATAGGAAAAACCCAAACCAAACAAAAGAGTGAGAACATAGGGATCATTAAGTATGTGATTTCAAACAAAAATGCTGTTAATTAAGGGCAACGCCCAGCAGCAGGAATCTGGGAAAGAGGTTGAAACAAGAAACAAATATCATGTCCTTCAAGTTTAATTAATTTCTTTGGACAATTTCCAAACATGTGGGGGGAAAAAAAAAGGAATATAAAATAGCCAAAGGAAGAAATATTTTAAAAGCGAGAGTTCCTGAAATTTGAAATGGTAGCATTTACAGAAATGCAAAAGTCAGTATGTTTTTCTCCTGAAAAGCTGTAACTAGAACCTGAGAAGTTAGGAAAATGAAGTTTAAACTCTTACGTGTCTAAACAAACGGACTCTTTCGAAGTGTTTGCAGCAGCTGGATGCCACAGCAGCCTCTTCATGCGGCACAAAGTTGTTTTGTGGCAGAACACTCAGAAAAGTGGTTCCTCCTCATAGAAAATACATGCTGCTTCCATGCATTTTAATTGCCTGGGTCATCACTGTCTGCCGTCCTGACCATACCCCCAGCAAAGCTCTTCCCGTTGGTTCAGCAATGCCCCCAAGCCAGTTCGTAGCTGGAAATGGGACCAGTGCAACCAGAGAGGAGTAGCACAGTGAAGTGCCCCTGGCAGAGCAAATTCCTGCCTGGTCTTTCTGGAAAACAAAACAAAACAAAACAAAAAAAAAAAAAACCCAAAGGCAAAAGAAATGAGTCAAAGCAAAAGAATATGTATTCCTTTCCCACCGCATTTTTTTTTTTTTAATATTGAAGTCTTCCTGTTCTTCACGTATTAGCCAGCTCCTTCATCCTAAATTCATCCTGCTGCTGTAACTAACTCATGAAAGTGTGCCAGTCATGGACTAATNCCCTTTTTTTTTTTTGCTTTAACATTTCCTGAGTTTTCCAGTCAGGTATCTGATTCCCTTCCACTCCTATGCCTTCTCTTCTCCTTCCACCCCTAACACTTTCCATCACTGCCTAAAGACTGTCTCTCGTTGCCAGTCACTTCCCTACCTCTGCGCTTGGAGCTGAATTTCCTTGCCTGGCCCCAGCAGCCCTGTTATTCCCCACAAGCTTTTAAAAGCTTTTCCCACTGTAAGTGAGGGGGCAAAGCCTGCCAGGGCAGCAAGTAGCCAGAGGATGGAAAATAAATGGATTCAGAAGTTCCAGGTATTTCAGTGGTGCTGCAGATTGCAGGAGGAAGGAAAGAGATAGGCAGCGTGAACAGACACAGTAAACTTGTTTATGGTGAGCACTCATGGGACTGACAAAGATCAGTTGCTTAATGGACGTGGGTTTCCTATAAACGCTGAACAGACTCCTACTGAGTGTCCTGTGTGGATATTTTAGGCAGAATTGCATTACGCCTGTTAAAATATTCATCAATAAGCAAAAATCTTTTCAAAAGACATGTTTTAAAGAGTGTAAAAATGACATGTAAAAAGAGTGACTCGGACAATTTATGTCACTGTATTCTGTCTAATTGTGTACAAGCCATCCCTTGGATAGGTTAACTGCATAAATGTTGGCTGAATTTGCAAAGAACTAAGGAATGGCCAGCTTGGTTATCAGCCCTCCAAGGTGCTCCCTGTCTCTTGTGAGACTTGAGCATACTCAGCTTTGAGAATTCTTTGACCAAAAATACCAAGTGCATGGTAATGAAGAAGCAAGAATCCAAATAGAATTTCCTTGCCTTGAAAACAGGGTAGTTTGATAAGTTGCTCTGAAGGATGTTAACCAGATTTTTTTTAAGTGTTTATTTGTATTTATTATTGTGCAGTCTAAGAGGGGAATTAAACATCTGGATAATGACATGTTTACAGTTTGAAGAACATCCTAATGGTCATATTCCTTCCTCTGTAGAAATGCTCACACACTTCTAAAGAAGATAGTTGTTTATCTGTGTTGTTTATTGATCTACTGTCTGGCTAATACAACACTTGAAAAGATTTGGAGCCAAATGTACCACTAATGTATACGGATGCAATGACACCGAAATTGGTTGTGAGTCTGGCCCTCTGAGTTTGCTCATGAAAAATGTTAACTTGACAGTGACTGGTCAAAAATATCTATTTGTTTTAGTTCAAGTCTGTCTCACTGAAACCAGATTTACACGGAGATAATTTCAATGAGTTCAGCAGAATCGCTCTGAATGTGCTCTAGTATGATGAAAACCAAACGTACTTGTTTTTAAAGAATCCCTTCCCAATGCCAACACTTTAAAGCATAAAAAATATTTGTTCTCCTTTTTTTTATGTCACTCACGTTGGAAAGCAAAATGAGAGCAGCCTATTTATACAGAGGTTCTCCTGGTTTGTATGCAGTAACACAATTACAGCAAGGAAAAGTTCTGAGCACTACAAAGGAGAGTTTAGGCTTTTTCAGTCAGATGAGAAAGGAAATCTAGAAATGTATTCACAAAGAGATTAAGGCTGACATTCTCAAAGCCAGCTTGGGTATTTAGATATTCACCTTGCACTAAAATTAACAAGATTTGTTTGTTTAAATACTCTTATCTTTGAAAATTTTACCTTTTTAAGCGCTTCTCTCCTCCCTAAATTTGGACTCTGACCTAGCCACAAATATACCTGGAGTCTTTCTAGTATTAGATTAGAAATACTGCGTATCTACGTGTGCGCAAATGTGAGTCTGTGTACCGCTCTGTGTTTGAATCTTCAATAACAGATGTAACATTTCTATATGATAAGAAAAACCTTAGCAAATGATGTGAGAAGGTGGGTGTCAGTCAGGTGGTTTACTCTACCTGCATTTCAAAGGCAATCCATTTGAAATGCGATGAAAGGTGGACCATGTCCAGCCTGACACTGTTTGAAAAGCGTTTCCCTACCCCCATCTTTAAAAAGCATGAGGAGGATGGTGCTTTCAAAGCCGTTCTTGTCTCAGAGGTCAGTATTCTGGGGAAGGATAATGTTGTTTCAAAGAAACACATATTTATTTTATTTTTCTTGACAGACCATTGGTTGTCATCGGGGTTGCCTTGGTGGATTTTTTTTTTTTGTTTTAGTTAAGAGAAACATATTATGAAATCTTCAGCTTTTTGAAAGGCGAGGCAAAGTAAGATTGGCGTTGAAACAGACTAAATGGTATAAGCTTCAGCTTCATGAGTATTGTGTCTCGCAGAATGATACTCTGGTCTCAGTTGTACACTAAAGAAATAACCCCAGAAGTAACAAAGATTGAGATTTTGTTGTATGAATTCCATAATTGTACATCCTTTGTCAGGAAAACATTGCTGTTTAATATATTTTATTCAGGACGATGAAAATCGCTATGGGTCTGTTGTACAAGCCAGAACATGTTCAGACACCTTTGATGTTCTGCAAAAAAAAAAAGGGGGGGGGGGGGGGGGGGCAAAAAGCAAAAGNGGGGGTGGAGGCGGGGAAGAAGAGGCTGTCCTCTATAGAAAGGAATGGAGTCTAAGTAGAAGCGCTTCACAACTTACCTGGGAATAAGTGCAAGGCAACCTGCTAAAGGCAGAGCAGTCCACACACACGCCCTTCAGCTCACTGAAAGCTTCTCTGTGGGGAAGACCTTGAGGTCCTTTGTCTGTCTGACCCTAAACACAAGAGGGTTTCTCCTTCACTTTTGGAGCTCCCAGATCCACTTCAGGCAGTGGGTCGTTTTATGTGTAGGTGGGGCAGGTAGTGAGGACGCATGGGTTGCTTTGCTTCTTTGGTTTTGCAGATAAAACACAGCTCTGTGTTTTTGTCTTTACTGATTTGGTTAGAAGGGTTGATTGTCTCCCCTGGCGTGCAAGGTTGGGGTATGGAGGAGGGCCAGCTGGCTGCGGCGCCATCCAGATAAGAGCACGTCGCTGCTAATAATGTGGGGAAAACAATCAGGAGTTATGGTAGGGATAATATCTGCCCCTTTGGGAGGGAGTGTACCTGCCACTTATTACTCCTGTTCCCTGCTCTGGTTAGCTCTCCATTTCTTGCTGGGTAACTGGAATCCAAGACTAACTGAGAAGGACATTTTCCCTCACATTTGTCTCTGGTTACCTTTTCTCCAAAGCAGACCTCATTCTTGTAATTTATGGCTTTATCGCCTGCAGACTCAGCACTGCCTCACTCACCCCCACCAAATCCCCATCTCGGGCGTATTTTGAAGCTGGCTTGAAAAGCTCATGGTTGGGCTGCCCTGTTCTGAGCGCAATGGCTTTCGTTTGTAAAGCCCCACAGCGTCCTGAGGCTGGCCTACCTGCATGGAGGGCTCTTATCCTCTGCCAAGCGGCTGTTCAGCATCAGCAGCAGCATTCCTGCTGAAACTCCCTCCCTGTAGGGGAGGGAGCCTCTGGCAGAGCCCTAGGGAGGAAGGCACTTCAGTAAGACCCTGAGCTCCTTCCAGCCCCAGGGTGCTCACATTTGCTGCTTGCAGGCCACATTGTAAAGTTCACCTCTTCACAGGCTTGGGAAGAGGCAAGAAGTCCTTGTCCTTCTCTGCAGAATAGGCTCCCGTTTTGGTATTTTTGCTGTCTGGGGTGTGGAAAGAGTTGCCGCTGATTTGGCTCCGTCTTTCAATCTGTGCTGTTCAAAACTCAGGGTCTGGAGAAGCTACAGCCTCATTTTGTTACCACAAGTCTCAACAGATTTTTCAAAAGATAACAGACCAAATACAGGACCAGTTTTTGAAGTTTTTATTTAGCTTTTCTTTCGGAAGGCAGGTTTCTCACTGATGTCTCCCAGACTCAGGCAGTAAAAAACCAAGAGGCAACTGGATAAGGACTGCGGAATATGGCCCACTGACCTTAGCCCAGGCAGAAGGAGCAGAGCACACCAATCAATCACAGTTTGATACCTGGGCTTATAAAAAGCTTACTGGAATAGTGTGTATAAATGTATAATGCATTGCCTGGGTATAAAGATATGCTGCTCTTTGTGTGGTATATAAAGAATATCAATACCAAAAGAATTTATGTATGATCCAAGAATTTTTTAATAAAGTGTGTGTTCTCTGGCCATTGCTTCTGTTCTTTATGAATAGATATAAGGAGCGATACAATTTCATCTAAGACTGTGCACCAAGGGTAGATTGCTAGCTGTCTGTAACCTCCTTGAGTAGGCTGGGCTCTGGAAGAAGAACCTTTTAATGGTTTGATAGAGTGAGTGATATTAGACTGCTCATATGTAAGAGCTCAGCACATCCTCTTACACAACCCAACACGGCAGAACAAATTAATCACACTGTGGCCCGCTGAATGGGATTTGGGGGGCATAAATATAAATTAAGCTTTCCTCTACTCCACCTCAGAACAATTTGTCCTCCGTATTGCTCATGAGTCCTACCTTTTCCGAGCTCCGCAGAGCTGAGTAAACCCTGTTCATTGTCTTACTGCACACAGACTTTGGAGGTCTACCTGGATGGTTGGAGGTTTTCTGTTTGTTTTTAATTGTTTGTGCTTCTCCTCCCTGTATGGAGATGGCAGGCAGAAGCTCACAGCTTTGTGGTTGGAACAGAAGACAGTAAAGATTGTTTCTCAGTGTTGCCTTACCCCAGTTTCCTATACAAACAAGGTTCACTCTGGTAGGCTCCGGTGTGTCTGAGGAATGATGTTATTATTGTGGTTATCACCTCGAAGCATTAGGCGTGTTTTTTAGCTACAGTAAGATGAGGAATCTCATCTTCTTTGGGAAGCCAGTACAGAGGACAAAGGACAGGCTTGATTTGCTTGCAGTAGTCTATGCTGTTTAGGAGGCTTCACAAGCAAGGTTGGGTTTTTTTTATGTTATTATAGTAGAAGTATTGTATGGGGCACTTTTATCAGGCGAAGGTGAAGAGGGCAAACACAGAAGTCGGAGGCAAGGTCACTGGCTGCCAGGAAGGAACCACAGATGGAAGAAAGCACGCTCAGGGAGCTGGGAGGTCAGAGCCCAGGTGGGATCTGTCTCACCAGGCAGCGCTGGGGCAGCCGGATGCCTGTGCCTAACCTCCTCCCATAACTTCCTTGCAGTCGGCAAGATTAATCGGCCCTGGATTTCCAGAGACTTATTCATCTACCCTGTCTTAGTCACCTGTTTTAGGAGGGGGTGAATCGCAACACAAGGACTGACAACGATGTCCAGATGAGAAGTTCAAACCGGAGGACGAGCTTTTAGCCCATTAAAGTGGAGTTTACATGATGTCTGCTCACAAGTGTGAGTGAGGAAGAAGCTCTTGTGAATAGTGGACTGCAGTGACCAAATGCTTTTATATACCTTTAGGTGAAGGAGACAGTATCATGTCTGCAGGTTCTCCATAAAGCTCTCATCTGCTCACCAGCATCGTTTCTGTCTTGTTTCTTTACTTTCCTGTTTTTCATCCATTAGCTGATCTTATCTAAGTCTGGGCCATGGTATGAGTAGTCATGAAGTTGTATATGGTGAAGGATGAGTAGAGCTCTCTGTCATCTTTTGATCCTTTTACTGTCTTCTGCTTATGAATTTCCTCTGTTTTATCTACTTAGGGAAATTAAAAGTACCTTCCCTCGGCTCCTGTCAGCCTTGTGAAATTCCCTTGTGCAATGTCCTCAGATTTCCAGTTCTTAGCTCAGGTATCCCACTATGTTGTGTGGGTTTTTGTGAGAACTTATTTCTCTCTCTTCAAACTCCAGATCCCAGAATCATGCGAGCATCATCTGTTGTTCTGCTTTGACTGTGTCTTCCCTGCCTTCACAGTTGCAAAGCAAAACTTGCAAGTCTAGTAGAGTTTCAATTTTTATAGCATACTCTTCACTAACTGAATAACCAGAAGGAACTGAGGAGATTTCGGTAGTATTTCAGTTGTATTTTAATCTTCTTTTTTAAGCACATCTTATGACATATGAGAGCCAAATTCACTAATTTTGAACACTTTGATGTGTCTCTTGTGATTATGTACTGTGTGGTACCATGTGCATCATTCACACAATATATTCAGAAAGCTATATAAAAAGGAAAGTGGTTTGGATCCCATTTGTGCTTCTATTAACTAATGTTTTGAAAGGTAGGAAGAATCTGATTTCCAAATCTAGTTTAACAGTTCAACAAACTAAAGAAACAAACAAAAAAAGGGCAGAATAAAATTGAGAGTATAAAATAATAAATCAAGGAAAAGAGAAAGGACTCAGCCATCTTCACCATGGCTACGCTTTTGGAAAGGGAAAACTTGAAAGCTTACAATGAACGTAGGACAGATGCACATTTATGGCCTTCTTCCTTCGGATGGCGCTTCACCCTAAATGCATGTAAAATGAATACCTGGCACGATTCTTTGTGGCTTGGATTTTTTTCTAGTTTGTTTTATTTTTGATACCTTT
The DNA here is from genome assembly GCA_013398815.1 of Ibidorhyncha struthersii. NCBI lineage: Eukaryota > Metazoa > Chordata > Aves > Charadriiformes > Charadriidae > Ibidorhyncha > Ibidorhyncha struthersii. The sequence continues at coordinate 8,298 of VZSZ01006946.1, read as the reverse complement.
TTTTTTTTTCACTTTGAGATATTCTGCAAGCTTGCTTTTTCTCTGTAGCTATTTGTTCTGGTTACTTGAACCGATGACGATAATCATAAAACCATGGTTGGTCTCCATTGTAAAATGTTCTAGTGCCTTTGATGGAGCATTGGTCTTACTGTGCTGGGTAAACGTACAGATCGTGAAGTGATATTTCCTGCCTAAAAATTCTTGTGATATTTTTTTTTTTTTCCAAAACTTGTGGTTTTCTCTTATTGGCTCGAAAGGCAGGACTATATATTATAGCACCTCTTACATTGTTTTCCTTGTCTGGTGTTTTCTTGGTTGGCCAATTGCTGGGCTGTGTCAGTACCAAAAACAAGTTAGCACCAGCCTGCAATGTTTATTCAAGTAAAATTTCACAGACTTTTTGTTTGCTTGAGCACTGCAGGACTGAAACCTTTTAGGTTCAGCAAAATAACATACAGCTCTTCCAATTTGTTAAGTGTTTTTTAGATATTCCTGCCAACTGTTGACAAATTTGAGACATGTTGACAAAGTATCATAATTTCATAAGGAAAATGCTCTTCTATTCCTTATTTTCCAAATAGCTGCCTTAGGATGAAATCCTGCAAACGTACAAAAAATTACCATCTACTTTAAGTGGGGGGGTAACACCAGTAAATTCAACAGAATTTACTGTTGAAATTACATCCTTTGTGCCCATCAAAGCCTATGGCAAAAATTCCGCCGACTTCAGTGAAACCCGGGAGCCATGATATTGAACTGGGAGGCAAGATTTGCATTTGACACGAATGGTAAAAATAGTTGCCGAGTCAAAATGTGACATCTGCTTTCACTTAAGACTTGCAGGTCCCTGGATGCCCCAGCTTGCTAAAGAACGTTGAAAAGAGCCAGAAAGTTCAGTTACTGTTAGCTACCACCTGGAATTGTGTTTGACTTCAGATTGCTAGCGGTGGGGATTACAGCCAGACCAGTGCTGGGGATGGCTGGTTTTGCACCAGGCTCCTCTCCAAACTTCCACTTTGTGTAACTAACTAGGTGTAATTTTGAGAACTATCGGCTTAGTGTTTCAGTCCAGGACCTCAAATCGGGATGGAGGGAGCTCAGCTTTACTGTGTTTTTTCTTTCTCAGTTTTGCAACTGAGAAATTTAAAAAGTAGTACCAAATAACTAAGTACGAGGATATTTTCAAAAGAGCAGGGCGTATCGTGGCATCCGTTGTGATCCTGGGATCCCATGTTTGGTTGGCTTGTTTTACTAACAGTACACAGGCAAGGGTGTAGCAGTAAGCTCTGGTAAAAGGACACAGGGCACATTGGTGGATATATATTATATATGTATTGGTGTATATATATTTTTTTTGTTTCTGAAGTACCAGGTCTTTGCTTCCCTTTGAACATCACTGCATGAACTTAAGCTGCAGATTTCTTCTTGTCTTGTTACCCAAACCTCCAGTCTGGGGAGGCTGTAATTCAGGTTGCTCCCTCACGAAACAGTGCAAGTCTCCTGCTAATCAGTTCCTCCCAGGCTCTCGTGAATCTTCTTCATTACGCAGGAGGAAAAGAGAGGACTCAAATAGTCTGACATAAATGACATGCAACTATAGGGAAAATGAAAGGCTATAAAAGCATTTTTGTGTATGTGTGTGTATGCGTATGCATATACGGGACTGTTGGCCTCTGTCATTAATGAGAGCTGTGCATGCTGCTGGGTCACACGAGCAACAACTTGATCTGCCATGAGTACCTGACCACCTTTTAACCAGATACAGAACTCGTGCTGGCTTTATGCTGGCTGCAGGGGAATGGAAAACCTCTCATCTGGTATAAATCCTGATTCTTTAAGCCTGTTAGTATTTTTTGGTGTGCTTACTTTCTACCAACAGAATAGCTTTACATTGAAGTGGTGTAGCATTTTTGATCCAGTACTAGAGCTGTATAGCTAGATTTACTGTGTTTCTGAACCATAGCCTGGCACGGGGCATGATGCCAGGGTAAGGATGGGAACGAAGTCACCAACGGTCCTTCCAAAGTATTATCTGGTGCAGTATATGCATTTTATTTGATCCATTTGGTGAGCGCACAGCTCAGTGTCCCATTCACAACGGGACTAAGCCGGCAACTGGTATAGACAGATAGATGTGAGCCTGAGAGATTGAGAAAGGTAGATATAGATACATCATGTGAGGTCTCGGTGAATGAGAAATTAATGCTTTAGATTCACTAATCCTGGATGTCTCCTGTCTAGATATCATCAATTATGTTGGGCTGTGTCTTTCTGTAAGGACAAATGTCCACCAAGGACAGATTATCACCAGTAAAGTGGCTAAATTCCCGACTCGATTGGAGTTTGCACCCAGGTGGCCTAGAGGATAAACTAGCAGTTCTCAGGGGCTCCTTAAAGCCCATGGAACACTACCTGATTTACAAATGTTATTGTCACACTTCACCCAGGACAACTTTAACTGGGCATGCTTTGCTAGTAGTTTAGCAGGACAGCATTAAAACCTTATGAAAAAGATATTTGCAAATGCTCACTAAGCACTCTCACTATAGATACGTAAGGCCAAGATGAAACTACTTAGGTGCCGTTTACCTATTTTTCCTGTTGCCATTAAAAAAAGCAAACAAATCCCTGGTATGTGCATTTGAACTATGACAATGGGCATCCACCAGCTATTGAAATAATTATTGAAGAGGCTGACAAAAAGCCTGAAGACTGCGAGCTTTCCATGATATTCAAGGATGTTTTAACTTTAAAATCTTGGTTGGTAGATTTAAGGCTTAGGAAAAACCTAGTCATTTCCTAGGGGAGTGTCTGAATGCCATGTTTCACTTCAGAATGTGTATTTCTAATTCACTGCGTCAACAACTGAAAAAAAAAAAGACATTTTGACGGATCCTTTATATATGTGATATTTCCCACCCATGACTGACACAACTATACTAGGCAATGTTAAGGTAGGATTGGATATGCTAGGACAAACTGTCTTTTTTCTGATAAAAGATTATTTCATTCAAGGAACTGGTTTAAATTCTGCCAGAGAGACTCCATCTCCTGAAGTCGGGCTCATGACTACACCCTGCAAAATACTGCTAAATCCTTTCACATGTAGTCCAACGGCTCAGTTGGGAAAGAAGCTGAGATAATTCCCCAGAGAGAGGTTGAAAGTATCCCAGATCATTTAAAGGGGATGTTAATGATGATCTATCTAGTTATAACAACCTAAATATCAGCACCGTTAGCAATTTAATTTCTTATTATAGCATGGCAAAAAGGAGATAAACAGATTATTTATGCTTGTTCTGTGTGGAATGTTATGATTTTGTTGTCTTTATTGGATGTAGCCTGTTAGAGAGACTGTGCTTTTCCCCATATGCTCCCTGCCTGATAATTAACATGTATGGGGTGCTTTTAAATAGCAAACAAAGGAAACCCACTCCGCTTGTTTGTTTGGTATGTTTATGGTCATGTACCAAAATATCTCACACAAAATACTAGCAGTTTAAATTTCTTGGAAAAAGAAAAGATTCTTCTTACGAACATGATGTTCACAATAATGAAGTGTTTTAATGCAACCATACACCTGAATTCAGAGAGGATAAGAGTGTCTTGAACAAAAGTTTATATTTAAGAGCTGGAGAGCTCAGGCTTTCTATGCAGCCAGCCCAAAAGTACAGAAATTTCTGCAGAAACACAGATTTTGCTTAGTTTTTCTTCAGCAATCACAGCAGAGTTTAAAAAAAAAAAAGAAAAGAAAAGAAAAGAATACCCTTACATATTTAAGATGGAAGGGGATAAAAAGATAAAAGTCACTGGGCCTTGACCCATTTGATTTTATTGCACGGCATTCAAAAAAACTACTGATGAATATGGTATAAATAGCTAGCTAGATTAGTTAGATTAGACATTCAGAGAAAGAGGACAGTGGACAAGAGATGATCTGCTAGAGCAGAAAGATAATCCTGATCACCAGGGATCAGTCCTTCTTCCACTGAAATCTAGCAAGATCCCCAATGTTAGTAGAAGTAGAAAGACACAGAGCTTCCTTGCTAAGGACCACCAGAAGGAATGATGGATGTCAAAGTCTGTGAAAGGCTACAGTGAGCATCCTTAGAAAATTCAGGCTCTTGAATGGAGGTTGTTATTTTGAAAAATCTGGATATTTGCTGACAATTTTCCATTCTTTTCAATGGCACTAATAACAATCAAAAATCCAAATAATGAAAGAATCTAAAGCAAAACAAAAATTCTCTGTGAGGATGGAAAGTGAAATGTGTCAGCAAAAGAAGTCCTGAAAGGGAAATTGACAGTGAAATTCATAAGACCAGTTTAACCTTATAAGACAAATGAAATGCAAAGAATTATGAGTAAGTAAATAACAAACTTCCCTGACTAACAGTTCAGGTCTGCAATATTTATGTAAGTTTAAGTATGTTCCACAACATGACAATGATACATTATATTCCCATTAATCTAGAAGAGTAAAAAATTGCAAGCAGACTGCAAGAAAAATCACGATATTGGCTCCAAAATTTTTATTAAAGTTCAGCAGTCCATCTTCCGGTCTTCCTCCTCCTCCAGGAATATAGCAGGTACTATACTGCCTTTCTCACAGAAAAGTAAAAGAAATTTGGCTTCCATTAAAGACCTAAATTAGACTAGTGTGCAGTGGTATATCAGTTTATAATTTCTTTCAAAATTAAGAGATTCCAACTAATTAGTTCTTTCCCTACTCAGGCCCCATCTACCTATTTGCCTTCCCTACACAAACTCCCTGTTCGTACTGCAGTTAAGGTTTTTGTCCCGACCGTTATATCCCTTCCAAATTTGGTCACCTCCCCACCCCAGTTCTGCATCCCACCTTAGGCCATGCACCTTTCCCTGTACCCTCAGCTGCTCCTTCGGCAAACACTGAGGATTTGGGCACGGTACCACCTCATACCCCTCTTTTTCTTCCACCAGCTACCACTCGAGACCTCTCTGCTGTACTAGACAACCCTGCAACAAGAGGGTTGCATAGGTGGGAGCAAGACGCACTGCCCAAGTTCTCTTGTGATGGATATTGTCTAAATGACCAGAAATCAGTGCGATTGCTCCATATTTCGGTGCTCCACCCGTGCTCCCCGAGGTTGCTCCCGGGAAAGCACAGCAGATGTGCCCGTTTCGTAGAACTTACTCCAGTTATTCGCCTATTGGCAAAAACATTATTATCTTGATAGCTTTGTCTGCTTAGGGGGGTGACACTTACCTGCATAACCAGCAACAGCTAGGTGGGTGTCTGGCTGCTGGGGGGCTGGGGGGGGGTGCTGATGCTCCAGACTGGGTGTGTATGAGGGGGTGGAAAGCCCAAGGGTAGCGGGTACCAGGAAAACTGGAGACGGCAGTCTCCAGAGCCTGAGTATTCGCTGGGATTGGAGAGAAAGTGGAGGGTGGTGCAACTGGGAGCGGTGAGAAGACCGGCTCTTGGTGTGACTTAGTATCAGTTCTTGTGCACTGCAGCTTATGTCAGCCGAGCGCCTGCTTCTTCCGACTGTGCTTGCCTGGAACAACGGATGCAGCAAAAAGAAAATGTAAGCGCACAGCCTGAAGGCCTGTCATTTTCAAAGCATAGGCTGAGAAGGAGTGGGGACGTAAGGTAGGCTGAAGAAATGCAGGAGTGTTGCGCGTGATATAACTTGTGGCAGAAATGTCCTGTGGTTGGGGAATCTTCTGTCAGAGAAATGGGTTTTGGCACTGGCCAAGAGGTCTTCTGCAAGAGCCAACTCCTATTTGCAGGGAAACATCATAGACGAGTCTCAGAGGTCAGTTTCTCTTGGAGGGGCAATCCAGATGTGTGGAAAAATCATTACATTTTATTAATATATAGTTTTTGCCTTCCTATTGCGTCTTTCAAGTATGATTCCTCTGAAGCAGACGTGAAAGATGTTAAGAAAGGCACCTCCCTAAACAGAGCTGCCCATTTTCATTTTGTTTAGCTGAAGGGTCTTGGATGCTCTAAGCCTCTGTTATGTGCTTCATTGTCAAGGTGTTGAAACATTTACAATACGATTCAAATGGCAAATGTCACCCACTCCCCATCAGTTTTTATTTTCTGCTTGGCCTGACCATTCAGACAGGCACAGGCAGAAACCTCGGTTGTCGTTTCTGTGTTTACCTTCTCTCCAGACTTTCACTGCTCAGAAATGCGTCAGGAGTCTTTTTTTATTTTTCATAAGCAGAGCTCAAAGCGTTCTATCTGCTCTTTAGTTTTTAAAATTTCTTGTCTGTCTTAATTTTGATGCGAGTTGAGGGTAGCGAAACGTTTAGGTTTTTTTATCTTAAATCAGAAATGTGTGCCTTGAACAGAGCTGGTGTGAATAAGAATTAAAAAAAAAATAAAAGAGAAAGATGAAATAATAGTTTTATGATGCGACAAGATGTCCAAACTCTCAGGAAATAGGAATTTCTTTTTTCAAAAGTCTAAGCGGAATGCTGATTTGAAGGGGCACCCTCAAAACCATATTTGACCATCTTTTCTACCTACTGTTAAAAGTAGTATCTTAAGATCACCGATACTGAATTATAAATGGTTAGACAAACAGGATTTTCCCCATTAATTTGTTTCTTCTATGAAGTAACATTTTGTATGTTGGTTAATTTCCCCTGTTACTTTTAAGGGCTTTCATTATGCAAAGAGGAAAAAAAAGTTTAAGAAAAAAATTGATTGCAAAAATACAAAGGAATAGGCAATAGGCAGAAAAAGAGAGAAGGGAACTATGGGCTGATAGGAATCATACAGCTCTTGAACTGATCTCTAAAGGAACCAGACGTTCTATACACCCCCCCCCCCTTGGTATATATACATATATCTCTCTAAAACCAGCCACAGTACCATATAACTATTACTGTAAAATCATGAAACGGCTAACATTTTCCCAGGAAAATGGGACTAGAAAAGGAAGTCATACAAGATGAAAAAAGGTAGAAAAATATCAGCTCTTGATATCTGTATTCAGATCCTCCTGTTGCACGTGCCTCCCTCCCCGTGTAGAGCTGCGCCTGCCAGCAGTATCGGTTGGGCAACCAAGGGCTGCGCTCATCCTGAGCAGGGACAGATTTGCCCGTAGGTACGGGGTGAAATCACCCGCCAGGGAGTCAGTCGTGGCACCGGGCTCACAGACTGCCGTCCTTTCCACCGCGTCCCAGTGCTCGCTTTTAACTCCCCGCAGTCCAGGTGGTGGGAATCCACCGGCCCCGGGGTGCGTGTAAGGTTGGATGATGTGCACCCGTCGCTCACCATGAAAGCATCTGACTACTGTGTCCGTCCTGAAAATCAGGGTGTAATGGGCCGGTGCTGGAAAATGTGCACACAAATGAGCGTGCCTGGGATTGCCAGTGCGATGTGTCCCGTGCCTGGGACATCCATAAATTATAGGCATCTCTCCAAAGCTATCTCTTTGCACACAGGTGAAAAAAAAAAAACAAAACGGAACAGTGAGTCTGAGGAAATTTGGGCTGAAGTGGGCTGCAGGTCAGAGAAGTTTGCCTTCTCTGTGTTTCCAAAAAACCTCATGTCGCCCCAAACCACAAATACCCACAGCTTTGTTTTGTAATAAAATGAACATTTTCAATGGTGAGACTAAGGGGGGCTTTATGAAATGCACAGCATCGAAGGCCAGTCTTTCATTTCCATCAGCAAACGTGCCTTTCTTCAGGAACCATTGATTTTTGTGGGACTTCTCAAATGCTTGGGGTAGCCGGAGCTGAGGTACCTTGCTAAATCAGCTACATCGGTAACAAATCTGTACTTGGCTCTGTTGCAAGCCAGGTTATGAACAAAGGCGCATATGAAGTATTTGACATTGTGATGGCAACAACTTAAATACATATACTTTTCCCAAGAGCCAGCCCCACCTTTTGACTTGATGGAAAATGCTTGCGATAACGTTCGCTTATGGTTTCTCAGACTTTTTTAATATCAGGGGAGCAATCTGCTGCAGTAGAAAAAAAAAATCAAGGTGTCTTGTCGGGATGTATCATTTCCCGAAGGATGGACGTATTGGAACAAATAAGTTTTGGCATCTTAGTTCCTGCTGGTTCTGAACCGCAGCGTGCATTGCTGTGGGAGACCTGCTCACAGGGAGCCCAGCAGGAGGCCGGGGTGAGGGGCAGGGATGAAGGCAGCGGGGAGCCCCGTTTTGCAGGGTGAAGGCCAGAGGAGGCTGGCAGAGCACTGGGGAGCCTGGCAGGCGGCCTGGGACAGGAGAAGCAGGCGAAGGCACCACCACCCCCCTGCCCCTCGCCCAAGCGCTTGCATTTTTT